>OZ026600.1:33913004-33925504 GCA_964020085.1 Micromussa lordhowensis
CCGAGAATTGAGAAAAACACGTCTTTCATAGTTCAATTTTGAAACATGTTTGGAGCAACATGCCCCAGGCCACTTGAAAGAAAACGGTGCAGGTTTTCTTTTTGGGAAAATATTAACTTGAGAGCACTCAGATCAACTCGTTAAAGTGCACCTAACCTCAAAAATTTTTTTTCGCTAAAACAATAAAGCTTATTTTGTGGAGTAATGTGCCGCAAAAATTTTTCGATTTGGTTAAATCCTCGAATTTCTGTGCCCCTTTGAAACCGAGTTTCGTATGGTTCACGACCGAGCATGGGGAATCTGGGGAGAGTAAGGCCGTGACGTCACTTCGAGAACGAAAGCTTCGGCTTTCCCAGTCGGGCCTTTTACTCTGTGCGAGCGTAGAAGCCTTTTTGCCGCATAAGTTTTTCGCTGGAGCTCCACAGTCGACAGATTTCTGTTTTTATCAACAATATCTTCTACTTTGTCGGGTTCTGAAATGAGCTTTGACTCAGAAGACTCCGAAATTTATTATATCGCTGAAGAGAATGACGACTCGCACTTATCAACAACGCAAAGTGAATAGTTAAACGATGACGACCGAGCTGATTTATATGCTGACAACTCTCTGGCCAACGAAGAATGGACAGCCAAATGAGGTGGATGCTGACAAAGAACTCGAACGAGCTCTGATGGACAGACCCGAAGGCAATGATATGTAGAAGTCAAAGAGTGATACTAGTAAGACTGTAGCGCGTGGCGCGTATTTACTATTTTCGCGCATTCTTCGATCTCGCATTAACATACTTTCGTATAAATAAAAGTCAAGTCCCTTTACTTTCTCAAATTATTTCAACTTCATGCGTTCAAAGTAGATCAAAATGATTATCCCATGACCCAATGCTTGTGTTCTTTTCGTGCGAGTGTGGAAATTGTAGCGTCGCTTCCCTTCAAAACATCAGCGAATGTTATTGTTGTTATTAAAGTGAGTTAGAAGGTTGTCAAGACTCAAAGAAGAATGATCTTGTTCTTGAAGATATTGGTGCTGATGTTATCTTAAAGTGTGTTACTGAATATCCAGGAATTAAACCTGTATGGCTTCAGAAATGGAGTTTTAAGATTAGTAGCGGGCAAATACAAAACTATCTGTCAGCTGTGCCGACTGACTGCTGTTGTTTCTCAGATCAGATGCAACAACGGCAGCATGAATCGATGGACAAGCGGTTATTCCAAAGCCACTGAGTCAGCAAAATCCCTTCCTCTCTCTGAAAATCCAGGCATCGAGCGAGATCATCTGGTTTGAATTAAATGCTTTATAGAACAGATCACCGAACACTTACACGGCTATCACTTTTGCACGTTTCGCTTTCACGAAATCGAGCCATCCCTTTGTACGTTTCTTCTCTTCAGGACGATCATCTCCATAAAACGGTATGGCATGTAGTGGAGTATCTCCTGTAAGTTTGTTGTGTTGCTACATGACAATACAGCGCACCTGGCTAGCATTTTTTTCGAACAACTTTTCCGGCCTTTCCCACAGAAACAAGTAAATATGCGAATCTCAGAATCATCGTGTTCTCGATTTGACGTCACATCCGGCCCTCGACCCATTCCCCGTTAAACTCGGTCGTGAACCAAAATGGCGGCATTTTGACGTACTTTGACGAGCCATAGAAAATCAAAGATTTAACCAAATCGAAAAATTTTTGCGGCACATTACTCCACAAAATAAGCTTTATTGCTTTAGCGAAAAAAAGTTTTTGGGGTTAGGTGCACTTTAATCATAAGGTCAAAATACGTCCTAGGATGTCTTGATTAAGTCACCTGGTTTTATTTACAAATTTGCTCATTCAGTACATTGTGAAAAAAAGTTTCGATTCTCTACAGAGAGAAGATGGGGATCTTCCCTTGATAGTTGGGAAGAAGAGAGGAGCAGCCTAAAAACTGAAAGGCTGACAATAATAATAATAATTACGACGAATATTTTAACAGGATGACCCATCAATGTATGAAACATTGTTATCAAAGAAAAAGTAAAAGAAACTTTAGTGACAATAAGGTAACAAGGCGAACAAAATTAGTAAACATTTTCACTCAAGTATTTGTTAAATAAAGGTCTTCAGGGGTTACGAGTCAAAAAGTCCATGCTTCCAAATTCGATATTTTTTCTGGCTCTAGTCATATCAAATAAACTGTCCCAAATTGATCATGTTTTTTCTAGGCTCGGAAGAGGACAGTGGGAAAGAACTTATTTCAGATCAGTAAACTGTTTATTCAAAAAAGGGCTGTACTTATAATAGAGAAACACAATAATAAACTCCTGGCCCTTCAAGCTACCAAATATACTAGGTTAAAAAAACTGTGTATAATAACGTAAACTTGATGAAAACACATTCATTGTTATTATCAAAGCTTTTTTATTTATCCTTCATTTACTATTTGACAGTTTCAGTTTGGAGAAGGGTGTGATTAACATCTTCTGTCTCCTTACCATATCATTACTATATCGATGATTTTATACAGGATGAAATCGTTTCGCTACTGGACATTGTCTTGTTATTCCACCAAATTCTAAGAAGTAAACGACTGTCTCTTTAATTTTGATTGATTTCTCTGCTAATAATTAGAATTCTATCATCTCCCTCGATAGTACAAGTAGTTTCGATGAAAGTGTATTCCAAAAGGGCGGAAAGGTTGACACAGTCGGGTAATTTTGATATTTTTATTTCATTATTCATTATTCCTTAGGAAATAATTTTGTTTATATGCCATCCAGTCATGCCCCTGTTCTTGGCTTCAGGATTGATTCCCCGAGTTTTACGCTGATGAGCTGCAGTCTGTCATATTTGTAACTCATTTTTATTGCCATCACATTGATATACTCGTTTAAGTTTGCAGGGCGGTGAAAGCTATCTGTTGAAGTTATATATACACGTCAGCGCAATGACTACAATAATTACAGCATGATAATTCAGGAAAAAACTGCTTTCTCTCGAGTTGCTTTATAATAACATATTGATTGGACGTCTGACAATGCTGCCAGATTTAAAAATTAAAACGAGCAACAGAATTGTACTTACTTTAAAAAGACAGTAAGGGGGGTCTGAAAATTTGCCTTGATACTGGGGGAGGAGAGAGAGAGAGCAGTTATATCAAATAAACTTTCCCTAATTATTGATGTTAAATGTTTTTTCTAGGCTTGGCAAGGGAAGTGTGTAGCTTGCGGCTCTATGGAAATGGACAGACGGAAGCAGCTTATTTCAGCTTATTTCAGATAAGTAAACTCTTTATTTAAAAAAATAACAGCCTTGAGGTTACACTTCATAAAGAGAAAAACACTAAAACTTGTGGCTCTCTGAACTACAAAATATCCAAGTTTAAAAAACTGGAAATAATATGAACAAGATGAAAATATATTTACTATTTCCGTCGTATCTTTCTTATTCATCTTTCCTTTACTATTTAACAGTTTCAGTCCAGCTAAGAGTGTTATCAAAATCTGATGTCTCTTTGCTATATCCTTACCATATCATAAAGGAAGAAATCGTTTAGCCACTGGACATTGTCTTGTTGTGATGCCAAATTCTAAGAAGTAAAGACAATTAAAAATTACGATCCTAGAATAAAGGGCCAACACTGATATGTCAGTGGCCCGGTTGTCAGTTTATCCTGCCGGATACAAAAGTTACCGAGAATTCCCAGACTGGAAAATAATGAGCCACAACATCGGGATAAATGTAAATTAAAACTGGTTCGTCGACGATTTGGATAATCAGGCCCAGTTCATTACTACTTTAGCGGTCAAATATGTTTTTCTTAGATAAGAGTTCCAGTTGAATGTCTTATTGATCATAAACAAGAAAGACTGAAAGTGAAAATTGTTTTTGGACTAAACAGCGCGCAAGTTAGAAAGTCATTAGGAATAACTGAAAACTGAAAGCGATTTAAATCAAAGGAAACAGATGGCCATTTGCGAATCAGCTCTTTTTGCTTTCTAATACTTGTCCACCCTCGCGTCTAACAAGATTGACATATTGGTTTGTTGTTTCATACATTGAGTGCACTAAATGATTATCTTGTATACTGTGATGTGCCACCAAATTATCGTCACTGACCGTGCATTAATTTATAACAGCCAGTGAATAATTCATACTATTTGAACCAAGCAAAACATTTTTCTGTAGTACGTTGAAACAAATATTTTTCATCGGAAAAGATTATTTTCGAAGCAGCTAGTAGTTCCCCTACAGACATATTTCACGGCTTTTCTCCATCGATCTATTCAGTCCAGATGGGTAGTCATTTCCATAGATTATTTAACGTTGTTTTCTTTTCATTATCTGATTTTCAATGCGAACAGTTTCCCACAGCTTCGGAATAACTACTATTGTTAATACTCTTTGTAAAGTGAACAGATTTTATGCCTATTTTCTGGCAGGTGGAGTTGGGGGCATTATCAGAAGGATCTTAATATTGGAATCCAAACTGCGTTTCAAAGTGTTGGGGTTAGATTTGGAAAGGATGTTGTTTGCCAAAATCTTAAGGTGCAAGTAAAAACACCACATCGTGAAAGTATGAACATATCGAAGTGAAGCACAAAACAAAGTATGCATCAAATCGTAGTGCGCCTGGAGAAGATTCTACAGTCGTTAAATAACATTATATTGTTATATCATATTCTAACGACATAGAATTCTACAACAGTGGTGTTATAGTCACAAGAATTTGTTTTCTTCTATAAGATCGAGATTAAGGTATAAACCTAGCGGTTTATATTTTGGCGGGCCTAAAACTCCTGAAGGTTCTTCTTTGGGGGGATTATATGTTTTAGGTGGAGAGAGGTTTATTGTAGGAATTTAACAGGAATTTGTTCCCAAACCACGGAGAATAAAAAACAAGCAAACAAAGAAACAAAAACAGCAAAAAAAACGGATGGTACGCGAGGAAAAGAAAAAAAACATTTGAGCAATAGGAATTGCGGAAAAATACAAGGAGATATTTCTGAGCATGGTGCATGGGTAAATGCTCATGTTGCAAGTCACATAAAGAAAAGTAGCTGGGGCTATGGGAACTCTCAAAACATTTTTACGTGAACTGCTAGGTGTCGGGTAAATAGATTAACAAGCATAATCCTGATTGATTGATGTTCGATGCTCAAACTCTCCACAAAGAAATTTTCTGGTGAAAAATTTTAATTTTAATTTTCGGATTTTGATCGTTTTTCCAGCGGTCCAGCAATGGTAGAAACTATCAAAACAACGGTGGCGTGTGGGTAATTCCGATAGGAAGCTACGAATGTTTGTCACTTTAACTGCACTTTAGACAAGAATTAAAATAAACAAATTAAGTTAAAATAACAGTCACAGTGGATTCCTGGCTATTAATTATGGAGAAATTATATATTTCGATTAAAACCAAATATTTTCCGATCTTTTAAACGCGGAGGTCTCATCAATGAGGTGGTTAGCTTCTGGGGCTTAAAAAACTCTTTCCACTCGGCTTAAATATAGAACAAATATAACAAATCGTATTCCTTATTTAATATTTCCCTAAGTATTTACAGCAAAGCAGTCTACCATATCTCATTTGAAATAGCACCAAAAGCACTTTCCAGAAAAAATAAGTTGCCTTCATTGAAACTATTGCTTAGAACTAATTAAAAAAAGCGGTAGTAGAACTTAGCAAAAAAAGTTCAAAACATGGAAAGAGACAATCAATACTGTTAAATCACTCTGGAATGAGGTTAATTGAGCCAAAAATAGATCGAATAAAGGGGGTAAGTTTCTAAAGAAACTGTGGTGCTGTGTCGGTGGGAGTATTACAAGATAACTAGGTTTTATCAACTGGGTTGATAATGTGAATTGTCCACTGTAAAGAGATTCGGAAGCTGACGTTTCGAGCGTTAGCCCTTCGTCGGAGCGAATCAAGGAATTGTGGGTTGTGCGTGGTTTATATACAGAAATATGGAGCTACGCTATTGGTTGGTGCCTGGCAACGTGAAAAACAACAGAATGAATTAGTTGAATGAAAAGCGTTCGTTGATACCGTGAGGATTAAGAGTGCCGATTTGAAAAATAAATCTTTGTTCAAGAGTTTTGC
The DNA here is from genome assembly GCA_964020085.1 of Micromussa lordhowensis. Lineage (NCBI taxonomy): Eukaryota > Metazoa > Cnidaria > Anthozoa > Scleractinia > Lobophylliidae > Micromussa > Micromussa lordhowensis. The sequence goes on from OZ026600.1 coordinate 33,919,083, forward strand.
GGCTTTCTGTGCTTCCTTGATGTAGGGAGAGGCCGCAGACTGCCATATGTTGTTTAGAATGATTCGGCAGATTAAAGTGTCTAGCAACCGGTTTAGAAGCGTCTTTATCGTCTTTCTCTACGTAGCGAAGGTGTTCTCGGAAACTGTCGCCTAGTCGTCTACCTGTTTCGCCAATATATAACTTTTTGCAAAGAGTGCAAGTTATACAGTAGATGACATTGGCTGAGGTACAGGTAAAATGATCTGTGATCTTGATGGATCGCTTGGGTCCCGACAATTTCTCAACGTTGTAAATAAAAGGACATGTTTTACATCGCGCGCGTGCGCATTTAAAAGTTCCAGGTTGTTCACTCGTTTTGAATGCACTGCTAACTAAAAAGTTTGAATGAAATTAAAGGCGGTTGCGAAAAGATTCTACCAATATCGGGATCATTTTCAAGTAATTTAAAGTTTTTGAGAATGATGGATTTTACTGCGTGATCGGTGAGGGTGAAATGTGAGGGTGAATGGAATTGTATTATTATTCTCCTTCTGAGACGTTTGTAGTGCCGACTGCCGATCAATTTGTTGGGCGCGATGATGGCCTGCTTGAACAACAGAGGCAGGATATCCCCGTTTGTCGAAAAAAATTGCACATTTCCTCTGATTTAAAGGAAAAATCAGAGTCCTCACTACAAAGGTGACGAAGTCTAAGAAACTGAGAATAAGGAATAGAATTCTTGACGTGTGATGGATGTGAAGATGAATAGAGCAAATAACTATGAGAATCTGTTGGTTTGTAGTGCACACTGGTGCATAAACCGTTGCCTTCGACAGAAACTTTGATATCTAGAAATGCTAAAGAAGTATTGGAAATTTCCCAGGTATACTTAAGAGCCGGATGAAACGAATTAACAGCAGTTATAAATTGTTTGAGTTCCACTCCGGTAGAGGAAGTGGCGCCGACACAATCGTCAATGTAGCGACGGTAGTGCTCAGGTTTAGGGCCGTTGTATTGATTAAAAAAATTGTGTTCAATGTAGCCTACGAAAAGATTGGCGTAGCTGGGTCCCATTTTGGTGCCCATGGCCACACCATTGATTTGTTTATAATAACTGGTAGCCAATGAAAAACAATTTAGTGTAAAAACTAGTTCAGCCAGGCGGAGCAGTGTTTCCGAGCTTGGTTCCTTAACAGTGCGTAAATCAAAAAAATGTTTGAGGGCTAGAAGACCTTCGCCATTAGGGATGACGGTGTAAAGGGATGCAATTTCCATAGTAAAAATAAGTTTGTCTTCACCCAGGAAATTAAAATCGCAAAAAATTTGAAGTGCGTGTTGACTGTCTTTAACGTAAGACGGTAAAGATCTGACGATAGGTGCCATAATTTTGTCTAAATAGCTAGAAATGAGTTCGGTAGGGCAACTACACGCAGAGACGATAGGTCGGCCTGGGTTGTTAGGTTTGTGAATTTTAGGTAAAAAGTAATACATGAGGTTCTATGAGTGGTGATGATGAGATTTGTAGCAGTAGCCGGCAAATCTTGTTCTACTATAAGTTCGTTAATAGTGCTCTTGACAATTTGTTGGTTAGTGGAAGTGAGATCTTTATCAACTTTGGCATAAAAAGAGGTGTCGGAAAGATGCCGCAAAGCTTCTTTTTGGTAGAGGTCGGCCCGCCAAACAACCAAAGCGCCGCCTTTGTCGGCCCCTTTCACTATTATGTCTCTGCGCTTACTAAGATTTTTAAGCGCCGCCCTCTCTTCCGAAGAAAGGTTAGAAAATTTGGTGTTAGTATAGGAAATAGCACGGTTTCTAGGGGTATTTGGGATAAATACCGCGAGTGATATTTCAAAATTCGCCAAAATATCACGAGCCGCCGCGGCGAGTGATATTTGGAGAGTTTTGAAATATCACGAGCCGGTATTTATACCAAATACCCCGAAGAAACCGTGCTATTTTTTGTTTATACTACAAGGCAAAAACATTTCGCATCTTGTAACGCTGTTTAGTCACGCGCGAGTGATTGGTTTTACTACAACATGTGATCAAACATGTGATCGCACAAAGGTCACACATGTTCAAATGATTTTCGCTTCAACTGCGATAAAACAGTACTTGAATACATGTAAATATCTTTTTAAGGGTACATTTTGAACAGCCTAATCGTCAATCGAAGTTTATCAATCGATTTTTTAACCCATTCTGCTTGTGTGGAACTTGAACTTTGGGGCTTTCATTGAAGCAACAGGCCGTGAAAATTGTTGGCTATTTATCGTATCTTTGGTCACCACAGCAGCGGAAAATAGTTTCCAGCGGACGACGTTTACTTCTGGTTGCCTGTGCTTCTGAACTGTCGAATAAAGACTGAAAGGAACCGTTTTTCATTCTCTCACCTTCTTCGATAGCAGTTGAAAGAGCGCTCGACGATAAAGCTATGCACCGAATTTCGTCAGCGGAGTTGGTTCGCGTTGCAGCTCACTGAAAATATCAGGACTGTATCCTTTGCCTTCCACCTTAAATCGACGAAACAGTGACCTAGATCTTTGTACATTCTTTGCTGTTTTCATATCTTGGTAATTTCTTTTACCTCTTGCAGTTTTTTCCACAGAATTTTGAAAATCTTTCCGCCATATTGTTTCGATCATTTAGGTTTCCATGGAAACTGAAATTTTTACATGTAAGTATTTCAAATTTGGCAGAAATACTACTGGTCTTAGCCAATCGCGTTTGAGAAATTTCTTAGCCTGTAGTATAACGATTGAAATTTAGTTTGTTGATGTCATGACGGCATTTATTGATGAAAAAATCTAAAGAGGCGAACTGGCCCTCTGGGGGAGTCCACTTTGATTTTCGTCTGAAGCGTCTCCAAAATATCTTTGTCTGAGGTGTTAGAATCATCCTCTTTGTCATGGAAAAAGGCTTTAAGTTGAACGCGGCGAAGAAATTTTTCAACATCTTGTTTAACCGCACGCACGCACGCGCGCGATGTAAAACATGTTTTAATATTTACAACGTTGAGAAATTGTCGGGACCCAAGCGATCCATTAAGATCACAGATCAATTTACCTGTACCTCAGCCAATGTCATCTACTGTATAACTTGCACTCTTTGCAAAAAGTTATATATTGGCGAAACAGGTAGACGACTAGGCGACCATTTCAGAGAACACCTTTGCTACGTAGAGAAAGACGATAAAGACGCTTCTAAACCGGTTGCTAGACACTTTAATCTGCCGAATCATTCTAAACAACATATGGCAGTCTGCGGCCTCTCCCTACATCAAGGAAGCACAGAAAGCCGCAAAACTCTTGAACAAAGATTTATTTTTCAAATCGGCACTCTTAATCCTCACGGTATCAACGAACGCTTTTCATTCAACTAATTCATTCTGTTGTTTTTCACGTTGCCAGGCACCAACCAATAGCGTAGCTCCATATTTCTGTATATAAACCACGCACAACCCACAATTCCTTGATTCGCTCCGACGAAGGGCTAACGCTCGAAACGTCAGCTTCCGAATCTCTTTACGGTGGACAATTCACATTATCAACCCAGTTGATAAGACGTAATTATCAAAAAATAGATCGATTTTAACTGAACGAATGCGTCGGACAGAATGGTGACCGATATTCTCATTAAAAATGATAGGCATTTACTTTCCACAAAGAACGAAACAAGTCATATTCAAATTAAGGTGTCTCATTAAGGTGGCTCAAAACAGTTTCCAGCACTTTCCAATAGCTGTTATTGCAGTCGAGTCTGCGATCAAATGTTCTTTTGTCTAGAAATGCACGCAAACGAGGCGAAAGGGTCAATACAAAGCAGAATTGGCCCTTTCGCTTCGTTTGCATGTAAAACCGCTGATAACTGCGATAACAGCTATTCTGATGGGTCGTTATAACCACTCATTATCAGTTGATGCTACAATCATGGTATCAAAAAACTGCCCAACACGTTGTTTTAAGGTGGCTTTGAACTCCATCTGCAGATTTTATTAAAACGTTTGGAATTGTTTTTCCTAACTTATTTCAGGATAATAAAGGAGCGATTTGCTGCAAGTTTGTGCACAGGATTTACATACATACAATGTAATAAGCTGAATAAAACTAAGTACAATATACAATCGAACATTTATAAAAAGACCATCGTGAATAAACTCTAGTCTCAGTTGAAGAAGTCAATTCCTTCTCTGGGTGAAAACTGCCAAATAAAGTCAGGGAAGGATATGAAGCCTTGTGACTTTTAGTCGATTGACATTCCATGTTGACAAAGGCTCAAAAATAAATTTTCTGGAAAAATTAAGTCCGAGAATTTTTTAGGTTTAAGTATCTTGAATTGATAAGAGTTCAAGTTGTTAACGTCTCAGAATTAAACCACGAAAGTTAAGTCAAGCCTATTTCAAGTAGTAACAACGCCTATTTTATTTGTAAAACCGTCTTGTATTGCTCCGGGTTCTTTTTTCTTTTTCCTTTGATACAGAATATTTTGACTTCATAAATCCCGTTCATTTAGGTTGTGCAGATGGAAAAAAATATTTTAGTATTTTAAAATTCCAGAAAGATTGTTGTGCCAAATGGTTTGCTTTTCAAGTCTGAACTTTTGTGTATTGAGGAATCGAACTGTGGAGCGTTTATACAAAATATTAAAAACAAAATATCTATAGTAAAACAAAATTTAAAACGTGGTCGTATCAATGAGGTAGTCGGCTTCAAGAGGCTTTTAAATAAGAAATAACAGTTTTTTTTTTCGGACCAGATGATAACGAAGTTGTCGGATAAACGGGATCGTTTTAAAGATGATTTCCAGTCGGTACTGCGCAGTCTCAGCACCCCAATGTTTGTGAGTCTCGTTGAAATGCGAATCGATGTTATTCGTTTCGAACAACATGCCTTATCTTTGAGGCATTTTAAATTCTTTTCTTAACATTTTCTTTGGTTTTTACAGCTACAAAGTTGTTTCAAGTGATATCAGAAAGAAACATAAGTCTGCGCATCCATAATCACGGCAGTTGACATGAAACTTTGAAATTACCTCATGTAAGTAGTTGCGAAAAGTAACATTTTGTGCCGTCGTACAAGAATCAAAACAAAAAACGTAAACGAACTGCCGAGAGTATGCATTTGGGACTGGAAATCGTCTTTAACTCTGAAAGAGTTCCACGGTAGAAAGAACAACCTTGTAATAGAGCCAGGTACTCTTGCTGTCTTTCTTGCTTTGTAACTCAGAATCCAAACCACAATAAAACTGAAATACGTCGCTTTTATCATAGGCGCTCAACGAACTCTTCAATCGGAAAGAACTGTTCATCAGCAGGTTATTTCTCCTTAGAAAATTAAAACTCTGTCAAAGAGACAAGTGATAGAAGAATAGAAATCATCAACCACGGATTGTTGTCCTCACGTAAAATTTCAAACGGAATCCTGTGAAAGTAGGATGCAGGGTTAGAAAATTAAACTTTGTTTGGAAATTATTCCCCAAATCACAAACGGCCATAGTACTACTTTTGACTATGTTCTTGACAGCAAATTTTATCATAGCAACGGCAGTAATCTTGTTTAACCTTAAAATGAGGTTGAATTTCGCAAAGTCTAGTTGAAAAACTTGTAAAGATAAGAATAATACTGACAAAATATCAAACATGAATTTATCAGGTGGGTTTTTAGGTTTCCGAAAATTAGTAGTTCTCATTTTTCAATAAAGTAAACTATTCTTAAACTGTTCTTGAGATCTATGATAATAATAAAAGAGAAGCTCTGTGGAAAGCTACAATTTAAAAGGCTGGAAACGCTTTCAGAAGAGTTGATCTATCTCCAAAGGGATAATTAAACAGATGTTCTTGCAGAGTTAGAAAATTATATATATTTTAGACTTGATTTCAAAGGAAGCCAAATATTAGCGGGTTTTATTTTTATTTTCATTCTTAAAACCGCCACGTAGAAATATTGGTAAAATATGCTCTTCAGGATCAGCGCATAAAAACTGATCCCCCATGCAAGACTTATTCCTGCAGCATTGTAATCAAATTTTAACAAAGTTACCTCAAAGACCTCAAAGTTGTTGACAAAATGCATACCGACTGGAAATAAAATATCCAGAGAACCCCGTACAACCTTGTAAGCAGTCACTATGAACAATTTTGTAAGAAAGGTAAAGCTGCAATGAATTTCAACCAATGATTGAACTTTTCCATATTTGCCAGCGTTGATTGAATTAAAATTATTAGAAAATAACCCAGAGCAAATACGCACGCTGATTGGTTTAAAACCGTGTTTCTATAACTCGATAGAAACACAGAACTAACACGAGCTGTTGACGTAACGATGGCGCGAACAAAGAGAAATTACATTTTGATGATCGTAGTAAACAAGTTGTTTTACTTTTTCTTCGTCGCGGTATTTTCTAAAAGAAATACAAAACATGTTCTGCGTGTTCCTATCGAGTT
>OZ026600.1:33928004-33935004 GCA_964020085.1 Micromussa lordhowensis
GGGCGGAGTACAAGTCCCTGGGGCGGAGTACAAGTCCCTGGGGCGGAGTACAAGTCCCTGGGGCGGAGTACAAGTCCCTGGGGCGGAGTACAAGTCCCTGGGGCGGAGTACAAGTCCCTGGGGCGGAGTACAAGTCCCTGGGGCGGAGTACAAGTCCCTGGGGCGGAGTACAAGTCCCTGGGGCGGAGTACAAGTCCCTGGGGCGGAGTACAAGTCCCTGGGGCGGAGTACAAGTCCCTGGGGCGGAGTACAAGTCCCTGGGGCGGAGTACAAGTCCCTGGGGCGGAGTACAAGTCCCTGGGGCGGAGTACAAGTCCCTGGGGCGGAGTACAAGTCCCTGGGGCGGAGTACAAGTCCCTGGGGCGGAGTACAAGTCCCTGGGGCGGAGTACAAGTCCCTGGGGCGGAGTACAAGTCCCTGGGGCGGAGTACAAGTCCCTGGGGCGGAGTACAAGTCCCTGGGGCGGAGTACAAGTCCCTGGGGCGGAGTACAAGTCCCTGGGGCGGAGTACAAGTCCCTGGGGCGGAGTACAAGTCCCTGGGGCGGAGTACAAGTCCCTGGGGCGGAGTACAAGTCCCTGGGGCGGAGTACAAGTCCCTGGGGCGGAGTACAAGTCCCTGGGGCGGAGTACAAGTCCCTGGGGCGGAGTACAAGTCCCTGGGGCGGAGTACAAGTCCCTGGGGCGGAGTACAAGTCCCTGGGGCGGAGTACAAGTCCCTGGGGCGGAGTACAAGTCCCTGGGGCGGAGTACAAGTCCCTGGGGCGGAGTACAAGTCCCTGGGGCGGAGTACAAGTCCCTGGGGCGGAGTACAAGTCCCTGGGGCGGAGTACAAGTCCCTGGGGCGGAGTACAAGTCCCTGGGGCGGAGTACAAGTCCCTGGGGCGGAGTACAAGTCCCTGGGGCGGAGTACAAGTCCCTGGGGCGGAGTACAAGTCCCTGGGGCGGAGTACAAGTCCCTGGGGCGGAGTACAAGTCCCTGGGGCGGAGTACAAGTCCCTGGGGCGGAGTACAAGTCCCTGGGGCGGAGTACAAGTCCCTGGGGCGGAGTACAAGTCCCTGGGGCGGAGTACAAGTCCCTGGGGCGGAGTACAAGTCCCTGGGGCGGAGTACAAGTCCCTGGGGCGGAGTACAAGTCCCTGGGGCGGAGTACAAGTCCCTGGGGCGGAGTACAAGTCCCTGGGGCGGAGTACAAGTCCCTGGGGCGGAGTACAAGTCCCTGGGGCGGAGTACAAGTCCCTGGGGCGGAGTACAAGTCCCTGGGGCGGAGTACAAGTCCCTGGGGCGGAGTACAAGTCCCTGGGGCGGAGTACAAGTCCCTGGGGCGGAGTACAAGTCCCTGGGGCGGAGTACAAGTCCCTGGGGCGGAGTACAAGTCCCTGGGGCGGAGTACAAGTCCCTGGGGCGGAGTACAAGTCCCTGGGGCGGAGTACAAGTCCCTGGGGCGGAGTACAAGTCCCTGGGGCGGAGTACAAGTCCCTGGGGCGGAGTACAAGTCCCTGGGGCGGAGTACAAGTCCCTGGGGCGGAGTACAAGTCCCTGGGGCGGAGTACAAGTCCCTGGGGCGGAGTACAAGTCCCTGGGGCGGAGTACAAGTCCCTGGGGCGGAGTACAAGTCCCTGGGGCGGAGTACAAGTCCCTGGGGCGGAGTACAAGTCCCTGGGGCGGAGTACAAGTCCCTGGGGCGGAGTACAAGTCCCTGGGGCGGAGTACAAGTCCCTGGGGCGGAGTACAAGTCCCTGGGGCGGAGTACAAGTCCCTGGGGCGGAGTACAAGTCCCTGGGGCGGAGTACAAGTCCCTGGGGCGGAGTACAAGTCCCTGGGGCGGAGTACAAGTCCCTGGGGCGGAGTACAAGTCCCTGGGGCGGAGTACAAGTCCCTGGGGCGGAGTACAAGTCCCTGGGGCGGAGTACAAGTCCCTGGGGCGGAGTACAAGTCCCTGGGGCGGAGTACAAGTCCCTGGGGCGGAGTACAAGTCCCTGGGGCGGAGTACAAGTCCCTGGGGCGGAGTACAAGTCCCTGGGGCGGAGTACAAGTCCCTGGGGCGGAGTACAAGTCCCTGGGGCGGAGTACAAGTCCCTGGGGCGGAGTACAAGTCCCTGGGGCGGAGTACAAGTCCCTGGGGCGGAGTACAAGTCCCTGGGGCGGAGTACAAGTCCCTGGGGCGGAGTACAAGTCCCTGGGGCGGAGTACAAGTCCCTGGGGCGGAGTACAAGTCCCTGGGGCGGAGTACAAGTCCCTGGGGCGGAGTACAAGTCCCTGGGGCGGAGTACAAGTCCCTGGGGCGGAGTACAAGTCCCTGGGGCGGAGTACAAGTCCCTGGGGCGGAGTACAAGTCCCTGGGGCGGAGTACAAGTCCCTGGGGCGGAGTACAAGTCCCTGGGGCGGAGTACAAGTCCCTGGGGCGGAGTACAAGTCCCTGGGGCGGAGTACAAGTCCCTGGGGCGGAGTACAAGTCCCTGGGGCGGAGTACAAGTCCCTGGGGCGGAGTACAAGTCCCTGGGGCGGAGTACAAGTCCCTGGGGCGGAGTACAAGTCCCTGGGGCGGAGTACAAGTCCCTGGGGCGGAGTACAAGTCCCTGGGGCGGAGTACAAGTCCCTGGGGCGGAGTACAAGTCCCTGGGGCGGAGTACAAGTCCCTGGGGCGGAGTACAAGTCCCTGGGGCGGAGTACAAGTCCCTGGGGCGGAGTACAAGTCCCTGGGGCGGAGTACAAGTCCCTGGGGCGGAGTACAAGTCCCTGGGGCGGAGTACAAGTCCCTGGGGCGGAGTACAAGTCCCTGGGGCGGAGTACAAGTCCCTGGGGCGGAGTACAAGTCCCTGGGGCGGAGTACAAGTCCCTGGGGCGGAGTACAAGTCCCTGGGGCGGAGTACAAGTCCCTGGGGCGGAGTACAAGTCCCTGGGGCGGAGTACAAGTCCCTGGGGCGGAGTACAAGTCCCTGGGGCGGAGTACAAGTCCCTGGGGCGGAGTACAAGTCCCTGGGGCGGAGTACAAGTCCCTGGGGCGGAGTACAAGTCCCTGGGGCGGAGTACAAGTCCCTGGGGCGGAGTACAAGTCCCTGGGGCGGAGTACAAGTCCCTGGGGCGGAGTACAAGTCCCTGGGGCGGAGTACAAGTCCCTGGGGCGGAGTACAAGTCCCTGGGGCGGAGTACAAGTCCCTGGGGCGGAGTACAAGTCCCTGGGGCGGAGTACAAGTCCCTGGGGCGGAGTACAAGTCCCTGGGGCGGAGTACAAGTCCCTGGGGCGGAGTACAAGTCCCTGGGGCGGAGTACAAGTCCCTGGGGCGGAGTACAAGTCCCTGGGGCGGAGTACAAGTCCCTGGGGCGGAGTACAAGTCCCTGGGGCGGAGTACAAGTCCCTGGGGCGGAGTACAAGTCCCTGGGGCGGAGTACAAGTCCCTGGGGCGGAGTACAAGTCCCTGGGGCGGAGTACAAGTCCCTGGGGCGGAGTACAAGTCCCTGGGGCGGAGTACAAGTCCCTGGGGCGGAGTACAAGTCCCTGGGGCGGAGTACAAGTCCCTGGGGCGGAGTACAAGTCCCTGGGGCGGAGTACAAGTCCCTGGGGCGGAGTACAAGTCCCTGGGGCGGAGTACAAGTCCCTGGGGCGGAGTACAAGTCCCTGGGGCGGAGTACAAGTCCCTGGGGCGGAGTACAAGTCCCTGGGGCGGAGTACAAGTCCCTGGGGCGGAGTACAAGTCCCTGGGGCGGAGTACAAGTCCCTGGGGCGGAGTACAAGTCCCTGGGGCGGAGTACAAGTCCCTGGGGCGGAGTACAAGTCCCTGGGGCGGAGTACAAGTCCCTGGGGCGGAGTACAAGTCCCTGGGGCGGAGTACAAGTCCCTGGGGCGGAGTACAAGTCCCTGGGGCGGAGTACAAGTCCCTGGGGCGGAGTACAAGTCCCTGGGGCGGAGTACAAGTCCCTGGGGCGGAGTACAAGTCCCTGGGGCGGAGTACAAGTCCCTGGGGCGGAGTACAAGTCCCTGGGGCGGAGTACAAGTCCCTGGGGCGGAGTACAAGTCCCTGGGGCGGAGTACAAGTCCCTGGGGCGGAGTACAAGTCCCTGGGGCGGAGTACAAGTCCCTGGGGCGGAGTACAAGTCCCTGGGGCGGAGTACAAGTCCCTGGGGCGGAGTACAAGTCCCTGGGGCGGAGTACAAGTCCCTGGGGCGGAGTACAAGTCCCTGGGGCGGAGTACAAGTCCCTGGGGCGGAGTACAAGTCCCTGGGGCGGAGTACAAGTCCCTGGGGCGGAGTACAAGTCCCTGGGGCGGAGTACAAGTCCCTGGGGCGGAGTACAAGTGCCTGGGGCGGAGTACAAGTCCCTGGGGCGGAGTACAAGTCCCTGGGGCGGAGTACAAGTCCCTGGGGCGGAGTACAAGTCCCTGGGGCGGAGTACAAGTCCCTGGGGCGGAGTACAAGTCCCTGGGGCGGAGTACAAGTCCCTGGGGCGGAGTACAAGTCCCTGGGGCGGAGTACAAGTCCCTGGGGCGGAGTACAAGTCCCTGGGGCGGAGTACAAGTCCCTGGGGCGGAGTACAAGTCCCTGGGGCGGAGTACAAGTCCCTGGGGCGGAGTACAAGTCCCTGGGGCGGAGTACAAGTCCCTGGGGCGGAGTACAAGTCCCTGGGGCGGAGTACAAGTCCCTGGGGCGGAGTACAAGTCCCTGGGGCGGAGTACAAGTCCCTGGGGCGGAGTACAAGTCCCTGGGGCGGAGTACAAGTCCCTGGGGCGGAGTACAAGTCCCTGGGGCGGAGTACAAGTCCCTGGGGCGGAGTACAAGTCCCTGGGGCGGAGTACAAGTCCCTGGGGCGGAGTACAAGTCCCTGGGGCGGAGTACAAGTCCCTGGGGCGGAGTACAAGTCCCTGGGGCGGAGTACAAGTCCCTGGGGCGGAGTACAAGTCCCTGGGGCGGAGTACAAGTCCCTGGGGCGGAGTACAAGTCCCTGGGGCGGAGTACAAGTCCCTGGGGCGGAGTACAAGTCCCTGGGGCGGAGTACAAGTCCCTGGGGCGGAGTACAAGTCCCTGGGGCGGAGTACAAGTCCCTGGGGCGGAGTACAAGTCCCTGGGGCGGAGTACAAGTCCCTGGGGCGGAGTACAAGTCCCTGGGGCGGAGTACAAGTCCCTGGGGCGGAGTACAAGTCCCTGGGGCGGAGTACAAGTCCCTGGGGCGGAGTACAAGTCCCTGGGGCGGAGTACAAGTCCCTGGGGCGGAGTACAAGTCCCTGGGGCGGAGTACAAGTCCCTGGGGCGGAGTACAAGTCCCTGGGGCGGAGTACAAGTCCCTGGGGCGGAGTACAAGTCCCTGGGGCGGAGTACAAGTCCCTGGGGCGGAGTACAAGTCCCTGGGGCGGAGTACAAGTCCCTGGGGCGGAGTACAAGTCCCTGGGGCGGAGTACAAGTCCCTGGGGCGGAGTACAAGTCCCTGGGGCGGAGTACAAGTCCCTGGGGCGGAGTACAAGTCCCTGGGGCGGAGTACAAGTCCCTGGGGCGGAGTACAAGTCCCTGGGGCGGAGTACAAGTCCCTGGGGCGGAGTACAAGTCCCTGGGGCGGAGTACAAGTCCCTGGGGCGGAGTACAAGTCCCTGGGGCGGAGTACAAGTCCCTGGGGCGGAGTACAAGTCCCTGGGGCGGAGTACAAGTCCCTGGGGCGGAGTACAAGTCCCTGGGGCGGAGTACAAGTCCCTGGGGCGGAGTACAAGTCCCTGGGGCGGAGTACAAGTCCCTGGGGCGGAGTACAAGTCCCTGGGGCGGAGTACAAGTCCCTGGGGCGGAGTACAAGTCCCTGGGGCGGAGTACAAGTCCCTGGGGCGGAGTACAAGTCCCTGGGGCGGAGTACAAGTCCCTGGGGCGGAGTACAAGTCCCTGGGGCGGAGTACAAGTCCCTGGGGCGGAGTACAAGTCCCTGGGGCGGAGTACAAGTCCCTGGGGCGGAGTACAAGTCCCTGGGGCGGAGTACAAGTCCCTGGGGCGGAGTACAAGTCCCTGGGGCGGAGTACAAGTCCCTGGGGCGGAGTACAAGTCCCTGGGGCGGAGTACAAGTCCCTGGGGCGGAGTACAAGTCCCTGGGGCGGAGTACAAGTCCCTGGGGCGGAGTACAAGTCCCTGGGGCGGAGTACAAGTCCCTGGGGCGGAGTACAAGTCCCTGGGGCGGAGTACAAGTCCCTGGGGCGGAGTACAAGTCCCTGGGGCGGAGTACAAGTCCCTGGGGCGGAGTACAAGTCCCTGGGGCGGAGTACAAGTCCCTGGGGCGGAGTACAAGTCCCTGGGGCGGAGTACAAGTCCCTGGGGCGGAGTACAAGTCCCTGGGGCGGAGTACAAGTCCCTGGGGCGGAGTACAAGTCCCTGGGGCGGAGTACAAGTCCCTGGGGCGGAGTACAAGTCCCTGGGGCGGAGTACAAGTCCCTGGGGCGGAGTACAAGTCCCTGGGGCGGAGTACAAGTCCCTGGGGCGGAGTACAAGTCCCTGGGGCGGAGTACAAGTCCCTGGGGCGGAGTACAAGTCCCTGGGGCGGAGTACAAGTCCCTGGGGCGGAGTACAAGTCCCTGGGGCGGAGTACAAGTCCCTGGGGCGGAGTACAAGTCCCTGGGGCGGAGTACAAGTCCCTGGGGCGGAGTACAAGTCCCTGGGGCGGAGTACAAGTCCCTGGGGCGGAGTACAAGTCCCTGGGGCGGAGTACAAGTCCCTGGGGCGGAGTACAAGTCCCTGGGGCGGAGTACAAGTCCCTGGGGCGGAGTAGAAGTCCCTGGGGCGGAGTACAAGTCCCTGGGGCGGAGTACAAGTCCCTGGGGCGGAGTACAAGTCCCTGGGGCGGAGTACAAGTCCCTGGGGCGGAGTACAAGTCCCTGGGGCGGAGTACAAGTCCCTGGGGCGGAGTACAAGTCCCTGGGGCGGAGTACAAGTCCCTGGGGCGGAGTACAAGTCCCTGGGGCGGAGTACAAGTCCCTGGGGCGGAGTACAAGTCCCTGGGGCGGAGTACAAGTCCCTGGGGCGGAGTACAAGTCCCTG
>OZ026600.1:33935204-34002704 GCA_964020085.1 Micromussa lordhowensis
GGGCGGAGTACAAGTCCCTGGGGCGGAGTACAAGTCCCTGGGGCGGAGTACAAGTCCCTGGGGCGGAGTACAAGTCCCTGGGGCGGAGTACAAGTCCCTGGGGCGGAGTACAAGTCCCTGGGGCGGAGTACAAGTCCCTGGGGCGGAGTACAAGTCCCTGGGGCGGAGTACAAGTCCCTGGGGCGGAGTACAAGTCCCTGGGGCGGAGTACAAGTCCCTGGGGCGGAGTACAAGTCCCTGGGGCGGAGTACAAGTCCCTGGGGCGGAGTACAAGTCCCTGGGGCGGAGTACAAGTCCCTGGGGCGGAGTACAAGTCCCTGGGGCGGAGTACAAGTCCCTGGGGCGGAGTACAAGTCCCTGGGGCGGAGTACAAGTCCCTGGGGCGGAGTACAAGTCCCTGGGGCGGAGTACAAGTCCCTGGGGCGGAGTACAAGTCCCTGGGGCGGAGTACAAGTCCCTGGGGCGGAGTACAAGTCCCTGGGGCGGAGTACAAGTCCCTGGGGCGGAGTACAAGTCCCTGGGGCGGAGTACAAGTCCCTGGGGCGGAGTACAAGTCCCTGGGGCGGAGTACAAGTCCCTGGGGCGGAGTACAGTACAAGTCCCTGGGGCGGAGTACAAGTCCCTGGGGCGGAGTACAAGTCCCTGGGGCGGAGTACAAGTCCCTGGGGCGGAGTACAAGTCCCTGGGGCAGAGTACAAGTCCCTGGGGCGGAATACAAGTCCCAGGGGCGGAGTACAAGTCCCTGGGGCGGAGTACAAGTCCCTGGGGCGGAGTACAAGTCCCTGGGGCGGAGTAGAAGTCCCTGGGGCGGAGTACAAGTCCCTGGGGCGGAGTACAAGTCCCAGGGGCGGAGTACAAGTCCCTGGGGCGGAGTACAAGTCCCTGGGGCGGAGTACAAGTCCCTGGGGCGGAGTACAAGTCCCTGGGGCGGAGTACAAGTCCCTGGGGCGGAGTACAAGTCCCTGGGGCGGAGTACAAGTCCCTGGGGCGGAGTACAAGTCCCTGGGGCGGAGTACAAGTCCCTGGGGCGGAGTACAAGTCCCTGGGGCGGAGTACAAGTCCCTGGGGCGGAGTACAAGTCCCTGGGGCGGAGTACAAGTCCCTGGGGCGGAGTACAAGTCCCTGGGGCGGAGTACAAGTCCCTGGGGCGGAGTACAAGTCCCTGGGGCGGAGTACAAGTCCCTGGGGCGGAGTACAAGTCCCTGGGGCGGAGTACAAGTCCCTGGGGCGGAGTACAAGTCCCTGGGGCGGAGTACAAGTCCCTGGGGCGGAGTACAAGTCCCTGGGGCGGAGTAGAAGTCCCTGGGGCGGAGTACAAGTGCCTGGGGCGGAGTACAAGTCCCTGGGGCGGAGTACAAGTCCCTGGGGCGGAGTACAAGTCCCTGGGGCGGAGTACAAGTGCCTGGGGCGGAGTACAAGTCCCTGGGGCGGAGTACAAGTCCCTGGGGCGGAGTACAAGTCCCTGGGGCGGAGTACAAGTCCCTGGGGCGGAGTACAAGTCCCTGGGGCGGAGTACAAGTCCCTGGGGCGGAGTACAAGTCCCTGGGGCGGAGTACAAGTCCCTGGGGCGGAGTACAAGTCCCTGGGGCGGAGTACAAGTCCCTGGGGCGGAGTACAAGTCCCTGGGGCGGAGTACAAGTCCCTGGGGCGGAGTACAAGTCCCTGGGGCGGAGTACAAGTCCCTGGGGCGGAGTACAAGTCCCTGGGGCGGAGTACAAGTGCCTGGGGCGGAGTACAAGTGCCTGGGGCGGAGTACAAGTCCCTGGGGCGGAGTACAAGTCCCTGGGGCGGAGTACAAGTCCCTGGGGCGGAGTACAAGTCCCTGGGGCGGAGTACAAGTCCCTGGGGCGGAGTACAAGTCCCTGGGGCGGAGTACAAGTCCCTGGGGCGGAGTACAAGTCTCTGGGGCGGAGTACAAGTCCCTGGGGCGGAGTACAAGTCCCTGGGGCGGAGTACAAGTCCCTGGGGCGGAGTACAAGTCCCTGGGGCGGAGTACAAGTCCCTGGGGCGGAGTACAAGTCCCTGGGGCGGAGTACAAGTCCCTGGGGCGGAGTACAAGTCCCTGGGGCGGAGTACAAGTCCCTGGGGCGGAGTACAAGTCCCTGGGGCGGAGTACAAGTCCCTGGGGCGGAGTACAAGTGCCTGGGGCGGAGTACAAGTCCCTGGGGCGGAGTACAAGTCCCTGGGGCGGAGTACAAGTCCCTGGGGCGGAGTACAAGTGCCCTGGGGCGGAGTACAAGTCCCTGGGGCGGAGTACAAGTCCCTGGGGCGGAGTACAAGTCCCTGGGGCGGAGTACAAGTGCCTGGGGCGGAGTACAAGTGCCTGGGGCGGAGTACAAGTCCCTGGGGCGGAGTACAAGTCCCTGGGGCGGAGTACAAGTCCCTGGGGCGGAGTACAAGTCCCTGGGGCGGAGTACAAGTCCCTGGGGCGGAGTACAAGTCCCTGGGGCGGAGTACAAGTCCCTGGGGCGGAGTACAAGTCCCTGGGGCGGAGTACAAGTCCCTGGGGCGGAGTACAAGTCCCTGGGGCGGAGTACAAGTCCCTGGGGCGGAGTACAAGTCCCTGGGGCGGAGTACAAGTCCCTGGGGCGGAGTACAAGTCCCTGGGGCGGAGTACAAGTCCCTGGGGCGGAGTACAAGTCCCTGGGGCGGAGTACAAGTCCCTGGGGCGGAGTACAAGTCCCTGGGGAAGAGTACAAGTCCCTGGGGCGGAGTACAAGTCCCTGGGGCGGAGTACAAGTCCCTGGGGCGGAGTACAAGTCCCTGGGGCGGAGTACAAGTCCCGGGGGCGGAGTACAAGTCCCTGGGGCGGAGTACAAGTCCCGGGGGCGGAGTACAAGTCCCTGGGGCGGAGTACAAGTCCCTGGGGCGGAGTACAAGTCCCTGGGGCGGAGTACAAGTCCCTGGGGCGGAGTACAAGTCCCTGGGGCGGAGTACAAGTCCCTGGGGCGGAGTACAAGTCGCTGGGGCGGAGTACAAGTCCCTGGGGCGGAGTACAAGTCCCGGGGGCGGAGTACAAGTCCCTGGGGAGGAGTACAAGTCCCGGGGGCGGAGTACAAGTCCCTGGGGCGGAGTACAAGTCCCTGGGGCGGAGTACAAGTCCCTGGGGCGGAGTACAAGTCCCTGGGGCGGAGTACAAGTCCCTGGGGCGGAGTACAAGTCCCTGGGGCGGAGTACAAGTCCCTGGGGCGGAGTACAAGACCCTGGGGCGGAGTACAAGTCCCTGGGGCGGAGTACAAGTCCCTGGGGCGGAGTACAAGTCCCTGGGGCGGAGTACAAGTCCCTGGGGCGGAGTACAAGTCCCTGGGGCGGAGTACAAGTCCTTGGGGCGGAGTACAAGTCCCTGGGGCGGAGTACAAGTCCCTGGGGCGGAGTACAAGTCCCTGGGGCGGAGTACAAGTCCCTGGGGCGGAGTACAAGTGCCTGGGGCGGAGTACAAGTGCCTGGGGCGGAGTACAAGTGCCTGGGGCGGAGTACAAGTGCCTGGGGGGAGGATAAGTCCCTGGGGCGGAGTACAAGTCCCTGGGGCGGAGTACAAGTCCCTGGGGCGGAGTACAAGTCCCTGGGGCGGAGTACAAGTGCCTGGGGCGGAGTACAAGTCCCTGGGGCGGAGTACAAGTCCCTGGGGCGGAGTACAAGTCCCTGGGGCGGAGTACAAGTCCCTGGGGCGGAGTACATGTCCCTAGGGCGGAGTACAAGTCCCTGGGGCGGAGTACAAGTCCCTGGGGCGGAGTACAAGTGCCTGGGGCGGAGTACAAGTCCCTGGGGCGGAGTACAAGTCCCTGGGGCGGAGTACAAGTCCCTGGGGCGGAGTACAAGTCCCTGGGGCGGAGTACAAGTCCCGGGGGCGGAGTACAAGTCCCTGGGGCGGAGTACAAGTCCCGGGGGCGGAGTACAAGTCCCTGGGGCGGAGTACAAGTCCCGGGGGCGGAGTACAAGTCCCTGGGGCGGAGTACAAGTCCCTGGGGCGGAGTACAAGTCCCTGGGGCGGAGTACAAGTCCCTGGGGCGGAGTACAAGTCCCTGGGGCGGAGTACAAGTCCCTGGGGCGGAGTACAAGTCCCTGGGGCGGAGTACAAGTCCCTGGGGCGGAGTACAAGTCCCTGGGGCGGAGTACAAGTCCCTGGGGCGGAGTACAAGTCCCTGGGGCGGAGTACAAGTCCCTGGGGCGGAGTACAAGTCCCGGGGGCGGAGTACAAGTCCCGGGGGCGGAGTACAAGTCCCTGGGGCGGAGTACAACTCCCTGGGGCGGAGTACAAGTCCCTGGGGCGGAGTACAAGTCCCTGGGGCGGAGTACAAGTCCCTGGGGCGGAGTACAAGTCCCTGTGGCGGAGTACAAGTCCCTGGGGCGGAGTACAAGTCCCTGGGGCGGAGTGCAAGTCCCTGGGGCGGAGTACAAGTCCCTGGGGCGGAGTACAAGTCCCGGGGGCGGAGTACAAGTCCCTGGGGCGGAGTACAAGTCCCTGGGGCGGAGTACAAGTCCCTGGGGCGGAGTACAAGTCCCTGGGGCGGAGTACAAGTCCCTGGGGCGGAGTACAAGTCCCGGGGGCGGAGTACAAGTCCCTGGGGCGGAGTACAAGTCCCTGGGGCGGAGTACAAGTCCCGGGGGCGGAGTACAAGTCCCTGGGGCGGAGTACAAGTCCCGGGGGCGGAGTACAAGTCCCTGGGGCGGAGTACAAGTCCCGGGGGCGGAGTACAAGTCCCTGGGGCGGAGTACAAGTCCCGGGGGCGGAGTACAAGTCCCTGGGGCGGAGTACAAGTCCCTGGGGCGGAGTACAAGTCCCTGGGGCGGAGTACAAGTTCCTGGGGCGGAGTACAAGTCGCTGGGGCGGAGTACAAGTCCCTGGGGCGGAGTACAAGTCCCGGGGGCGGAGTACAAGTCCCTGGGGAGGAGTACAAGTCCCGGGGGCGGAGTACAAGTCCCTGGGGCGGAGTACAAGTCCCTGGGGCGGAGTACAAGTCCCTGGGGCGGAGTACAAGTCCCTGGGGCGGAGTACAAGTCCCTGGGGCGGAGTACAAGTCCCTGGGGCGGAGTACAAGTCCCTGGGGCGGAGTACAAGACCCTGGGGCGGAGTACAAGTCCCTGGGGCGGAGTACAAGTCCCTGGGGCGGAGTACAAGTCCCTGGGGCGGAGTACAAGTCCCTGGGGCGGAGTACAAGTCCCTGGGGCGGAGTACAAGTCCTTGGGGCGGAGTACAAGTCCCTGGGGCGGAGTACAAGTCCCTGGGGCGGAGTACAAGTCCCTGGGGCGGAGTACAAGTCCCTGGGGCGGAGTACAAGTGCCTGGGGCGGAGTACAAGTGCCTGGGGCGGAGTACAAGTGCCTGGGGCGGAGTACAAGTGCCTGGGGGGAGGATAAGTCCCTGGGGCGGAGTACAAGTCCCTGGGGCGGAGTACAAGTCCCTGGGGCGGAGTACAAGTCCCTGGGGCGGAGTACAAGTCCCTGGGGCGGAGTACAAGTCCCTGGGGCGGAGTACAAGTCCCTGGGGCGGAGTACAAGTCGCTGGGGCGGAGTACAAGTCCCTGGGGCGGAGTACATGTCCCTGGGGCGGAGTACAAGTCCCTGGGGCGGAGTACAAGTCCCTGGGGCGGAGGACAAGTCCCTGGGGCGGAGTACAAGTCCCTGGGGCGGAGGACAAGTCCCTGGGGCGGAGGACAAGTCCCTGGGGCGGAGTACAAGTCCCTGGAGCGGAGTACAAGTCCCTGGGGCGGAGTACAAGTCCCTGGGGCGGAGTACAAGTCCCTGGGGCAGAGGACAAGTCCCTGGGGCGGAGTACAAGTCCCTGGGGCGGAGTACAAGTCCCTGGGGCGGAGTACAAGTCCCTGGGGCGGAGTACAAGTCCCTGGGGCGGAGTACAAGTCCCTGGGGCGGAGTACAAGTCCCTGGGGCGGAGTACAAGTCCCTGGGGCGGAGTACAAGTCCCTGGGGCGGAGTACAAGTCCCTGGGGCGGAGTACAAGTCCCTGGGGCGGAGTACAAGTCCCTGGGGCGGAGTACAAGTCCCTGGGGCGGAGTACAAGTCCCTGGGGCGGAGTACAAGTCCCTGGGGCGGAGTACAAGTCCCTGGGGCGGAGTACAAGTCCCTGGGGCGGAGTACAAGTCCCTGGGGCGGAGTACAAGTCCCTGGGGCGGAGTACAAGTCCCTGGGGCGGAGTACAAGTCCCTGGGGCGGAGTACAAGTCCCTGGGGCGGAGTACAAGTCCCTGGGGCGGAGTACAAGTCCCTGGGGCGGAGTACAAGTCCCTGGGGCGGAGTACAAGTCCCTGGGGCGGAGTACAAGTCCCTGGGGCGGAGTACAAGTCCCTGGGGCGGAGTACAAGTCCCTGGGGCGGAGTACAAGTCCCTGGGGTGGAGTACAAGTCCCTGGGGCGGAGTACAAGTCCCTGGGGCGGAGGACAAGTCCCTGGGGCGGAGTACAAGTCCCTGGGGCGGAGGACAAGTCCCTGGGGCGGAGGACAAGTCCCTGGGGCGGAGTACAAGTCCCTGGAGCGGAGTACAAGTCCCTGGGGCGGAGTACAAGTCCCTGGGGCGGAGTACAAGTCCCTGGGGCAGAGGACAAGTCCCTGGGGCGGAGTACAAGTCCCTGGGGCGGAGTACAAGTCCCTGGGGCGGAGTACAAGTCCCTGGGGCGGAGTACAAGTCCCTGGGGCGGAGTACAAGTCCCTGGGGCGGAGTACAAGTCCCTGGGGCGGAGTACAAGTCCCTGGGGCGGAGTACAAGTCCCTGGGGCGGAGTACAAGTCCCTGGGGCGGAGTACAAGTCCCTGGGGCGGAGTACAAGCCCCTGGGGCGGAGTACAAGTCCCTGGGGCGGAGTACAAGTCCCTGGGGCGGAGTACAAGTCCCTGGGGCGGAGTACAAGTCCCTGGGGCGGAGTACAAGTCCCTGGGGCGGAGTACAAGTCCCTGGGGCGGAGTACAAGTCCCTGGGGCGGAGTACAAGTCCCTGGGGCGGAGTACAAGTCCCTGGGGCGGAGTACAAGTCCCTGGGGCGGAGTACAAGTCCCTGGGGCGGAGTACAAGTCCCTGGGGCGGAGTACAAGTCCCTGGGGCGGAGTACAAGTCCCTGGGGCGGAGTACAAGTCCCTGGGGCGGAGTACAAGTCCCTGGGGCGGAGTACAAGTCCCTGGGGCGGAGTACAAGTCCCTGGGGCGGAGTACAAGTCCCTGGGGCGGAGTACAAGTCCCTGGGGTGGAGTACAAGTCCCTGGGGCGGAGTACAAGTCCCTGGGGCGGAGTACAAGTCCCTGGGGCGGAGTACAAGTCCCTGGGGCGGAGTACAAGTCCCTGGGGCGGAGTACAAGTCCCTGGGGCGGAGTACAAGTCCCTGGGGCGGAGTACAAGTCCCTGGGGCGGAGTACAAGTCCCTGGGGCGGAGTACAAGTCCCTGGGGCGGAGTACAAGTCCCTGGGGCGGAGTACAAGTCCCTGGGGCGGAGTACAAGTCCCTGGGGCGGAGTACAAGTCCCTGGGGCGGAGTACAAGTCCCTGGGGCGGCGTACAAGTCCCTGGGGCAGAGTACAAGTCCGTGGGGTGGAGTACAAGTCCCTGGGGCGGCGTGCAAGTCCCTGGGGCGGAGTACAAGTCCCTGGGGCGGAGTACAAGTCCCTGGGGCGGAGTACAAGTCCCTGGGGCGGAGTACAAGTCCCTGGGGCGGAGTACAAGTCCCTGGGCCGGAGTACAAGTCCCTGGGGCGGAGTACAAGTCCCTGGGGCGGAGTACAAGTCCTGTTATACTGATAAACAATAACTTCAAATTTGCGCGTAGATATTTTCGGATATTTGTCCCCGGACAGAGGAAAACTGTGAACGTTGTGGAATAACGATCTAAGCAACAAACGAGTGCAAATGAGCTGAATCAACCGTATACAAGCGAAAAATACATTTTTCTTGCTAAAAAACGTTCTCGTGAATATTTGTGGAGGTATTTTGTTGAATAGCACTTTATGCTGCTGCAGCGGGTGAACCCACGGACGCCATGGTATTCATTTCTGACAGTGCGGACAAAAGAGCGACTTTCACGCCGGGGCCAAACGACCTTAAAATCGGTCATCTAGGGCAAGTTTGCACTCTTTGCACACTTTCTTGCCAAACTTTGCACACTACCTTGGAAATTTGTCTTGATCATTTTGAGAGTAAAAAATGTCAAAATGTAATATTGTGACGTCATATTTGATGACATCACAAAAACGTGGTATACAAATTTTCTAATTTTAAACCCCCAAATCTATCATCTGAAAGAGTATGACTAGGGGACTCTAATACTGAAAACAGTTCCTCGCTATGACAAATATTTATCGCGTTATACTGTTCTTCTTAAATCAAACCCCTTGATTTTTTTTCTTCAGTTTTCTTCGAGGAACTCTGAGAAATTGGTTATATAGATTACTTAGTGCTGCTAAAAATCGTATCGTTTTAGATTTTTTAGTTTTGGCTTTTTGAACAAGTTTTTGTTGTTTAAGTAATTGATGACGTCATTTCTAATGACGTCAAAAATACGTTTTGAGGTGCTAAGAAGGGCAAGAAATACATCGATGGACATTTTTTTAAGTTACATTGGTTCTACTCATAATGGACAGTCAATATGCAACACAAGTGAGATTGCTAACAGGAAAACACAACTTCATATCTCATGTCATATCTCCTTCAATTTTTGAGGTATGAACAAACGGTTTTCAACTTTTACTTCCTCTTGCCGTGCTCTTTCCAAACAAGTACAAAAAAGTGGAATTTAAAAACTTTTGATCAAGGTTATGAAATGACTTCATTAACTGCGACGTCATAATTTGATATTTGCTGTCAATTTTGTTGTCAAAAAAATGGACATTTGTCCTCTATTCACTTGCAAAGTTTCACGACGAGATATTTACTACATTTAAAGTTATGCTAAAAATAATCAAATTTGCGACATCTTGATGACCAATTTTAGGGCCGTTTGGCCCCGCCGTGTTTAGTGGCTGTCAGATTTGCTTTATAGATTAATTAAATCTTTGATTGCCAAGGACATGTCCCGAAACTACTGGTAATGAAACTACTATTGAAACGTTCAGGCAAAATTTCTCTTATTTTCTGGTACAGATTCCTCTTATATTCTCAGGATTTCTGATTCACAAACATTGGCGAAACGCGATTCTATATCGTCCTTTTGCATTATTTACTCGGTAGGGACCTCTCTAGACGACCCTTCAACGTGTAAGGGCACAAGAGGGGGGGAGTAAGATTAGTCGAGTTCTTGTGAACTCCTCCGTGCTCGGTAGGTAAACAAATTACATATTTACATATTATCTTTTTCCCACCTCCTCCTCTTCTCTGATATTGAGTTAATTTGTGAGTTTCTTAGAGCAGTGCTTAATCATAACCAAAATCTGTTTTTGATAGTTTTTTAGATGGATAGTTTCTATTGGATTTTTGCACAAACAAAATTAAACTGAGCAATATTTACAGACGAAAATTATTCTGCCTTTATGAAACATCACGTGTTTCTTGCAATTCAGGCGAAGCTCAAACTCGCCAAGTTTTTACTTTTCGGCGGCGATGGACTCTATGGCGAAATCCTCACAGGCGTGTGGCAGGAAGTTCTTTTAGCTATTGTTATTTTTTTTTTTATTAATGCAATTTTATTTACAGGGCTAACATTGGCACTACTTACAGCACTAATATAATACTCACACTAATTATACTTGTACTACTTACAATACATATGTTACAATACAAACGTTACACATTATCTCATTTACAAACTGCACACATTACTAACAATCTCTTATAATCTTGGCATAACTTTGTGTATTTAGGGAAGGGAAAAAATCACACACACACAACAGCACCCAACGCATCACAAAACGAGGCAAATTGCGTGAATTTTAGTAAGATGGAGGAGAATTTTTAAGACAAGAGCGAAACAGTCGATTAAGACAGATTGCCGTGTATAGAAAAAAACTGGTGTGATTTATTTGCGGCTGTAAAACTTTGTTTTAGAATCTCTAAGTGATTTTGGAGGCGGAGAAGAAAGCTCTCAAAAGCTAGCTTGCCTTCGCATGAACTTGGAGCGAAAATGTAATATTTAGCTAGGAGGAGAGTGACATTCAGTGCCTGCTTGTTTTTGATGTTGTTATGATATCCATAGAGGACGACACATTCCGTCAAGGTGATAGCTTGCTTAAATTTTAGGAGCCACCAGCTGGTGAATTCTAGCCAAAAAGCGCTAGATTCAGTACAATGGAAAAGCAAGTGAATGATTGTTTGTTTTTCAGTTTTGCAAAATGTACAGGTGTCGCTTTCAGTGATTCCAGCTCGAAAAAGGCTTGACTTAGTTGGTAAAATATGGTGAGTAATGTTGTACTGAAAGGCAATTAATTTAGAATCTTTGGTTATTGAGAATGGGAATGTATACACTTTGTGAATATTTTCTTTGGTGAAACCGAAATTTAGGATTCTGTTCTCTGATGTAGGTGGACTTATTGCTTTGTTTAGAAGAAAAGAATAGGCGGTTCGTGTTGATGGAGGGTCGAGGCGTGGGACAAGGGTTGACATTACCGTTGGAGAACAGTTGTTTTGATTTGTTAATAGCTTTTTCCATTCCTTTGGAATGGACGTGATAAGGCCATAGTAAAGTGTGAACGGGATGTTAATGTTCGCTTTTTGTTTGAGTTCGTCAAAAGATAGAAACGTGCAATTCTCATTAAGGAGGTGTTTAATTGAAATGATCTGAGCTTGGAATAAAGGCATGTGGAATATTGGTTTTCCACCAATTAGGATAAGACTATTATTCCAGGTTATTTTGTTTTGGATGTCAGAGTTTTCTGAAACTTTTTCGTGGTTGTATTCTTGCCAGTACTTAAGTAAAGCATGATAAAAGGGTGGTAGATTGTCAAGAGAGAGATACTTAACGTCATATTGACATTCTATTAGGAAAGAAAGGCCGCCGTAATTAGCAGCTGCGAATTCTGGGATAATTTTCCAAGCTGCATCGTCGTGCTCAGTTAATCGCTTAATCCAGGCAATTTTGAGTGCTTTGTTCATGATTTCAAAATCTAACATCTTAAGACCACCACGTTTGATGTCACTAATAATGGTCTTTTTCTTTATTTTTGCTGGTTTTCCTTCCCATATAAAATTAAATGTGAGCTTGTTGATTTCTTTCACGTAATGCTCTGGAATTACCAGCATGGAGGTGTTGTAAATCAATTTTGATAAACCTAGCGTCTTCACTATTTTTATCCTACCGTGTAGAGTCAGTTTTCTTCTTTTCCAACTATTAAGCGTTTTTTCTAATTTGCGGATTTTTTATCCAAAATTCAGGTTATTTGCATCATCATGATTATACGAAAAGAAAACGCCAAGAGCACGGATAGGTTCTTGCGGCCATTTGAAGTTATATGGTGTGTCTGTTCTATTTCTCCAGGCACCAAGCCACATTGCTTCTGTTTTGGTGGTATTGATTTCCAGACCGGCTACATGTTTAAATTTACGTAGCAGATTTAACAGATTTACCACGGAATCTTGGTCGCTTACAAACACTGTGGTGTCGTCTGCGAATTGCGAGAGTTTTATTTCTTTTTTACCAATGTTAACGCCTTTGATGGAGTTATCGTTTTGCAAAGCCCTTGCGAGAAGTTCAATACCGATCACGAAAAGAAGGCTGATAGAGGGCATCCTTGCCTGACGCCTCGATGGAGTTGGAAAAAGGGTGAGGCGTGGCCATTGTTCAGGACACAACTCGAGACATTGTGATAAATAACCTCTATCCATCTTTGAATATCGGGTCCAAAATTAAAAAGTCTGAGTGCGGATAACAAATAGTTCCATTCAATTGTGTCAAAGGCTTTCCGAAAATCCAGAAAAATTGCGATTCCGGGCGTGTTCGCGTTTTTTGTGAGAAACATGACATCCTGGATCAGTCTTATGTTCTCACCTATAAAGTGACCTTTTACATAACCTGTTAGGTTAGGATTGATAATTTTGGGCAAGACTTTTTCAATTCTTTTTGCAATGATTTTGGTAAGAATTTTATACTCTACATTTAATAAAGACATCGGACGAATATTTTCTAATAATGATTTGTCTTTGTGATTTGGGAATGAGAGAAATAACTCCTCGTCGTTGACTGATCGAGAGTGATCCGGTTTAAAAGGCGAAACGAAAACTTGACAACATTTCGGCTCGAAGCTCGGGCCAGAAAAATTTATAGAATTCGGCAGAAAAACCGTCGGTGCGCATGCCTGGCGTTTTATCTTTTTTAAATCCGTTGATCGCGTTTATACATTCAGCTTCTGTGATGGGACCATCACATTATTTTTGGTCGTCGAGAGATAATGGGGTTATGTTTTCGGCTTTGAGGAAAACGGACTCTTGGGAGTTGTTATTGTCGTTTTCTTTGGACTGGTAAATTGATTCGTAGAACTGTTTTTGTTTATCTAGAATTGCGAATTGATCGTAGATAAAAGTGTTATCGTTTGTTTTCGGTTTGTCAATATTCATTTTTGGATTGACGTCGGTTTTCCAGGTTGAAAAAATATCTAGTGTTGCGTTCACCTTCATCGTACCATCTTACTTTGCTTCTGAGGATTGCACCTTTTGTCTTAAAGTGCATGATTTTTTGCAAGCGTAGTTTTGCAGCGTATAAATCGTTTAGGTGCTGGCTGTTATTTGGTTGACTTTCCAATTTTAGTTGAAGTTCATTTATTTTGTTTTGAAGTGTCACTTCGTCGTTTTTGCGTCTCTTGGCTTTCGATTTGGCATACTTAATTGAGAAACCTCTTATTTCCATTTTAATGAGGTCCCATTTCAAGCCTTTATCGTCAGTGCTTTCATATTTGGCTTTATACAAATTTATGTTCTTACGTAATTCATTGACATAGGCTTCATCTCTTAGTAGTGAAGTATTAAACTTAGCGAAATCGCGGAGTGATCGGTTTCAGGTGCATGAAAGATTTTACAAGACGTGACGAAGTCGGCGAGCTTTTCTGAGATAAGGAAGAAATCTAACCTGCATTGTATTTTGTGGGACTTATTCCTCCAAGTAAAGGATTCGAGTTGGGGATTTACTTGACGCCAGATATCAATTAAATTATTGCAACTACACAGATGTTCGATTTCCTTGATTACAGACGCTTTCTTAGTGATTGGATTGCCACCTTTTTTATCTTTGTCCGACAAGGAGCAGTTGAAATCTCCTCTGATAATAACTGTCTCTTCCGAAAAGTCTTGTAGGTAATGTTGCACCAGTTTAAAGAATTTCACTTGTTGGTTGAGGTCATTTGGAGCATAAATATTAACTAATATTAAGTGTGAGTCTTCGAGCGCTACGTCCAAGATAATAAATCTGCCATTGTTATCTAAAATACATTTTTCTACTTTGCAATCAAGTTTGGGATTTATGAGAATCATTACTCCTTTACTGTTCGTAGTACCATGGCTGAAGAAAACTTTGTTACCCCATTCGGCTGACCATGTGTCAGCGTTAAGTTTCGAACTGTGCGTTTCCGGAAGAAATGTAAAGTGTACATTTTGGTTATGTATCCATCTGAAAACGGACCGGCGCTTTATAGACTTTATAGACCAATTTATGTCTCAGACATAAATTGTAGTTAATGTGACAACCGTGAGAATCACTTGCGGATTGTGTGACATGCAGAAACACAGGGTAGGTTTTTTCAGGCCAAAGTTCAGTTCTGATCATGTGCGTCCATAGTGCAATCTGCAGGCTGAGCCAATCAGGATAGCTCTTATTCACTGTCAATCAACTCCTAGTGTATTGAATATAACCGTGGTGTAGCTTGCTCCCTGGTGTTTATTCATTCCACCACTCTAGCAGGCAAACATCTTCCCTGCTTTAGTTTTCTTTCTAGTACAATTATTTTTCGTTTCCGTCTCACCGTCCTACTCTGAGTTTCAGTTCATTTTGTTTTTTCCCACAAATTCACGTTCACGATTTACGAACATTCTTTTGCGTCGAAGGATAATGCCGCCGATTCGTCTTGGTCGAAGACCTCGTGCTCAAAACATGGATTCCGCAGATCTAACCGACTATTCGGTTTAACAGCTGAGAATTTAACGCAGACAAAGGAATAGCGCCTCCTCTGGTAACAGGACCGCTCTTTTGAGCCGGCTTAGAAGTTCTGCTTCCCAAGCCGTGTCTTTTTGAACGAAAGTGTAACGACAAATAATCTACAAGACAACAGGCGGGAAACAATTGGCGCGAACGTCCTGAAATGCTATACGACGATTGATTGGGGGGTCCATCTCGGCTGCTCTGAGGGCAATTGCTAACCAAGCAGCTCTGGCCGCAGTACAAGTTTTGCAGCCCAATTCTTCGCCATCAGCCACAACTGTTCATCGTACCACACTATCCGTCGATCTTGTCACGCCACGAAACATCGAGTCTATCAGATGTCTTCCAACACGCGGAACCATTTCAGGATATCCCTGCTCAGGAAGGATACTGATAATCCGGCGTACTCGGATACTGAAGAGAAGTTGCGGCTACTTTGTTTGGAGTGTTTTATTCTTGGACGCTATTGGAAACACCGTAATTCAGATAAGTTCATCCTTTCCTTGTATTATTTTACCTGAATTTGTCGTGGACCATTTTCATAACTGTGTCATTCCCAAGTATCCTGTAGACAAATATTATTGGGAGTAGTGAAAGTTGGAATTATGATCATGTATGTGGTGAGCGTGGGACAAAGAACTAAACATTTCAGTCCATGCTTGGAGTCGAACCCATATACTCTCAGATAGCGGTTCGGAAATAAAGAATTGTTGTGATGTAAGAACGCATCCTCAAAAGTAACACGGGCAAGATTTCCGTACAACCCCATACATTTATTATGCATACAGTTCTTTGTTTGGCTTAACAATAGCAGAGACAATAGAATCCCTTTGAGACATATCCGCTTTGAATAATTATAGAACTCGGCATTCTTTTAGACTTAGAAATTATAGGCGAATTTTAGGGTTTAAAACACGGAAAAAAGAAGCGAAATTAAAAAAGCAACTACGCAAAACGGAAGTGTAATATCATAATTTGGGACGCATTTACCGTATTTTTAAACTGTGTGCTGGCTTAAAACTGCTTAAAATAATAGCGTTCTCGACCTATGTGCTTGTTGAAAAAGGCTTAAAAAATAGTGTGCTAGGCCTATGCACTGCAGGCTGCTTGCGGTTAGCTTTAAAGTGTTGATCGGGTCTGCGACTATTTTCCTCAGTAATGTTGTAAATGTAAACGAAGTCAAATAAAATTATTGCTCACCTTCCTCGTTTCTTTCCTTGTTTTTTGCTCTCGATTTCCTTTCTCCAATTCAGACCCATGTGTCGACTGCTGTGTATTTTGTTTCTTTCCTCCATGAAGTGGCGATCAGATCACGAACAATGCATACAGTGGTGCAATTGAGGAACAATGTTTACGCATTGAGATCTTTGCGTACCTCATACAAGTCGGCGATATGCTTCATAATGTTTCCAAAAGGATGGTCTCCATAGTACTGACGCCACAACCATTCCTGTAGGTAGCTTTCGAAGAGATCTTTGGATGTTCCTGTACGAGGCATACTTCGTTTGATTCCCCACCATGTATTTTCAATGCGCTGGGTGTGCGCACCTGTGTCTGGGTCTACGAAGTTTAGGCTGTGGTTGACTGTGAGATGAGTGTAGCCCTCGTCTTTTAGGCAGTCGTAAGCCTTCCACTTGTCGCTCATCACGCGTGTCCCCGGCAATATGTGGGCGCGTATGATGGGTAAAAGTGTGTCTTTATCCCTTTGCCCTACCGGAGCAAGGAAGCAGGCTTTGGTTTCGCGGCAGATGCCGCCAAAAACCCACTGTCCTTCGATGTAGCGACCGCGGTTGTACTTTGTTTTACCAAACTTGGACTTGTTAGGGACTAGGACTAGGATACCAAAATCACCCTCCCCACCCACGAGTTGTCACGTTAGGTTTTGTGGGAAATAAATCGCACGAGGTTCGTTGTTGTCCGCCATGTTGAATCAGCATTGAATGTGAGAGTGAGAATGCGAGCTCCCTTCTGCGGCCGGTCACATTTGGGGGCCTGTCCGGGAGGAAAAGTTTAAGGTAAAAGTCAAACAACATTTTTGCCGTCATGGCCGACGTTTGGGAGTTATAGGACAAGTACAAATCACTCGAGGAAACAAGCAAACACGATGGAAGTTGAGGACATTCAGATGCAAATACAGGGTTACCTTTGCCAGTTAGGATTGAAGGATCTGGAAGGGATTGCTAAAACTCTGGGATGCTCTGAAGGTGAAACGAAGGACAAAAATCGGAGGAAACTGGTATCGCTAATCGAGGAACGGCTCGAAGAGGCTCTGAAGACAAAGGCAGACAAAATTGAGTACCTCGAGGAATTCAAATCACAGCTGATGGAATACACACCTGTTTGTCCTCCACTGGAATCTACGCCTGGAAATGTTCAATCACCGTCTAAAGAGGGTAAGCCGTATGTGGAAGATAAGTCTAAAGTAGAAGAAAAGCCCAAAGTGGAAGATTTAAAGCCTAAGGTTGAAGATGTTAAACCCCTTTATTTCCAGCCCAGCGATTTTAAAAGGGAGTTCAAAATAATCGGGCAGATTGGTGAGCCAGGGCAAAAGGACAAACTGAGCTTTGTTAGCTTAGCGAGGCAAATTGAGGGTGCTTTGCAAAAGGGGTACAAACCATCGGAAGTAGTTGATGCTGTTGTCAGGGCTATTAATCCAGGGATGAGATTGAGAAGTTACCTAGAGGGCCTGGAGGGTTTGACTCTGCCTCGCCTGAGAAGTATCTTAAGGTCCCACTATCAGGAGAAGAGCGCCACAGAACTCTACCGACAGCTCTCTACTCTTGCCCAAGAGCCCCAGGAGGGTCCACAAAGTTTTCTTATTAGAGCTCTTGATACAAGGCAGAAAATTCTGTTCGCCACAAAGGAGGAAGACACACAATTAAAATACGACCCAGCCTTGGTCCAAGGAATGTTCCTGCATGCACTTGACACTGGCCTCCAAGATGAAACCATTCGAACCAGAATGAGGCCACTGCTCCAAACAGTGGGCGTACAGGACGAAGACCTTATCCAGAGAATGAATGAAACTGTGTTGGAGGAAACAGAGAGGAAGTCAAAATTAGGGTCCTCTACTCGTCACAAAAACCCAAAAGTTAATGAGATGCATACCTTGCAAACAGGAGGAGGGTCTGCTCAACAAGGACAAACTGATAAGATGAAAAGCCCTGGGAGGGAGAATTTCGCTGAAGAGAAAGTCATGGCCGCTCTACAGGAGGTTCGTTCGCAGCTTGCCACCTTGAAAGAGTCTGTTGAGAAGGATCGAGCTGACAGAGATCGACTTACTAAGACTCCACCAGAACCTCAGGATTATCAGAGGTATCAAACACACATGGGCTGCCCCAGTTGTCAATCCAAGGGTAGAGGGGAATTATGCGACCATTGTCATGTCTGTGGTAGTAGCGAACACTGGGCTCGTGGTTGTCGAAAGAAGAATAGCAGTGGTGACAAAGCAGGTTCGGGAAACAGGCGCGGGCTACGACCAAGGGACAGGAAGTAGCCCACCCTCACGAAAACGAAAAGTCCCATAAATGTGTTTATTGTCAAAGAGTTGAACAGCCAAATGAAGTGTTTAAGCAGTGTTCAGGTTGTAAAGCAGTTCGGTATTGTAGACAGAAGTGCCAGAAACTTCACTGGAGTAGTCACAAAAGTCTCTGCCAGGCAATTGAGCATATTGAAACACAAAAACGGTCACAAGTGGAACGTGGGGACAGTTATGTATTTGCCAGTCATTTAACACCTAAGCAACATGTAGCAGTAGCCAAGCTCGTAGGAAAGAAGTGTAAAGTGTCGTGTATGCTGGATGGGGTACCAGTAGAGGCCCTTTGGGACACAGGTGCACAAGTATCCATTGCATCAAAAGGTTGGCTGGAGGAAATCTGCCTATGTTAAATTTAAGGAACATTGAAGAGTTGCTTGGAGAGGAAGCAGGACTGAACTTAATAGGAGCTAATGGGGGACCAATACCATTCCAGGGATGGGTAGAGGTACAGTTTCAGCTGGCTTCTAGTACTCAGTCAGCCGCCCCCATCACAGTACCACTCCTGGTCGCGAGAGATGAGTTGGAATATCCTATTATTGGTTATAATGTCATTGAGGAGGTGGTTAAAGGTAGAGATCAAATGGGAGGACAGAATGCAGATTCCTTGAGAGAAATTATGAGTTCAGCTTTCAGCGAGGTGGAACGCGAGAATGTAACTGCATTGGTCGACTTTGTGCAAAGGACAGGTGTGGAGAGACTTTGTGTGCTAAGGAGTGGCAAGAACAACTTGACAGTACCAGGTGGGCAAACGGTGTCAGTAACTTGTCGCGTTGACTGTGGTCCTCTAGAAGAAAGGACAACAGTATTGTTTGAACCCGCGCAAGAACCAGCCTGGCCAACTGGCCTAGAACTGTGTGAACAACTAATCACATTGCCTAAAGGACTACCTCGTAAAGTGAACATAGAAATCTACAATCCCACTAAGCACGACATCACACTTGGTCGCCACACGCCACTGGGAGGCTTACAGCTTGTACAATCGGTTACGCCCTTAGAAGTTAGGAGAAAGGATCTACCATGCCCTGAAGGTACAACCCTAAGTAGAGAAAGTAACACACCTGAAGATGAAAGTCAATCATCCTCACAAGAACAGTGTCGGGGACCAGGCCATGGAGAAACCTGTAGTTCTGGAAGGATACCACCTGTAGTACTGGGTAATCTGCCTGAAGAACAGAGACAATTGGCCATCGCAATGCTTCGGGAGGAGGCTGAGTCGTTTGCCCAAGATGATGATGATGTGGGGTGTTTGAACGGACTTCAAATGAAACTCACACTATCTGATCCGACACCAGTCCAGAAAACCTATACGTCTGTGCCTCGCCCGTTGTACACGGAAGTCAAGCATTACATCGAAGACCTGTTGAACCGAGGATGGATAACAAAATCTCATTCATCCTATGCCTCCCCAGTTGTCTGCGTACGGAAGAAGGATGGAGGATTACGCCTATGCATTGACTACAGGGAACTAAATCGAAAAACTGTACCAGACCGCCACCCAATTCCAAGAATCCAGGAGACATTGGACAACCTTGGTGGAAGTTCATGGTTCTCAGTGTTAGATCAGGGGAAAGCTTATCACCAGGGGATTATTGACAAAGGTAGCAGGCTTTAAACCGCTTTCATCACACCGTGGGGCTTGTATGAATGGACGCGAATACCCTTCGGACTAACCAACGCCCCAGCCCAATTTCAGCGCTATATGGAAGATTGCTTAGAGGGTATTCGAGATGAGATATGCATTCCCTATCTAGATGACATAATTGTGTACAGTAAGACATTCGAGGAGCATGTGGAGAATCTGCGGACAGTGTTGAGACGTCTTCGTAAACATGGCATAAAGTTGAAACCTAGCAAATGCCACCTGTTTCAGCGTGAAGTCCGGTATCTTGGAAGAATTGTAAGCCAGAGTGGACACAGGATAGACCCGGAGAGTACCAAGGCTGTCACAAGTTTAAAAGCATCGCAAACGAGAACTGTTGGTGACGTCCGCAAACTGACTGGATTATTAAGTTATTACAGGCGATACATTAAGAATTTCGCTAAAGTTGCAAAGCCTCTGTATGACCTACTCAAAGAACCAGTGAAGAAAGGGCGGCCAATAGTCAGAAACCGAAAGAATAAAGAGAAAACGTCTAACCAGGGAGGCCAACGGTCATCTCGTGAACCGATCATGTGGACAAGTGAATGTCAGGCAGCCTTGGAGCAGCTAATTACTGCGATCACCAATCCACCAGTGATGGCTTACCCTGACTACTCTCAGCCATTTATTCTACACACAGATGCATCGGAAAAGGGTCTGGGCGCAGCATTGTACCAGAGGCAAGATGGCAAGTTAAGAGTTGTCGCATTTGGGTCTCGCACACTGACAGCCGCAGAAAAGAACTACCATCTTCATTCTAGCAAGCTTGAATTCTTGGCCCTCAAGTGGGCAATAACTGAACAGTTCCGCGACTATTTATATTATGCGCCTCACTTTACAGTTTACACAGATAACAATCCATTAACGTATGTTCTCACTTCAGCAAGGCTCAACGCTACAGGTCACCGGTGGGTAGCTGAACTTTCTGATTTTCACTTCACTGTAAAGTACCGCCCAGGAACTGCAAATAAGGATGCAGATACCTTGTCCAGGATGCCCATTGAACAATATATTAGTGAATGCAAGGAAGAGGTCGAGCCTGAATGGATCAAAGCTACAGTGGATGCAGTAAATGTTCAGCACACAGGAGAGGCAGCATGGCTTACAGCACTATCTAATAAGCCAAAAGGAATGAAGCACATGATGGAAGGCAAGGCTAGCTCGCAGCTACAACCCATTACGCCCAAAGAGCTTTACCAGGCACAGAGAAATGACCAAGCCATTGGAAGAGTAATTCAGTACAAACAAAGTGACCGACCGCCAAAACTGCAGGACAGGATGAAACAACCCCCCAGCGTCCAATCACTCTTACGTGAATGGAAGAAACTAGACCTCAGTGAAGATGGGATTCTCCGTCGCAGACGCGGCCCAAACCTGCAACTGGTTCTCCCTAAAAAGTTTCACAGAGCAGTGTTCAGGGAACTACATGAAGAAATGGGACATCTAGGTGTGGAAAGAGTTCTTCATCTAGCAAGAGAGCGATTCTTTTGGCCACGCATGAAAAGAGACATTGAACATTATGTCACTTGTGTATGCAGTTGCCTAAAGCAAAGAAGACCACATGTTGCACCAAGAGCACCAATGGAGAACATTCAAAGCTCAGCACCATTCGAATTAGTTTCAATTGACTTTGTTCACCTAGAAAAGTCTACTGGAGGTTATGAGTACATTCTTGTTATTGTGGACCATTTCACCAGGTTTGCACAAGCTTATGCTACGACCAACAAGTCTGCCAGAACAGCAGCTAACAAGTTGTACAATGACTTTATATTGCGTTTCGGATTCCCGGCCAGAATCCTACACGACCAGGGAGGGGAATTTGAGAATAAGCTGTTTCACCATCTTGAGGAATGTTCCGGCATGTTGCGGTCCCGCACGACACCGTACCACCCACAAGGAAATGGAAAGACAGAGAGACTCAATCAAACACTCCTTTCCATGTTACGAACGCTACCTGAAAATCAAAAGTCACGCTGGAAAGACAGTCTTAACAAAGTGGTACATGCCTATAACTGTACTCGCCATGAGGCCACAGGATTCTCTCCATTCTTCTTACTGTTCGGGCGCTCGCCAAGGCTTCCCATAGATGTTATCTTTGGCACAGAACCCACCACTTCCCTCGACTATACAACCTATGTCAAGGAGTGGCGCACCGCGATGAAGGAAGCTTATGCTTTAGCTTCAAAGAGATCTGAAGCATCTGGACTGAAGGGCAAAAGGCAGTATGACCGAAGAGTGAACAGTTCAGTATTACAGCCAGGGGACAGAGTGCTAGTGCGGAA
This sequence comes from Micromussa lordhowensis, assembly GCA_964020085.1. Taxonomy (NCBI): domain Eukaryota; kingdom Metazoa; phylum Cnidaria; class Anthozoa; order Scleractinia; family Lobophylliidae; genus Micromussa; species Micromussa lordhowensis. The sequence goes on from OZ026600.1 coordinate 33,956,709, forward strand.
TTTGAGCAAAAGAGGTGGTCCTGGTAAACTCAGATCCTATTGGGAAGATGTGGTACATCAAGTAGTAGAACGTAAAGGAGAAGGGAGTCCAGTTTATGAGGTCAAGCCGGAGACTGGTCCCGGACGTCGCCGTGTTATTCACCGGAATCTTCTACTACCATGTAATGATTTGCCCTTTGAGGTACGACAGGACAAGATCTGTAGGAAACCAAAACAAGTCCGGAAGGGAAGCAAATCACCCACACCACCGCCACATCCAAGCCAAGAAAGCAGTTCTGATGAAGAGCCCGATGGGATAATGACGTTCTCTCCAGTTCGAGACCAGGAAGAGAGGGAGCCAGAATCGTCAACAGTCCTCAACCCTACTAATGGGACAGCCAGCGGCCCACCTCCAAATCATCAGGACACTCACGAGGAGACATCTTTGGATGCAGATGCAACTGAATTCCAATTACCAGCATATCCAGTAAGTGAGACATCTGAGAGAAACCACGCAGACAATGGACGACCAACTAGGCAGAGAAGAGCACCTACATTGTTTACTTATGATACATTGGGCACACCCAGTTTCCATCACCCAACCGTATCAAGTACATCAAACAATGCTGCGGGTGTGATGCCATTGCTAACACCTGTTCTACAAGGACCTGTTAGAGGACCACAAAGTACGTGTCTGAACTGTGCCTGGCAATGGGCATACCCTACCTGTTATGGAAATGCTGGACTGTATCCTTGTTGGACCAATTAAACACTGACCCTGATGCATGTGAAACTGTTTAACTACGTTGTGTAATATTATTTCATAAAGATATTAAGCGTGGACAGAGAACACTTTCCGATCTCTATGAATAGAGGAGTTTTACGTCAAAGTCCTTGAACTTTGGTTGTGTAGTCTGATCTAGTTCAAAGTAGTCACAAGGTTCTGTAGGCAAGGGCAAGGGCCTGATCACCCCTTTCCCTAAGGAGACGTGTAGGAAAACTAGTATCTTACTGTAGGAGACAATGGTCTCTGTGGCTTATTCGTAATGTCGAGGACGACATTTATTACAGTGGGGGAGTGTGTTAGGGACTAGGACTAGGATACCAAAATCACCCTCCCCACCCACGAGTTGTCACGTTAGGTTTTGTGGGAAATAAATCGCACGAGGTTCGTTGTTGTCCGCCATGTTGAATCAGCATTGAATGTGAGAGTGAGAATGCGAGCTCCCTTCTGCGGCCGGTAACAGACTCATCAATCTCAACAGTCGTACCTGGTCCGCCTATTTGCCCCGCATGATGATTCATGATTCTGTCGGCACAAACCTCTCGGCAATAGTTATACCAATCTATCACCGTTTCTGTTGACGTGGATTCGTCAGCGACTGAGGTTTCGTGCACTGCTTGAGTGGTAGGGAACTTGTGCGCCCAAGCGTACATTAGGGCAAGTACTTTCTCAATGGACAGCCTGCTACCAGAAAACCATGAGTTCTGGCGCATTGATGCCATTCCATTGCATTTTCTTCTCGAGCATCGCCATTCGTACCCATCTCGCGATGAAGTTCGTCGTGTCCACGTCAATGTATTGCTACAATTTTCCCGTGGACACTTTATTGACGACGCGAGCAGGTTGTGTTCCTTACACCACTGTATGCACTGGTCGTGATCTGCCAAAATCCTACCAAGTTTAATCAAATTAAGAGAAGATGGAGATGGAGATGATGTAGACATGACACAATACGTTCGGACAATACAAAGTAGACTAGAAGAAAGAAAGAATTCATCGATCCCCTTTTATTCACCAGGGATGAAATGAAAAGACAGAGAGGAAGACAGAGAGGAAACTGGGTATAGCAACAGGAAGGAGAAAGACTGGAAAAAACAGCGAAAGGAGCAGTAGAAAGGAGAGAAAGAGAGGACATTAAAAACTACAACGCGCAATGAAATCCTGTTTTATTCATACAGTAAGTAGTAATTATCAATGTATATATTCAATAACTTAGGGAGTTGCTATTGTCTTCTGAAAAAATAGAGCGCATACATAATTAATCATTCTGCATGCATAATAAATGTATGGGGTTATACGGAAATTTTTCCGTAACACGACTTTAGAAAAGCACTGTCCCTGTATCTTTTGGGGCCCATATTCGAAATTCACACAACCGGAGATGCGATAATCGTTAAAAGTACATTGATTGTTTGCTCTTTGCTGTTTTGTCACCAGGTTGATGAAAACACCCTTTCCAGCCATTGCACTCCATGGGCATAACCAGATCCTTCATTCCTACGCCTGAAGCCTAGGTGTTCCGCCCCCCTCCCCCCCTCTACTATGGAGCTTATACAAGACTGCAAGAATTTCATTCCTTTTACCTTTCAACATGTCATTTGGCCTTTTAATGGCAGACATTATTTAAAAAATCAATATGTACATGTATACATACTATTATTAAGCCCTGGAGAGGAGTAAGGCCCTCTTTTAGGGTATTGTGAACGGACGGCAGCCCTAAGATTAGGGTATTGTGAACGGACGGCAGCCCTAAAGAGCAGTAAGGAACTCTTGCAGGGTATTGTGATCTGCAACCCTCAAGAGGAGTAGGACCTCTCATAGGGGATCGTGACCTGCACCCCTAGAGAGAAAGGAAGTCAGGGGGGTGTTGACCCCTCCCATCTTACCTAGCTAGACTAGTATTCTGTCAGTGATACTGGCCTGTTGGAGTACTTCATTCCGAACCCCTTTTCCCACATTTATTGTTGTCTGCGTTGCTGTCTCTCAGGGGTTGGGAGCATTAATTGGAGTTAAGACATATTTCAGCGAAATGAAAACGTATGGACTAAAAGGTAAACAAACATAGATTAAACTACAAAAACACAAACACATTGGGTACATTAATTAGTAAGCACATACAAATAAATTTAAACAAGGCTATTACGAGTGGCCTTGAAAACGCACTGGCGAGCCGCGTTGCGGGCTGGATACAACGAATTTTGAACACACTTATTACTAACCGGATGGTAACCTATCTGTTGCGCTCGCCCGGCCGCTAAAGAGAATCAGTAAATAAATAGCTGCTTAGTGAAGGAAGGGAGGGTTGTCCAATACTCCGACAAATTCACTTAGCATTGGTATTGTATTATGTCCACATAACAATAGATTAACAATACAATACAATTGAGAACGACGCAATACAATAGAATACAATACCGATGCTAAGTGAATTTGTCAGAGTATTGGACAAGTATGAAGGAAGGTTACGTTAATTGCATTTGTCAAAACTACTGTTAACGCGTTTAGTGGCAAGAAGCATGTTATTAATGGAGGACACATCGAGGGGTTTGCCGAAGGCCATAGCTTCCCTCTTATATAAAGTTTGTCAGGTTGCGACTTACTAAATGAAGCTATTTTTAGCTATTCAGCTTTTTTTTTCTATAGTATGGAAAAGCTGTTGATCTTAAACATATGTAAAATTTAGAGTGGAGTAATGTATAGTTCTCCTAAAAGAAGCAGTGGAACACATTTGGTCATGATAAGCAGGACATACCTGCTTTCGACACTGTCTTACTTCACTCCAATTTGAGCAGCTTACTACAAAAATAAGGGAGGCGTGGTGGCCTCATGGTTAGTGCGCTCGACTCCGGAGCGAGCGCTCCGGGCTCGAGCCCTGGCCGGGGACATTGCGTTGTGTTCTTAGGCAAGACACTTTACTCTCACGGTGCCTCTCTCCACCCAGGTGTATAATTGGGTACCGGCGAATTTAATGCTGGGGGTAACCCTGCGATGGACTGGCATCCCATCCAGGGGGGAGTAGAAATATTCCTAGTCGCTTCATGCCACGGAAACCGGGATAAGCTCCGGTCTGATGGGCCACTTGGCTCGTATGCAGACTTAACCTACGACAAAAATACTTAAGTGATATTCCAACGGACATAATAGTATTGAGTTGTTGGCCAAAATCCTCAAAAATCCTTTAAAAATACGCCACTGGTGTATTTTTTTAACTGCGTTAAATAAAATAAAGGAAGATTTCCGATTCGACGAGAGGAGATTTTTGGCAGCCATTAATCGCACTGGAAGCACGGAAGGAGCACTCGTGCCAGTCCTTCTCCGTGTCACACATTGGATCAAGAGCGGACTGTCAGTTTCACCGCCCTAAATATACCTAAGTACTTCATGTATCCCTTCCAGATATTATAGTGTATCTATAATAAGGATAAATACACTATGATAAGGGATACACCAAGTACTTACCTAAATATAAGTGCCCTGCTAACAGCGTAGTTCCAGTACGCAAAGCGCGCCCGCGGAGCCCCATGGATACGAATTTTTGGTTAAACCATCTTTGGTTGTGACGTCACTGTACGAGCGTCCGTCTGTCCGTATAGACTCTGGGGGAGGGAGAGGAGAGTCTGTATGTAACCCGAACGGGGAAGCTCAAGATTGCCATCTTTCCTTGGCGGGATTTAGGAATACAAAACTAATTTCTATTGTTATGTCAACAGACGATCGCGGTTTCTTAAAGTTTCTTTATTAACTTTTTGATGCTTTTTATATATTGTTATTAGTAGTCTTTAGATAGTCATTTTACGACAATTCTCTTTCGTACACAAGAAGAATGTACAATAGGGTATACATTTTAATATTCATATTCTTTTTTTAAATCTATGAATAAAGTTTTGTGATTATTATTATTATTATTATTATTATTATTATTATTTTATTTTTAATAAATTCAAACTTTATTTGTTTTCCAATAATTTTCTTACTACATGTATTTACAAGAAGTCAAAACAGCTCCAAAAAAAAAAAGATGAAAGTACAGTATAAAAATTTAGTGTTGCTTAGCCGAATCGTATATAGAGTTTTAATTTTTGCCATTCGCCTTTTAGATTTATCAGATATTTAGGTTTTGAATTTATCGAGATTTTTAATGGTTTCAGCAAAAAAAAGGTGGAAAGAGATTATAATAGGAAATTATTATTACAAATTATAATAGGATGTAGGCATTTTATTCATCAAAATTGTATAAGCATACCACTTGTTTCTTGACTCCTGAATTTCGTTTTTTTTTTAATGCGTATTTTTACTGATTATGTGAGATAAAGAAAAAATTTTTAATTTTTATTATTATTATTATTATTATTATTATTATTATTATTATTATTATGCAGACATTGATTTACAAAATTCAGAGGCAGCCATCTTGTAAACATTTTAATTCGTTTTAAACAGTTTTTTTTATATAGGAATAATATTTGAAATTAAAGAATTTCCATTTTTATTAGCAAGTCGGTTTCTAAAGTCTACTGTAGTTCAAAACTAGACAATAACCTTTACCGAGATTCTTAAGTTATAAATATTCTTTTTATACTGTACTTTCATCTTTTTTTGGAGCTGTTTTGACTTCTTGTAAATACATGTAGTAACAAAATTATTGGAAATCAAATAAAGTTTGAATTTAACTATTATTATTATTATTATTATTATTATTATTATTATTATTATTACTATTATTATTATTATTCGTAGAAGAAGTGACTTGGAATAACATTTGACGATAAAAACATGCGACAAAACGTTGCTTAACAACATTGTAAGACTTAAAAAAGTTAAAAAACGATAAAAAGCTATAGAAAGCTAAAATCGACGACGTTTCGACGTTAACATAACGTCATTATCAAGTCAAGAATATATAAAAATAAGTTCTATAAATACTAAAAACGAACAATAAGAAAAAATAATTTACAAGTTAAACAAAAAGTTTCGCACGTATGGAGTCCGTTTGCACGTTCAGATTAGGTTTGAATTTCTTAATATAAAGCATTTCAAACACTAAACAATCAAGTTTACCCTGACACTTTCTCAGAATCTTAAAATGACTCTCGTTCAAACGATCCCTCAAACCATGCGCTTCATGAAAATGCTTGCCAATTGCCGAATATTTGTGTTCAGCGACTCGTTGAAAAAGGTGTCGGGCTGTATAGCCGACATAATCTGCATCGCACAGATCACATACAAAATGATAAACAACGCAACGCTGATTAACAATTGACGGCTTGGCTTCTCTAGGTTTAAGGTCTTGTTCTAATTTCTTGCTTACAAAAACTGGCTGCAAAGCAAGGCCAATCTTGTTACGGTCTGGGCCGTAGAAAGAAGGCGAAACAGTCTTGAACAATGCCGCGAAGTAAAGTACGGTTCACCTGAACCCTAAACCCTTGACACATAAAGAATCAAATTCAGCTGGACGTTTATCCTAAGCTAAGAGCAATTTGAGCAGTTCCTATCAGTTCCTATCTCTAATAAGCAGCGAAATGATAACCAATATGTCGCGTGATGTTCAAAAATGTTTAAAAAATATTTTATTACAGTGTTACTGGCTTATTGTAATATCGACGCAACGTCTCGGCTGATTTCCAGCCCGCCCTCGCCATGATCGCATAGTCGAGGACATCCTTTTGTTTCACTTAGAAATGGATACTAAGCTTGCGCCATGGGTAGCAAAATCTTGGTATCATTTGACCCAACAAGACACAGTTTTGGGGCCTAACATAACTACAAAATAGCTACATTTCAGTTCTATATACTGAGGGGAAAACTCAGAAAAGTTTTTTTTTCTAATGAATACCACATCAAGTTCCGTGCGGAACCAAAAGGTCTTAACTATGATTTTGTTATATTATGGCTATGGAATTAGAGAGCTCATATTACAGCTAATTTATCATTTTTGTGTTTTAAGCACCATTTGTAACTTTCCCACGCGAAACTCTTTACATTTTAGTTTTTTCTATATTCTGAAACGAAAACTTAGATATGTTTTGTTTATATGCATGCTACACCATTATCCGTAGTAGACTAAAGTCTGAACTGCGGTTTGTTATGTTATGGATATGGAATTAGAGAGCTCATATTACAGCATATCTACTATATATTTTCGTGTTTTAAGCACTATTTGGGATTTTCTCAAGCGAAACTCGATACAGATTAGATCTATGTTCTGAAAGTAAAACGCGGATCAGTCTTAAGTGTGCTTTTGTCACCTTATGGCTATGGAATTAGGGCTCATTTTACAGCTCGTTAACTAATGTTAATGCAGGTTTGTGTCAACTGACTGTCTTTTGAAAACGAAGCACGTTGGAAATGCAGTTTGGTCTAAATCGCTTCTGCGACAATATCGCGATCTTTCGATATTTTCCTTCAAACAAAAAATATGCCTCGCCAATCGATTTATCATGCCGAAAAAAGCTTGATAAGAATCCGTTGCAAACACATGGAAATATGAGCCCGCAAATTTGCCAATTGTTGCCAAGAATTGCACGTTTGCCGGGGGCAAGTGTTTGCCCCCTGGCATATGTTTACGGGCTACTTTGCAATCCCTTACTTGCATGAGTTCAGGGTCTTCTAAAACTTGGCATATTACTCAATTCGACATGACTAACTGATCCATGGAGGGGTTTTTGTTTAAATGAAAAATACGAAAAAAAAATTAATGTTTTTCCTGACTTCGTCGAAGTGGTCCATTAGTGAGTAAGATGTACCATCTGCATAGAACGTAATCTGATTTTATTTTTCGCAAATTTTACCATCGATAAAAATGTTTGATCAACACATGCCTATCTCGTGATCTTTTGCCAGACATGATAAGATAAGAAGACTTGCATTGCATTTTAAGGGATAGCATTAGTTAAGAGTTAAAATGTTGGATAGCATGTTTTGCGTCTTCTATCAGCTTAGAAGTCTCCTTGATTGAACTGACTATACTTTCTCACACACTCCATGGAGGCCAAATGTGATGCGTTTTCGAATAAAAACGCAGATTTTTTGATGCGTTTTCGCCTATCATCCACACTAAAACGACCGAAAACGCTTATGAAAAAAAAAACTAAGGCTTTCGAGAACGGTTTCGAAAGTGGAGCGTTTTGAAAACGCTTCGTTTCCAGTGTGGATAGGTGAAAAGGGAGGCGTTTGAAAACGGTGACGAAAAATGTGTCATATGCTGTCAATTCTATCAGCGTTTTAGCGTAAACGTATCAAACATTCTGCGTTTACGAATGAAAACGAATCCGTGTTGACAGGTGAACAAAACGAAAACGCTAGTGTGGTCGAAAATATTTTGCTTCATTTTCTTCGAAATGAGAACGCGACGGTCAGTAGACTTCAGAAAAGCAGCCTCAAACGTACTTAAATAGCTCTCTGTTATCAAATAAAATTAATTCTTAAAGAACGCTTTTCTTTGGTTCGATATGAAGGATATGTCCAACTATTCTAACTACTGAAGGTAATGTAAAATTGGAATAAAAGGTCTGGGTTTTGTTGTAAACGTGATTCTTGCAAGCCCGTTCTAGTTTTAAATGACGAAAGAAATAGTCCTTTTAAGAAAACAATAACACGAGAAGCTGAGAGCTGATTGAACACCAAATCATTTTCAGTCACCATGAAAGAAGAACATGGCTAAATTTCTCCTTAAAATTTGCGAAAGACGTAATTGTCTTGGAATGATTTTGATCAGAAGGGAAACTGGCATCAAAATTACGCCACTTGGGTATGTGCTCGAAAATGACCAATGGTCAAAAGTCCTTTATTAATGTTTTTGGGTGTGACACGAATTAACCGTAAAAAGTGCTCAAAAGATCTGCCCCAAAACTGGTTCAAATAGAGACCAACTCAGTGCAGATTTATGATGAATACTGCAACCATATTGAAGATCCAAGGACGAATACTCGACAAACGTCACAGCAGGAGTCCGTAACTAAACGAAATGAGAGCTTAAACAAACCACGACGGCAACGAGAACGTCGCCAAACAAAAGGTTTAATTAATGAGCAGAACAATGTCTGTGCACGTGCGTTATAAATCTTTGTGCATTTCTTAGCCGTCCTCTGCACAATAACAACGTGAAATGACCAAGTTCTGCATATTGTGGAGAACGCGAACGACGGCGGCTAAATTTTCGTATTTTCATTTGGAATTAAACGCTGGCGTTACTCCGCGTATTCTGCTTGAGCAAGTTCCCGAGACCAACAGAGGCACTGAATAAACCTAGGTAAAATCATATCAATTCCTTTTTCCAATAACCGTTACGGACGAAAACGCGTAGAAGTGGACAAGACTTGGGAGTACATTGCCAACTTTTTACTCTTAAAATGATCTTGCTTATTCTAAATCTTTTAATTATTATCGTTGTGCTTACCATTTTATTTACAAATGCTTCAAAATTATCTTACTCAAAAGTATTCTCATAGCAAAATTATGGTGATATTTAGCGAAATAAGCATCCGTCAGAAAAGCTCGGCAAAATTAAAAAGTCAGTATGATGTTAAATTGTAGGTGATATATTGAGATGATCGTTCGTTGAGTTGTATTTTCCCGTATTGATGTGCATGTATAAGCGGCGCACCAATGGGGAAGCCATGTACATGTAGTTGAGATCCAAAGTTTGTGCATTCAGCCTCTTGTTGAGCTCTTTGGCAAAGCGTTATATTCTTCAGGTAGCACTAATATCTAATATTTGAATCAGATTTCTGTACAATGCACTTTTACAAAACAAAATACTGTTTTTTCGAGACATGCAAGAGGGTACAAGCTATAACATCAGAAGAGAGGCTCTACAGCTTGGCTTCCTCTACAATCCCAGTTCTAAGTGACTGCTCTGTGTTCGTAGCTAATGTGTTTTTAGCTGTGTCGTCAGCAACATCTATTTTGTCTGCTTCCGCTTGTCCCCTGAAAGAGCACAAAAATAAAGCTCCTCTAAATTCAGGAATTCTTAATGCGTACAAAACTGGATTGACAAACGAATTGGAGTAATTCAAAACGTTCACCGACAAATAAACTTTTCTCGTTATCTGGACATGATGGACAAAGATTAAATGGTTCGAGATAATTAAAGGGAGCCACGACACTAAAGCAAGAATAGACACAAACAGCAAGGTCTTTGTTAAGCGTTTGTTTTGTGACGCTCTGTTTTGCTGTTTTGACGCGAATTCTCCAAGTTGAAACTTTCTCCAAATGCCGATGTTACAGCCACACATGATCAATGTTAGAATCAAAATGTATGGCGTCGTAACATACATAGCATCTTTGGTTGAAAGAAAGGGCTTCAATGCAGTCCAAAGAGCAGCAATAAGGAGAGCAAGCACCCAGACCATCCAAATAACGAGACGGTATGTCCGCATAGATAGTGTTCGGTGTCTAAGAGGCCAGTGTATGGCGTAAAATCTCTCGCCGGATATGAAAGCCGCAGAATTTAACGAGGCGAACGTAAAAAGGGAATCAACGAACATGTAAAAAAGGCTGAAAGACATCGACCATCCACCTGTCCAAAATCTATACCTAACACCGACTCCGTAAATGTAAATAGGTAGAGTCACAGTTCCTAACATGAGGTCAGCACACGCCATATTGATGACTAGGAACAAACTTCTCTTGCGAAGTCTCCTGTTTACTACAAACAGAGCGATGGTGAGCGAGTTGCCCACGACAATAAATACAAACAACAAAATAAAAGCGGTGCACAACCCAATGCCTTCAGCCTTGGAATGACCAATTCTCGATGAACCAGTCGTGTTGTCCAAGCTAATGTTAGCTCCGGTTCTGCTATCCATGTTTGAGTTTTCACTGAACGCCCATAAAATGTTCTGCGGTAACACGAATTGTCACTGGACGGGGAACTGAAATAGGAGTTTTCTAATCTAGCTGCATATTTTTTAAACCCGATCGTCAAGGACCAATGCAATAAAGTTCCATTGACACTCAATACCAGCTCAGTTAAGTGGTCTACCTTACTTTCAAAGTTGACGCAGGTTTTCAAGGCATTGGTATACGCATGTGCAATCACAGTAGTACGGCAGATGTGATGTTTATTTTTGGTTGTAATGTTTGCACTACAAGTGGTCGTGTGGTTAATGTTTTGACGTGTCGAGGAAATGAGAGAAATAAATTGCACGCGAGAATTTGTGTAATCTGTAGGGTCAGTCATAGCTGAGACGTTTTAAGAGGCACTATCGATAACTTCACTTTAAAAAAATAAAAGTCGAAAAAAGCAGAATATATAATAATGATCAACTTTATTTATCGAGATTGACACAAAACAGTAGGTATACTGAAAAACCAGTGGCCCTCAAGTAAATATTTACAGAATAAAAAGATGAACTATTAATATTACAGAAAGATTCTCTAATATGCAACGATAACATAAAAAAATAAAATGTCAGACTCATTAACATATTAAAAAGTAGAGCATTAGCTAATGCAATGAAAACATTAAAAATATATGTAATCTTGATTTTGATTAAAGATATGTTTATACTGTACCAATAAAAATATATCTACATCATCGTGACGAACATTTACCAAGCTTGATCCTAAATTCAAAAAGTCTGACAGGCGCTTTTAAGTTATTTGCTCAATGCCCGGTTGACTCTCTTCCACTCAAAGTTATTTGTCAGAACATTTTTTTCTTTTTCATTGAAAAGCTGCGCTGGAGAGTCTAGCAATCCTCAACGGCTAGATCAAAGAGGGCGCTGTATTTAAACTTTTAAAACATCTGCTCGATTTAAAATGGGAATGCTCGGGAGAGCAAAAAGCAAACAAAATAAAGCATACTCAGATAGAGAGCTTCGAGTTTTCATGCTACAAGGTTGGGGATTTCCACTAGTGAAGGCAGTTTTGCGGGGGACATCCATAGTTTTATTTAAGCATTTTAAGCGTTACGCTTTAACACAAGTGTAGGCAAGACTGTGATGTAGTAAAAAAGTATTATTTTCTTGCGCTGATTATTATTGTGGATTCCACTGCTGGAGAGTATTTTAGTATATCGCCAGGGACGTTATGGGTTGATTATTTATTGGACAGCTTCAGAGCATACCCCTGGTGATGGCAATTTATTCTTAGTTTATTCTTTCTTTCGTGATAGGCTGTCGATCGCATTATTAGAGTATTAGGGGACAGGATCTCTTCCCTGGAACGCCTTAGAACTCTAGAGAATTCCGAGTTAGTCTTGACTGCGCTTCGTCACTACATAAATCGACCACCGGCGATATTTGACAAGTATGAGGCGGTTGAGCTGTTGCAGTCTTTGTTGCGTCTGGCGAGAAACGAGAACCTGGAGAACCAACAGAAAGCGGATGACTACGCTACCGCTTTGGATGAAGTTAAGGACGCTTTCTATTTGGTAGAACTGGCCGGCCGGAAAAAACTGGTTCTTTTCGGTCTATGGAAGGCCAAGGCCGGTTCGCGTAATTACCCACGCGATCCTTGCGTGATATACACGCAAGACACACAAGAGCAGATGTAAACAATATGGCGGACTTAGCGACATTTTTTTCTCGGCGCAAATTAACGAGAATTGCGCACTATTTCAAAAACACGGTTTCTCGCAATCAGGAGACATTTCCGGATGACATTCTCGGCATTTGAATTGCTTCCTCAATTGGTATCACAAGTGAGCATATCCCAGAGGGAAATGCATTTGGCAGGCGGCCCATTGAAGCAAGAAAGTAAATAGCTGTGACAGTATGGGCCCTGGCGAATCAAGAGACCTGCCGTCAAATATTCGATGGTTTAGTGCTTTTTGACGACCATGTTACAAGATTTTCATCGTTCTCGAGTCCTGTGATGAAATAAAATTTGTTTGTGAAGACCTGCGTAAGGCACTTCAGGAAAAGCAATCTTTTTTTTTATTGCAACAACACAAGGGAATACAATGATACAATTACGAACAGTACACTGTCTATTACACTATTTAGACAACCTAAAGCACTAGAAATTGCTCTAATTATTTACACTATTTGAATTACAATATCAACACGACTTACAGTACACTACTAAGAAATACAGTGACCACAAGGGGCAAAGAAAGAGGGAAAAAAGACTAAAGAAAAATAGATAATTATCACTACAGCTTGAGTTTACACGATAAAAACATCAACAGCAGACCAAAGGCATGTGGTATACTCAGTAGATAAAATAAATTATGCACCTGACAGGAGATTAGAAATAGACTAATAGGTAGGAGATAAATGCAGATAGGTGTAGAAGAAAAATTCTAAAATATTAATTAAATCATCATATATCTTGCAAGAGGTTTCCATTTCTTTGTGTCTCCACTTTTTATTTCTATTTCATATTGTGATTTTAGTATGCATATGAAATGCGTAAGATTTGGATGACCATGAGCCATATGTGATATCGCGCTAAGAGAAAGCAGTAATTGATAAGAATCGCAAATTGAGAGATATCTGGCCTCAGACCTAAAGCAGTAATATTTGTCAAAGCGTAATCTCTAGGAATTAAATTTAGGTTTTTCAGCCATTCAGTAAGTTTATTCCAAAAGTGAGATGTTTGGCGGCATGTCCAAAAAAGATGAATTATTGACTCAGAGGAAGTGTGACAAAAACTGCAATTTTCATCGCCCTTTAGACCTATTCTAAATAAGAAGTTATTGGTTGATACGCGTCTATGTAAGAATTGTAACTGAAACTCTATCAGCTTAGTGCTCTTTGTGCATTTTTTAGCTAAAAGATAGGCAGCAGTCCAATTTATGTTGTCATTTATTGGTAGGCCACAATCCTCTAGCCACTTCTTTTGACTTGACTCTGGGGTTAAACTCTTGTTACTGATTAGTTTTTTATATATTAATGTAGTTGCTTTTTTGACTTGAAAAATTATTGTTGTAAGTGGCTCCTTTTCGTGGTTGGTGTTCTCTAAATCTGGAAAGTTAGAATCAATCCGAAGAGACTTTACAGCCGATATTAATCCGTAGAAGCTGAGAGGGCGAGGGTCTATTTCATACTTACAGTGGAAATCATTTAGCGAGAGAAAGTTTTTGTCCGGTCCTAAAAGATGTTTCACCCAAGTTATTCCCTTATTAAACCAATTTTGAAAAAAACTGTCTTGTTTTCCATCTTTCTCAGGGAGTTATGCCAAAGACGTTGATCTAGAAAGTGATCTTTCGATGTTATTTCAGGTTCGAAAAATGCATCCGAAGTGAGATGTTTGGCGGCATCCCACCGAGGTCAAAAGATTTTTTCTTTACCTCGTGTGGTTCCCTGATTCCCTTTACTAGGGCTAACGCCCAGTGGGTTATTCACGGGTTTATTTAGCACTTAAATTTACACTTTAGAGTTAATTCTCTGTGTCATCAAGGTGTCTCTAAAGTTGAGGTTGTAGGAAAAAAAAGTTTTGACAGCCATATTTTTTTAGGGTTATATCCAAAAAGATTTTCCATTTTCCTTTGTTGTTGTTATCTAAATATTTTTTAATCCATGTGGTTTTGAGGGATTTATTGAAGGAACAAATATCAATCATTTTTAGGCCACCAACCCCGTAATCGTTGATCATTACCTTCCGTTTTATCTTATCGCCTTTACCATTCCATAGAAAAGTGTAGAGTAAATCGTTTATTTCGTTTAAAACCCTGTAGTTTGAACCAAGAGGTGAGAGTAGATAAACTAATTGGGAGACCACTAGTGATTTGATAACAGTGATTTTTCCTAACAATGTGAGTCGGCGGTATTTCCAGCATCTTAGGATTTCTTTAACTTTTTCAAGGTTTTCGTCATAGTTTAAGGAGGCAGACAGTTCGGGATCTGTTGAAATCCATAGACCTAGGGATTTAACCTTGTCTTTTGGCCATTTAAATAACAAAATTTTATCATTTCCAATACATGCGCCGATCCATAGAGCTTCCGTTTTCTTATCATTGAGTCTGAGGCCAGAGACTTTGCTGAACTCGTCAAGCATTGCAAGGGATGAAATCAGAGATTCGCGTGACCCGTCTAGTATAAGTGTTGTGTCATCGGCATATTGACTTAACTTAATTTCCACGTTATTTACAGAGATTCCCTTTATATTAGTATTTTCCCTAATTGCCGTGGCAAGCAAAGGAAAAGCAATCTTGCTCTCCATCAAAACAATGCACAAAATTTAGGTATAAATCTATTTTACTCACCACAAGTATGCAATCAATCTGCCGCCATTTTCAACACGTACAATTCCAGCGCAATTTCCGCGTCGCGGGCCCGGACCGGGTGAACTGAGCGGCCCTACTCCATAAGCAGGGCCACTTTGGCCAGAACCAGTTCTGACAGATCTCAGAAATCGCGACCGGCCAATTCTAACAAATGGAAAGTGCCAAATGGAAAGACTAGGTCGGATTTTGTGGATGATCAATAGTTTTAGGCTCTTTTCCTGGGGTTGTTGAGGGATCCTGTACGAGCTATGACGGCAAAAGACGCAAACACGATTTTTAAGGGCGTCGGAAAGGAACCACCACCTGCCATACCTCATGGTTCTACCGTGCGCAGGTCGCTTCCCTACTCTAGCCTGGCCGTGCTCAGGTTCAATGCTTCAGGTTCTTAAGGTGGGAACATATCCGCGCTCGGGCGTGCTGTGCACCAGCGAGGCAGCAATTTGGTCGTGGTCGTGCTGGACAGCAGACCCTTCCGCCGCAGTTTACAATAAATGTTTGTTTTCGCATTAGCCTGTTTTATGTGGTCGTTTTCTCCCTAAATTACCCGCTTTCTCCGTTGACCTTTTGGGGACCTGCTCTGTGCCTCAATTCCGGACCTCGGGGTCAACGAAGGGGTGGTTCCCCTGTTTTTGGTTTCTTTTCGCGTTTTCATTTTTAAATTTCCTCCTTTTTCCTTTTTGGGTCCTGATTCATTTTATTTCAAAGTTAGTGCACTTGCTCCACCTTCTGGTGATATCTCTGTGTGTCAGTATACAGCAGGAGACCTCCCCTTTCGTTGACCCGGCCTCCCTTCGCCGAATATGTTGGTTGCTTCGCAATTTAAGAGACGGCGTTAGCTACAAAGCCAGTACAGACTTTCTACAGGTTGGTTTCCAGAACTTCCTGTTCAATCACCAGCTCTAGATCACTGGTCTCTATTCGTATTGTTGTTTGCTCTGTCGTCGGCGTTAAATCAAGAGTCTTCTTATTTATATTTTTTTTTTCAACGTTTGGTGTCATTGGCTTTTTTATAACTGCTTACTCAACTAGATTCGCAAAGGAATTTGAGTAAAGAGTAAAGAATAAAGGGTAAATGATAAGAAATAAATAATTCTTAACGAAGAGACCTAAGTCACAGAGTATCTGACTGAGCGTTTTCCACATTTCTTTCGAGTCCTGTTCCTCAGAGAGGCGAGTGGAATAATATTTGTTTTTCTTTTTACAGAGTTTCAGATTTACCGCATTACGTAACCTATTATATCTACTCCAATAAATCTCGCTATTTGTTTTGATGGCCTTTCTAATTTAGTGCCTTAGTATCTTTCTGATTATTTTGCAAGAAACAACAGTTTTCATAGTTAAAATACTCGAAAGTGTGAAGACATTCATCCTTCAAGACCTAATGTATAAGCCTCGGGAGAAGATGTTTTAGATACTCCGGAGAGATTTTATTTACCTCATAGCCCCGAAACATACAAACGGGCAGTGTCTTGAAAGGCTTTAAAAGGATCAATGATGACTGAAGTACGATTTTCTATAGATTTTTACAGTCCTAATGTTTAAATATTTTTTATCTTGTAATATAGATTCAGTACTTCAAGTGTTTATTGAATTTGAGTATAACATTGTAGTTTCGTTCTATTAGATTTTCTTAGATCACAAGCTTTTAGATTGTAATCGATTACAATATTGTAACGAATTTTAGCTTTATACAGGGCCCTTCTGGACAACAGCCTCGAAGCTGAACGGGCTACCCTGTTCTAAACAAAGTTAACTTACTTACTCACTAGTGGTTTACAGAAAGAAGGGTCCTGTACTAAGAATGAAGAGTAGAGGGTAGAGAGTAGAGGGTAACTGAGAAGAGGGTTAGGGGTAGAGAGCAGAGGATAGAGGGTAACCGAAAATAGGGTAGAGGGTACAGACTAGAGGCTAGAGGGTAGCTGGGTAGGGGGTAGAGGGTAACTGGGTAGAGGGTTGTGGGTAACTGAGTAGAGGGTAGGGTAACTGAGTAAAGGATAGAGGGTGACTGATAAGAGGATAGAGGGTGAGTGAGTGGAGGGTGGAGGCTAGAGGGTAGAGGCTACAGGCTAGAGTAGAGTACAGGGTAGAGGATAGAGAGCAAGGATAGAGAATTTGGGAATGTGATGAGACACAGTCTCGTGTTTGATATATCTTCTCAATCAAAACTAAAACTGAGGAGAAATCATAAACATCCATGCTAACTAAAATCAGATAAGCGAATATCCATGACGGCTATGTCAGATTTTCTTTGATTACAAAGTTACACCATGACATGATATTTGAGAATTCTCTCAAAATTACACGAGCTCTTAGGCTAGTGTAAGCTGAAGGAATCAGTACGGATAAACGCATAAAGCCGAGAAAATTAATGACTAACATCACTTGTGTTTTAGGAAGTTGCAGAAGTTAAGCGAGCCAGTGACGAGGGCGATTTCGGCATCTTACGTAAACGCGGTTTACGTAAGATGCTTTAATTTTAGGAGGAAAATTTTATGCCTTAATTTTAGGAGGGATCATACGATTGCTTGTTTATAACATAGAGGACAAAATTTATGAATTTAGTCATTTCCTTCATTATCGCGCTGATAGTACTTTTAATGCTCTCCACCCCGAGGTTCAACCCCTTACTCTTTTGTACATATGACTTTTATTTTACAAAGGTACCCCTTTCACATCGCCTTCTTAAGAACATTGCATCCGTTTTTCTGAACCCTTTTGTACACCATTTATACACCTGAGGCCCTTTCAGCCGGGGCCTGCTTATATAAGCCATTATAAGGAGTACCCTCCAGGGAAGGGCGAAAAATCATAGATTACGCAAAGGTACAACTGCCCGTTCGTTTTGATTTTCAACTTCTCCGCTTCATTGTGCATGTTTTGGTTTTAGTGATTACACTTTTGCACTTCTCTTAGTTCTTCAAAAAAATTAATCGTCAACTATCTCGAACGAGACCCCATTGTTTCAAAACAATAGCAAAGCAGTTTTCTTCACCGTTGCCTAGCGACCTGAGAGCCAATCATTTTTAATGAATTTTGGCCTCAACGGAACAGAAAATCAAGAGGAAAAATCCCTTTCATCTCAGTCAATCACAAGTCAGTAATTTTGCCTTCTATTTTAGTTGTATGTTCCAACAAAGAAAATTATAAATGCGCGCGCGTTAATTTGCACTGCATGGCGAATTAATAATTAACGATATATTGACCTCCTCACAGCCACTTATATTGAAGCAACTTTCTCAGTCTTAAAATAACAATATGAATACCCTATGGCGATACGTTTGTCTTAACGACCGATGAGATTAAGTGAAGACCATAAAATTTATTAACATCAACTCAGGCAATTCGTACTTAATTAATAACACATTTTACTAAAATTAGGCGCATAACGCTACATCAATCTGTTGATATCTAATCAATGAGTTTTCACCTTTTTATATAGACATATGTTGCCTAGTTCAACTAACCAGCCACAACGCTAGAAACAGATCTAAATTACCAATGATATTCGAAACGTTATCTAAACACGAGGAGGGTTGGGAGAATTCGAGACAGTTATGCAAACCCGCGAGACGTACTCGAGGGTTTGCAGAACTTTCGAGACGAAGTTTAGATGAGGTTATGTAGACAAGGAGAAAGTGCTCTATTGTTTTTATAAAATGATTCTCAAAAATAAGCGCGAATCTAAACCGTCACAACCGTGTCTACATACTCTCATCTAAACACACCTATCGACCAATGAGAGCGCGCGTAGTGGCTCAGTTATTTTATAATAAATGATAATTATTGGCTTAGTAAAACCTACGTAAGCGGAAGCTTATTCACGAACCCTGTTAAAATTGACACTGATCTGTTTTGCAATTGGAAAACACAAACTTATCGCAGTTTCTTCAAACGTAGCAATTTACCGACTTTCCTCGTGTTTCCTCAGGAAACGATCATGTCCACTGTTTCCTATTTTTGTGTTTTCCTCTTGCTGTCTTCTCTGATAGTACGGGCCAATTGTTCTTCAGGTAAGCCTCTAAAGCGTTAGTTGCTTGATAATGTTAAGCTCTTAGGCAGGTGTTGTGTCCAGGACGCTTTAAAAACAAGTTTTATAGAAATGGTTACGAAAAAATCCCATTTCTACGAGAGAATGTCTTATTTTGTCTTAATTATGGCGAGGCTTTGACGAAGGAAATTATCAATGTTATACACTTGTCTGTTCAGCTCGTGGAGTTTCGTCGGAGTTGTTCCCCGGTTTGCGCCGTTAATCGGTTCTGTTTCAAAGCTTGAACGAAATGAAGGAATTTGAGAGGAGCTTTAGCTGGCATTTTTAATCCCTTTTTCTAGTTTAAAGAAGATCCTGCAACACCCAAGCACCCATATTGTATGATTTCTACTACAAGTGTTCCGCTGTTGGTGTATAAGAGAAAATGGTCCTGTTTACAATAGAAAACGCGGGCTACACCCTTGTTAGTTGCTTGATAGCATTCAACTGTGGACGATCACGTTATCAATGGAAGTCACCTGTTTAAAAAAAACAAGTTCCGTTTTCCATCCTAAACTAAATTTACAAAGCTAAAAACATACCCAAGAATGAAATTTATTGAAAAACACTTTTTTGCGTCTTGATTGAGAATAAAATACAGAAAAACTACTTTACTGTTGAACGAACACTGTATAAGAATTTCGTATAATAAAAGAGGCTAGCCATTGTGAGATTCAGAAAGTAATAATTTTTGACGCGGAAGATTGCATCATACTGGGTAAGATGTCTCACTCGCCATGCAGGCTCCAAACCTACTTACAAACGGAAAAAAACACCCAGGAGCACAACGTTCAGCTTCGTGTAACTTCTCTGCATCAGTGGAATATAAGAAAAGTTCAACCTCTAAAACACTAGCAATGGCTCACTTTGCTAATTAAAGAGTGATGGTAATTTCAGGGAAACCATCAGAACACTTTTTTAGAAGACTGCAGAACTCCAAGAGGAGCGTTGAAGGCGAATGCGATAGTAATTTCAGGGTTGATTATAAGTTAAGCTAACATCAAAAACAACCTCTGACCCGATTTTCAAAGGGTAACGCTGGAAATAAGTCATGGCGGCACATTTGGCTTCACGCTCGATGAGATAAACTGACCGGGAACATCACCTCAAGCAATTTATAGATAAAACATTTTACCAAACTGACTATATAACGACACACCTTTGATATTTTAAAAATTTTAACCTGTTTATGCTCATATGTACATATATACTCATTATGCTTTCTTTAAGCAACCACTCACAGTTCTAGAAACAGCTCTTTGTCTAAATTATCAATAATGATCGAAACATTATCATATTAATTAAACCCTACAAAAATGTAAACTTACCCACGAACACTTTCAAGCCGCAACCAAACATTCTATTGAAATGTGGCAATTTGCCGAGCTTCCTCGTGTTAAGGTGATTCGCCTGCTAACAAACGTTGCTCGCAAGCTACAAAGTAAATTTATTCGTAGAGTTATCGCGACATAAATTAAGTCCCGACCACTGGAAGGAGGAACAAGGGAAAAATGTGACGCTTTAAGGCAACCTCGGCTTTCAACGCTATCAATCGAAGTCACAAGTACATGTAGAAAAAAAAAGCTCCGTCTTTGATTGAAAGCTAAATTCAGCAAACTATGGATATACCGCAAGGCTAAAATTTATTATTTAGAAATATAAAATACAGTAAAATCACTTAATTATACCGTTGAAAGAAGATTGTATAAGAATAATGTATAATAATAGAAACTTTCATTGTGAGATTCAGAAGATAATAATTTTTGACGCGAAAAATTGTATGATATTTGGTAACGGATGTCTCACTCGCCATGCAAGCTGGAAAGTTAATTACAAGCGAAAACAAAAATACCCAGCTGTACAACGTCCTGCTAAATGCGACTTCTCTGCATGGAAAATGAGAAGAGTTCAACCTCTGAAACACAGGCAATAGCTCTGGGACAAGTATATTCGAGTGAGCGTCTGTGGCATTAATTCGGGGAAACCATCAGGACACACATCGATCGTGGGAGGCGAAACTTTTAGGAAGCTACTGAACTCGGAGAGGAACGTTTAAATGCGATTGTGATACTGATTTCAGGATAAGTTGTAGAGTACATTAAGAACCGACTCTGACTAGATTTTAAGGTCTGATCAAGCGGTTACGCTGGAACTAAGCTATAGTGGTACATTTTGCTTTACCCCTATTGAGATAAACTGAAGGATAGAAATTTATAAACATCACCTCAAGCTCTTAATCATTGCATATTCATAACACATTTTCACCAAAATGACAGCTCTTTGTCTAAATTACCAATGATGATGGAAATATTATCAGCTAAATGATAATTACTGGCTGAGCAGAACCTGCGCAACTGGAAAATATTTATTCCCCAACGAAACTGTTTTGCAAATGGAAACCATAAACACATCGCTTTTTTATTGAAAAGTCACAATAATTCGATAATTCGTGGACTTTCTCGTGTTAGGGATCAATCTTGACTACCATCGTTCTCTTGCTGACGCCTTTGATAACTAGGGCTAAATGTTCTTCACTTCAGATATTAAACTTTAGTTTCTTGATCATGATGCTTGAAAACAGGTGCTGTGTTATATATATATTATTTGTTTGGTGATTGGCACGAGTTCTTAGGTCTTAGGTTTTAAGATTCGTAGGAGGTCTAAGGTCTTAGTTTTTGAGATTCGTAGGAGGTCTTAGATCTTTGTTTATGAAATTCGTGGTGGATTTTAATTTTTATACCCCGTTCACACGCACATGTTAGACATGTTTCAAAGTGGTTTAACTAAACAAGGTTAAACATTAGTTGCACATACCGTGCACACGCCAAATCTTAACCAGGTAAAAACCTGTTTGACTAAAATATGTTAGCAAGGTGGCTTGAAATTTGTCTTCTCAAAATACCAGCAAAGTGTAATCGACAAATTGAAAAAAACCTAAAAACCTCGGATTTAGTTAAACTAGTTTGGTTGGTGTGAATGGGGCATTAGTTTGTGAGATTTGGAGGGGGTCTTAGGTCTTGATTTTTGAGATGCGGAGGGAGCCATAGGTCATACCCGTGAAACAAATTTCAGAACTTCATATTTTTCATAATCCTTTTGTCGGACTGGAAAAATTAAAGTGGTCCTATGATCAAATTGAATTTTTAGGTTTATCGCATAGAATTTCACGAAAGATTAAAAACGCCGTTTACCGTTTGCAGATATCTGCGCTGTTTCAGTCCATACTAAACTGCCCTTCCAAGGAGGACCAATGTGGCGCTTCGAAGCAACTTCGACTATCGACGCTATCAATTAGTCCCTTTTTTTCAAACTACTACTACTTTTCAGTCCATACTAAACTGCCCTTCCAAGGAGGACCAATGTGGCGCTTCGAAGCAACTTCGACTATCGACGCTATCAATTAGTCCCTTTTTTTCAAACTACGCGCAAAGAGTTTTTCTGACTTGTACCCGTTCACCTTTCTGGCTTCTTCTAGTGCCGGGCTATTATTCCACAACCGCTTACAAGTTAAGGACCTCCCTTAGTTTCTAGGTAACTATTCTTTCGACTCGGACGAATACGAAGTGCTAGAAATTAAATCTAAACTAATGCGTCGAAGCGCTCCATAGCAAAAATTCTTAAAGCGGCTAGCGCTTCGGCTATAATTGAAACACTTTGACAGACAAACCGACAAAGAGAGAGACAGACAGACAGACAGTTGGGTTACATTTCAAACTGAAGGATATCAGACATCAATTCGGCCAAGTCGAAGCATAATACTATTTACAACAATAGTTTTTTGGTTATATTTTTACTTACTAACCGCAAAACAAGTAAGTTTAATTTTGTAACCTGGAAACAGTGAACCAATGGTGAAACTGAGAAAATAGCTAAAAACAAAACTCACATTTTTAAATCAATAAAGGTAATACAGACGAATAAAATATTGCTTCCCGAGATAACTGCAAGTTGACCAGAGCATTTCATAGCAGTTGACATTTTTCACAATCCTTGTGAAAATAATTTAATATCGATCGATCGAGCTTTCTGTATCTTAGAGGTCAACCAAGGGCAACCGGGTGCTCTTTTCTTCGGCCAGTTATCTTGAAGTTCCACTAAAATAACGAATTTCCATAATTTGTTGTCAAAACCTAAATGATTTCTATTTTACCATTGTATGTTTTATAATTCAGCAGCAAAATGGAGTTCTTTACATCCCTGAAAGCTTTAATGATTTGTAGACTAATTACTCAGTAATTTGCGATTATGATAATTTTTATATAATAGCGCGCATGAGCTGATAGCGCGCTTTTAGGAATAAAACAACGAGCGTGATGTAAGCTCTGATTGACTTGTTTGATCGTAGTGAGGCTCATCCATTATTTTTCTCTTCCCAGCAGCAAATCTTTTGCAACAAGATGTCACTTATCTCGGTCAAACTGCTAAACAGCGCCAGTTTTCAAAGGACGAGTTTCATTACCTGAATGTGACTCGAGTTGGACAATTCACCGTGTACGACATCTTTGATTGCATCTTTGAATGCCTCAGCAATCCTTCGTGTTTTTCTTTTAACTTCGCTGTCTCCAAAGGAGAGGATGGAAAACTTTGGTGCGATCTGCTGTCTTCTGATAAGTACATAAATTTCAGAGAGTACAATGAAAACATGACTTCACATCACTTTTTCACTATGGTAGGGCCTGTTTTCTGACATATACGTTTCTTTACCACACTGATATTACTACTTTACTCCAAATCATCAAGCCAATTTTCTTTCAATAACCATGAATTATTTCTTCTTATTTCAGTCGCCATGTTTTTCCACGCCTTGTCAAAATGGAGGTACCTGTGTCACGAATTACAAGTACGACACCTTTGAATGCCATTGTGACAAAGGATTCATTGGTGAATATTGTGAGAAAGGTAGACTGCCATAATTTTAAAACTTTGTTAAGATGGGTTTTTGTTTTCTTTGATCTGCTTTAAGGTGGTTCTCAGGCCATTATGACTATGAACGTTGACATTGCTCCAGAAAAGGTTGAACGACTACTTACGATTACCAGTTTCCATATAATCGCTTCAAGCGCTTCTGAATAAAAAAAAATTCCCAGAAAGGACCTAAATCAACCAACCATGCTCTGAGTACAGTTAAGGTTTCATTCCAAGGATCACTTCGATTACTGAAGAGTTGTTTCCATATGCTCTGCGCAATGATTAGCTGAACCTTCTTCAGCGATCGTAGCGATCATGTGTCTGATACGGAAACCAACTATTAAGCATCAGTCGTTATAGTAATTAAATATCCTATTTTTTTTCTGTTTTCAGCTGCGACGTCATGCAAGGAACTGTACGATGTATACAAGTAAGTCAATGATAGAAATGTTACACATGATTACCCATTTTTCAAAAGTCCATATTAGTATAGGACATCGAATGAATGCGTGTACAATGTTTACACCTGGGCTTGCAAAAACTTCTCAATTTTTTGTTCAACTGGTGTTTTGATTGCCTGATTTGGATTTGAATTTACCAATGTTTATTTCTCGTTTGATTCATCGTTTTTCTCTTCGTCTTTGGGCTCTTCCAACTTGTCTCTCCATTTGTTTATGATTTTAGGTAGAAACTTGCCCCTTCGTCAAATGATTTTGAATTGTTTGTTTGCAACTTTCTCACGGCGAAAGTAAATTAAAGGTAGAATAATCTAGATGCCGGTCTACATGGGAAAATCTAGACTGCGGTCAATCATGATCAATTTTAGCCAATCAAATTCGTGAATTTGGTAGTTCCCGGTCCTTGCGAGACAGAGCCATATAATAATAAGGTTCTTAGACGAAGGAAGAGCTAACGCGCAAAACGTCAGCTTAATTAACTCGCTTCCTTTATCAACTTCAAGTTCAGATAAATGAGCTTAGAATTTTTTATTGTCGCAGTCATATTTAGACGAGTTCTCTAGATAAACTACTCAAATTCTCCGTCGAGCAATAAACACAGGGACGCAGGGTTGAAACCCAATCTTAATGTCAATCTCAAGTTTCTTTAATTCAATAGCTTTTATTATTATTCACATCCCACAGGTCCAGCGTGAGTCAGCTGGTTACACTCCACATAGACTCAAAACCAACTTCTGTTCTCTGTCACATGGGAGATTTTGGATGTGGAGATGGAGGATGGACACCGGTCATGAAGATTGACGGTAGCAAGGTATCACATTTATTCACCTCTCTACTCGTACTCTCCGAGAGTCATGATGTGCAAAACTAAACTGGCTACTTAGGAGGAATGAAATGAACTCTCTATTCCTGAGGGGATTTAGCACGAGTTAGTCGAGATTTTCGTATCTGATTTTGGTTTGGTGTTTCACGAGGTCCTTATTACGTGGATCTCGGGGATCGGTACTTTGTATACTTAAGAACTCCAAAGTTCGATGAGTTCAAAGTTAAATATCATTCTTTATGTACGAGAGAGACACTTCATATTGTAAAATGAACAGAAAGTTCGTTTTCCCTTTTCATTCCCAGACTACCTTTCATTATCACTCAGCATACTGGAATGATAAAAATGAACACAACCTTCGTGGAGGGGAGACTGGTTTTGACACACAAGAGACCAAGTTACCGACCTATTGGAACACATCCTTCTCTAAGATCTGTCTTGGAATGAAGATCGGCCAACAGATCAAGTTCGTTGTTATCAACAAGCAGGCCAACTCTCTGTACTCACTGATCGCTGACGGACAATACCGCCCCACCTCACTGGGTCGTAACACGTGGAAGATGCTAATTGGTTCTCAGGTCTCATTGCAACTCTATTGTAACAAGGAAGGGTTCAATGCTTTGAGTACCCGTAGCGATCGCTCCAAAGCAAGAATAGGTATCATTGGTAACGATCAAAATGACTGCTCGAGTGGCGATTCCAGAATCGGGTTTGGTACAGGAGGGACGCCTGATGACTCCAACACCTGTGGCGACGCACAGATCAAAGCTATTGGTTACATAATGATTCAGTGAGAAGGAACTGGTGAAATGAAGTATCCATTACTTATATTAATACTCTCATCTTAGTAAACAAGCACATCAAAATCACGTCAGTTCCATATTTTAACACTATTTAGCATGGATTTTAAATTTGTCCGTGAGCCTGCAGGAGTGGGGCTCTATAGGTATTTCCAAAAGAGTGCACTCATCAGGAATCAAATAATCACGTGTCATTTTCGACGTCATACACGTTAAAGACACCTTAATGACACTGATCATTTTAAAAATATCTTCCATCTTGGATTCGCCATGTAAATGTAACGACAACTGAAAAACTGATATAGGCAAATAGGAAAAAATATGAAGATGCAACTAGCTAGAAAGATCTTATCATTAAAATCGTGTCTAAATCTAAAATCTCTCCAGAACGTAAATTTAAAATTTTGAAACACTAAACTTATAACATATAATACTACTTAAAAACATGATTGCCATAGACATGTCAGTTTACATGGGGATTGGCCATGTAGTTTAAGACGGGGGTAAACGTGAAAGCTGTTTTGAGGTCGCTTAACACGACCTTTCTGCCAATATCTCGGTCACGTTTCGAGCGACACTAAATCTCTCTTCTTATCTCATTAACCACTGTTTGGCGGTTTTGTGTAAATTTTTGGGTGATTTTTGGGCATTTTGGGAAAGAGATATTTTTCTAAAAGGATAGGTTAAATTGAGGAAAATATGAAATGTTGAAGATTTGATGGATTTGGAAAATTGAAATTTGAAGTGAAGAATTAGTAGACGGACACCAAACAGTCCCCTAGCAACCTGGGGCTCTCTTTTGCGGGGTCAACTGTCTGGTAGTTCAACGCATCTTAATCCTAACAATTTCCTTTTTTGTATCACTACGATCAAATTTCACGCCCATTCATGTTTACCTCCGCCTGAAAAGAAAATGCTTGGGAATTATATTTTCTGCCATTGTTGTTGTGGGTGGCGGCCTCATGGTTAGTGCTTGTCTCCGGATCGAGTGGTGCTGGTTCGAGCCCTGGCCGAGTGTTGTGTTATTGGGAAAGACACTTTACTCTCACAGCACTTCTCTCTACCCAGGTGCATAAATGGGTACCGGCGAACCTACTGCTGGGGGTAACCCTGCGATGGACTAGCATCCCATCCAGGGGGAGTAGAAATACTCCTAGTCGCTTCATGCTACAAAAACCGGGATAAGCTCCGGCCTGATTGGCCACTTGGCTCGTATGCAAACTCTACGTACTTACTTCCCTACGTTGTTGTTGAAAGTGAATTTAACAAATCGAATGTGGTTTAGCGTGATATGTACTCTTATCGACAACGAAACGCGTCGTTATCTTATTGATATTGTGGTAAAGACGCGAGCAGCGTGGTATGGACTCTCATCGACCACGGCAGATTAGCCAATCAGATTGCGAGATTAGCAGCAATTGTGGTAAAATCTAGTATTGATCCAACAAAGTAGAAGTGCATAATGCATATCTAGAATTACTGTCACGCGACAATGACGCGAATGTAGACCTCGTGATTTTAGTTTTCTGGTCGCCATTTTTGGATGTAAAATTTGGTTGTGATGAAAATACGGTCCTTATGATCGCTTTAGGTGACATCTGGAGAAAGAGTACCAAAATAAATAATACGAACAAATAGTTATCGTAAGTGAGAGAAATACTTCTAAATTATTGTCTACTACACACCTTTTTTATTCAGCATTTTTGTCATAATTTCTAGCGTAGTACATCGTTTTCACCATTATTTTTGATGTAGTATTTTAATAATTTTTGTTTCCGTTTTTTCATTTTTGCTGTGTGGATTTTCGTCATTAGTGTGATTTTTACCTTTTTACTTACTTTACGTGCGAAGTGCATTTGAACATTGCTCTATTTAACAACTATTCACCGAAGTGGAGGTGGCTAGCGGTGGATATTTACCGAGCCGGAATTTTATTATAAATATACCTCACAGTGATTTGTAATACTTGACAGCATATTTAGAAGAATATTTGTTGTACCATATTCTTGTGAAAGGTCGGGCTCACAACCTTGATGTCCGATGAAAACTGTTTGTGCTTTGTAGTAAGTATTCAGCTGTGACGAATCATCAAAAGCAATGCGAAGAACATTTGATTGACATTAACGAAATAGAAAACAATTTCCGTGTTTTATCGAGTTGCAGTAGAATTCTACTTGTACATTAAGTTCCACAAATGGAGCAATCTCAGGTTAGCTGAGCTATCTTACGACACCATATATTAATAATTCTATAACATAATGGAAAAAGGCGACTCCAGAGTCCTAAAGTGGCCTTTTTATTTATTTGAAAAATCCATGCTTGTGCCTGTTCCATAACAACCTTTAAGTTTTTCTGCATGTTGTTGATTTTATTCTGCAGAAAACATCTTTGTAATTTTTTTTATATTGCTTTTCGTTTATTTTGGCCAGTTAATTTTGGAACCATAGCGAAAATTTGGAAAGAAAATGGTTTCAACTCTGTTTCCTCGATCGAGAGAAATGAGACTTGTGCGCAGATGTGATTCAGCATAAGATAAACTGCGCAAGTCTTTGCGTCGACATGGTTTTCTAGCTCGTGATGGTTTGACAGTTGATTGATGGTTCCAATCTGGTCATCATAAAAGAAGGCCAGCTGAGTTTTTCGAGTCAGTTTTGTGAATTTTTGTGACGATTAAAATCAAAGAATTACTTTGGAACAAAAGAGCATTCCAATCTACAGAGTTACTGTTGAGATTTGTTTGTGTGGTAATGAGAGAACGAGCTAATCCACCGTGAATTATCTCTTTATAAGTGTTCATTATGATATTGATCTTCGCTGGGAAGAAGTTCCTGTTCTGGGAGGGCACCATTTTTGTAAGAGAAGCCGAGGTTGCGGACACTTCATGAGTACGTTGAGAGTCAGCGCCCAGGGCTTACAATTCAATTCAATTCGGACAATTTTTCGCCGTTTAAAATAAAAATAAAATACTGACAATAAATTCACTTTATTTCAGTAGCCATAGAAAGAATGTCGTATTTATTAAACTCTAATTCTCAGATAATGCAGATCAATGCATTTCTAGCCTTCTGAATGGTTCACCAAATCTCGGTTGCCAGACGTTATAACGGTGAATAACCTTATAACATCAAGTTAAAAAATAGGCCCGCAATGCGTGCGTGTAGCTACTGCGTTCTTGTTTGCATTGAAATATGAATAGGGTGCTGTTTAATAGCTAAAGAAATGTCAAAATGGCGTCATTTAAGTGAAGGTACTGTTTAGTTAAGGATTAGATAAGATTCGTACATTGAAGTACTAGCCATCAGCCCAGCAGATGCCATACAACGATGATGAATGCTTTTACTCATGACACGTTCCAGTTTTGGCGGGTACGCTTGGGTACTTATTGAGCGACAACCTTTTCTGAATTAGCTGTATACAGCTGTTTTATCTAAGGTTGTCACGGCTCAAGTGCACATACCCAGACCGCAAATTAAGGAG
The DNA here is from genome assembly GCA_964020085.1 of Micromussa lordhowensis. NCBI lineage: Eukaryota > Metazoa > Cnidaria > Anthozoa > Scleractinia > Lobophylliidae > Micromussa > Micromussa lordhowensis. The sequence goes on from OZ026600.1 coordinate 33,986,138, forward strand.
CATGTGAGGTAAAAATAAGTGGTTATTCGACAAATGACCAGTCATGTCCAATACACCCGCATTGTAACGATCCGCTAAAGGCAAATTCAGTTCGTTCGATCCGTACGGATCGTTAAGAGCCCTTGCGGTCCGTTCAGTTCGTCCGATCCGTACGGATCGTTAAGGGCCCTTGCGATCCGTAGAGCAGAGTTTACGGATGGTATGTTGCATCTCATTAGGGAGACTTAGAAAAATTCACACTTACCCGCAAGAGGCCATGTGTGTTAACGGATCGTTCGATTCGCAATTCGTGCATCTCATTAAGTCAACAGTAAACATTTTTGGAGTACAGTCGAGTGCGATTTGTAATTGTTGCTTGAAGAGGACATAATTTATGTGAAAAAGACAAGATGTATGTGTACATTCTTCGTTCTAAATGTGAAAAAACACCAGAAATGTTTTCTATAAAACGCGTGCCGCTCGTAATACTGGCTCGAAAGGAAATATAGATCGTAACAAGTGTGCGCTGGCAGCAACAGATGCAATGCGTGCGACTCGTAATTCTTGTTCGAAAGGAAATATCGATCATAGCAATAGTGCGCTGGCAGCAACAGACAACATATATGTGTATATTCTTCGTTCTAAATGTGGAAAAACACAAGTAATGGTTTCTATAAAAAGCGTGCGGTTCGTAACGAACTCGAAGGGAATTAATATCGATCATAGCAAAAGTGCGCTGGCAGCAACAGACACGATGTGTATATTCTTCGTTCTAAATGTGGAAAAACACCAGAAATGTTTTCCATAAAACGCGTGCGGTTCGTGATACTTACTCGAAAGGGAATATCGATCATAGCAATAGCGCGCTGGCAGCAACAGACAAGATATGTGTATATTCTTCGTTCTAAACGCGGAAAAACACCAGAAATGTTTTCTATAAAACGCATGCCGCTCGTAATATGAACTCGAAAGGAAATATCGATCGTTGAGGATGAAATCCACTTGTCTTGCTCTTTTTTCAGCGAGCTGCGGAGTTGCCCAAAACTGCGGAGACAATATCCACCTTCTGAACAAATCGGGCGGACAACCGTTCCCGAGCAGAAACAACACGAGTTTAAAAGTGTCCAAATCTGCAACAGGCTTTTTCCAAAAGAGCAACTTCATGTCATCTGGCCACCAATCGAGAGGGAAAAAAGGAACACCATTGATAGAATGCAATATTTGCCTCCTTTCCTCCGCAACTTCTGACCTTGAAAGATAACGGTATTTTTCTTTATACAACTCCAATGTTGCCATGTTGGATATCAATCGAATGACCAATGCTTAACAGGCCTGCCGATTTATAGATTGTCCATATTACTAATTTACATAAACACGGCATATTCATCTTCAACTGTTAAAATCATAAAATTCACACCTATTGTGTTTTACTGAGTATTCCAACCAACAAATATAATTGCACATTCGTTCCATAAACTTGGCGAAATCGCACCACTAACAATGCAATCATTAGTGAATATCACAATACGACACACCGCGAAGCAAAGCTGAAGACAAACTTAAATCTCACTTCGGTCTCTTTAACATTCTAACCACTGTGAAATCGCTACTAAACAAGGTTAACCATGGCCAAAAGTGAAACTGTTATATTTTCTGTGTAAATTGTAATTATCAACGGTTGAATATGATAACCCCAGTAAAAAGTCTTTACTTTGTTTTTTAGCAGATTACAAAAAGAAAAACGCTCACTACACCTAACCAAATCTGGTGACAGTACTTTTAATGTTGTAAGCTAAGTGAAAACCCTAAAACAATCATATTTTTACAGTTTATTATCAATACAAGTGTCGAAACTTGTCATTACTTACAGAACACGAAACACAAAGAAATTTTCCAAGTTCAATCACACACTTTCGGATGCCGCCTCTTTTATTCTAAAACAATGAATGCCATATTTTCCGAAATCTTAAGTAATTGAAATGAATTTCATTCATTGCCCATGCTAATATAAGTAATCAGTTGTGTTAAACCCCGCTCACTTTGAATCGTGTATTCGGACAGAACACAGTACCCTTGCAATGTTTGTGTTGTTCATGAAGATAGCAATATGGTCCCCCTGATCTCCATTTAATCTAATAGGATTTAACACCACATGTATTCAAATTGGAAATAAATTCCGAACAAGAACGTATGCAATGAATCAATGCAAGGAAAATTTGAAGTCAATTAATTAAATGCGTAATGCCCTTGTTTCCGCACATACATTTAAAAACGAGGTATATCATTGTATTCACAAATTAATCTCTTGTCTGCCTTTGTTATAACAGCGTAACGCCACCCAAAACATTACTACGCCATTTTGAATTCTTATTCCAGTTATTTTCAGAGTACCGCGATACAGCGTAAACGGCTACCTAATATTTCCTTACATGCCGGAATATTTTGCGGTTAAGCACAGGTCTTCTCTACGTAAAGTTTCATATTGAACACTGCAATGGATTACCTCCAAAAACCGAATGAACACTCGAATGAAGCTCGAAGGATAATATCCCTAAGCGAAAATTGAAGCAGATTATAACGTATCCAGATATAAATATGACTCATTCTTACAGTAACAACACATGCTACGATCGATATTCCCAATCGACCAAGAATTACGCTTTTTCCACATTAAGAACGAGGAATATACACATACATAATGTTCCTTCGAGCAAGAATTGGTTCTGTCCAAGTGTACCGGTTCACAAGAGCCGCTACAAAAGACGAAACAATACACAACAACTAACCAAGAATGACTCCTAAACAAGGGAAGTACCATGGTTATTCCCTTGTAAACCGGTACTCCGGGACAGAACCCAACAATTACAGCCGCACTAGAATACACTCCAAAGTTTTTTTACTGACAACTTAATGAGATGCACGAATTGCGAATCGAACGATCCGCTAAGACACATCGCCTCTTGCGAATAAGTGTGAAGAATCCCTAATGAGATGCAATATACGATCCGTAAACTCTACTATACGAACCGCAAGGCACTTAACGATCCGTACGGATCGAACGGATCGTTAAATCTTCTGCCCGCTACTATCTGAAAAGCAGTTTTTTTTTAAGTGTCCCTAATGGAAAGCAATATACCATCCGTGAACAGTACTCTACGGAGCGTAAGGCCACTTAACGATCCGTACGGATCGAACGGATCGTTAAACCTTCTGACCCCCTCACTATCTGTAAAGCAGTTTTTTCTTTCTAAGTGTCTATAATGAGATGCAATATACCATCCGTGAACAGTACTCTACGGACCGTAAGACCACTTAACGATCCGTACGGATCGAACGGATCGTTAAGCCTTCTGACCCTCTCACTATCTGTAAAACAGTTTTTTCTCTAAGTGTCCCTAATGAGATGCAATATACCATCCGTGAACAGTACTCTACGGAGCGTAAGACCACTTAACGATCCGTACGGATCGAACGGATCGTTAAGCCTTCGGACCCCCTCACTATCTGTAAAGCAGTTTTTTTTCTAAGTGTCCCTAATGAGATGCAATATACCATCCGTGAACAGTACTCTACGGAGCGTAAGACCACTTAACGATCCGTACGGATCGAACGGATCGTTAAGCCTTCTGAACCACTCACTATCTGTAAAGCAGTTTTTTTCCAAGTGTCCCTAATGAGATGCAATATACCATCCGTGGACAGTACTCTACGGAGCGTAAGGCCACTTAACGGTCCGTACGGATCGAACGGATCGTTAAGCCTTCTGAACCACTCACTATCTGTAAAGCAGTTTTTTTTTCCAAGTGTCCCTAATGAGATGCAATATACCATCCGTGAACAGTACTCTACGGAGCGTAAGGCCACTTAACGATCCGTACGGATCGAACGGATCGTTAAGCTTCTGAACCACTCACTATCTGTAAAGCAGTTTTTTTTTCCATGTGTCCCTAATGAGATGCAATATACCATCCGTGAACAGTACTCTACGGAGCGTAAGGCCACTTAACGATCCGTACGGATCGAACAAACTGAATAAGCCTTTAACGGATCGTTACAATGCGGGTGTAATGGACAACCCTCCAAATGACTGACATTCTGCAACATGGAAATTGCTCGGGGCTCGGCTTAAACAATAGGTTTGTACGACTCGACTTTTCGAAATTTTATTTTCAATGGATTTTTCTCAGCGCGCTCAGATGTGGCTAGCAATAACTAAACATGAGGCATTGTTTTCGCATCAAGATATAACTCTTGTGTAACTGCCGTAGATGCGGCTAACAATAACATAAACAAGAGGCATTGTATTCTCATCTCCGCAGCAACAAGATTTTATTTTTATGTCACCACACATGATGTCACGCCACAGCTGTGGTGGTTATTATAATTCACAAGTGCTACAATACAGGTTTTATGCAAATATCGACCAATCAAAATTTGTCTGATGCATCAGACAAATTTACATCCTATTTTCATTACATATAACATGAACAAGAATATTTAATGTGACCCGCATAATTGATTTTTCCGACGCGTCAGAAACACAATGAACCAGCATGGACAAAAAAGTTTTTCAGATTTCCGAAGTGGCCTTGTAAAGCTTAGGAATTTGATTTTGGAGAGTTGATACAGACTTTGGCATCTTGTGTTCGACAACAAATTTCAGCATAAACTTTCTGAGTAAATTTTACTCACAAAATTTATAATTAAAACACTTGAAACACAATATTATGACTCATTTTCCTGGGGAACCCCCTATTGTATGATATCATTGACTTCCTGTTTTTCCAAACATGTTCAGACCTGCCAGCGGGGAATCCTTGAATATAACATCCGGTTTTCCGAGAAGGTTAAATATTCAAAATAATTTGATGGATGCATGATTCATCGCATTTCACTTCTTTTGAATTGTTCTCAGTTGCATTTGAAAAGTGTTGTTTCTTCGGATTCTTGAAGATGGAAAATCAAGCTATGCATACGGACACAAAAATATCAAACAGTAGTCATTTTGCTTGATTCCCATATTGGTCCCAGTATTAGTCCCAGTATTGGTCCCAATCATGATTCAAGGTTTGGATTCTGTGTTTGGATTCTGTGTTTTGATTCTGTGTTTAAATCCAAGCATGGGATTCTATTTTTGATTTCCATTTTTGGATTCTTGGTTTGAGAACAAGTTGAGAAATCCAGCGTAAAAAAGATTAGAACACAATTCTGAAAATGCGCTGGTACCCCCAACTACTGTACTACTGTTGATATCTAATCAATGAGTTTTCACCTGTTTATATAGACATATGTTGACTAGTTCAACTAACCAGCCACAACGCTAGAGACAGATCTAAATTACCAATGATATTCGAAACGTTATCTAAACACGAGGAGGGTTGGGAGAATTCGAGACAGTTATGCAAACCCGCGAGACGTACTCGAGGGTTTGCAGAACTTTCGAGATGAAGTTTAGATGAGGTTATGTAGACAAGGAGAAAGTGCTCTATTGTTTTTATAAAATGATTCTCAAAAATAAGCGCGAATCTAAAACGTCACAACCGTGTCTACATACTCTCATCTAAACACACCTATCGACCAGTGAGAGCGCGCGTAGTGGCTCAGTTATTTTATAATAAATGATAATTATTGGCTTAGTAAAACCTACGTAAGCGGAAGCTTATTCACGAACCCTGTTAAAATTGACACTGATCTGTTTTGCAATTGGAAAACACAAACTTATCGCAGTTTCTTCAAACGTAGCAATTTACTGACTTTCCTCGTGTTTGCTCAGGAAACCATCATGTCCACCGTTTCCTATTTTTGTGTTTTCCTCTTGCTGTCGTCTCTGATAGTACGGGCCAATTGTTCTTCAGGTAAGCATCTAAAGCGTTAGTTGCTTGATAATGTTAAGCTCTTAGGCAGGTGTTGTGTCCAGCACGCTTTAAAAACAAGTTTTATAGAAATGGTTAGGAAAGAATCCCATTTCTACGAGAGAATGTCTTATTTTGTCTTAATTATGACGAGGCTTTGACGAAGGAAATTGTCAATGTTATACACTTGTCTGTTCAGCTCATGGAGTTTCGTCGGAGTTGTTCCTCGGGGTGCGCCGTTAATCGGTCCTGTTTCAAAGCTTGAACGAAATGAAGTAATTTGGGAGGAACTTTAGCTGGCATTTTTATCCATTTCTCTAGTTTAAGGAGGCTCGAAAGGGTTTTTAGGTGCACGCGCGCGCGCAATCTATACACGCAATAACTAAGATGCACGCGTCAGCTGAATCAGTATTAAAATCAGTACACCGGAAGTTAATGATGCGTAAAATCGCGCGAACCGGAAATAAAACCTGCGAAAAACATTTGTATTTAGCTCGAAAGTTTGCTCGGTGACCTATCTTGATTTTTTGCATGCACGCTTCATTCACGATGGCACTTCAAATATAAAAGTTTCAGGGAAATTTATCTAGTAGAATTTTCTGCAAGCCATAAAGCGCGTTTTTTAAAGATATATTAAATTCCACTAGATAAATTTTTTTCATACTGCCTGAAAAGGTAAATAATTTAGGGAGCTTTTCAACAAAGAAATAAAAAAGGTAGGTCACCGAATTAGTTTTTCAGATATTTTACAAAAACTGACATTTAGAGGGCCTATTTGTGGACCTGGGGTGTTGCCATGGTAACTGATATGACGTCATAAGCACCTTTATAATATAGTACAACTATAGAGGTCCAAGGAGACATATAGTTTGCCTACACCATTAAATATCCTTCTTTGTAATCTTTAATCGTTTAGCAAACACTACATCAACAAAAATACCCTTTCGAGCCTCCTTAAAGAAGATCCTACAACACCCAAGCACCCATATTGTATGATTTCTATTACAAGTGTTCCGCTGTTAGTGTATAAGAGAAAATAGTCCTGTTTACAATAGAAAACACGGGCTACATCCTTGTTAGTTGCTCGATAGCATTCAACTGTAAAAAGTCAAAATTTTAGGTAATACTTTAAAGCATAATTTACTAAGAAAGAACTCCTTTTCAAAGAAGTTTGTTTTCTTTTAAAACCTCTTCTCTTAACCGAAAACTTCAGAAAGCAAAAGCAATCTTACTTTACATGCTGTGTCGGCCGAGTCTTTCGGAACATGCAATGCTGACGCTTGAGTACGATTCCCGATGTGTAAGCGACTATATAAGATCTTTATAAAGGTGGATGAGTATCGCTATCACCACAAAAACAACCTAAAGAAACAATCACGAGCGAGGTCAATTTCGCTTTAAGTCTCACCCAAATTTTAGTTCCCGGGCAATACAAACGATGCAGCAATCTCATTCATTACCACAACCTTGGTCGTGTGGTCGAACGATTTTCACACTCGATTAGCTTTCACGAGCTAAAAGTTAGGGAGATACGTTTGGCAGAACCATGGCAGACATCAATATTCAGTTTATTTGGAGGAAAGGTGACTCGCCTGCCAACAAGATTTCATCGCAAGCTACAAAGAAATCTCCTGGTAAGGTTACAGCGAAATATATTTAAAACGTCATTTGTTTTTCGTATTTCTTCTCTCGGCTTGGGAGAAAACTGATACTAAGTGTCGGCGTCTACTGAAAATGCCTCACGACCGTTCAAAGAGAGAACGATTGCAATGGAGAACTTAATGCTTTGAAGTAACTTCGACGATCACGTTATCAATGGAAGTCACCTGTTTAAAAAAACAAGTTCCGTTTTCCATCCTAAACTAAATTTACAAAGCTAAAAACCTACCCAAGAATGAAATTGATTGAAAAACACTTTTTTGCGTCTTGATTGAGAATAAAATACAGAAAAACTACTTTACTGTTGAACGAACACTGTATAAGAATTTCGTATAATAAAAGAGGCTAGCCATTGTGAGATTCAGAAAGTAATAATTTTTGACGCGGAAGATTGCATCATACTGGGTAAGATGTCTCACTCGCCATGCAGGCTCCAAACCTACTTACAAACGGAAAAAAATACCCAGGAGTACAACGTTCAGCTTCGTGTAACTTCTCTGCATCAGTGGAATATAAGAAAAGTTCAACCTCTGAAACACTAGCAATAGCTCACTTTGCTAATTAAAGAGTGATGGCCTGGAACAAGGGTATCAGAGAGAGCGTTTATGGAGTAATTTAGTCAAGTTAGTCAAGTTTAGTCAAGTTTATTATTAAATCAACAAAATTTTACAAAAACAACGCTAACCTGCAAATAGCTGAGGCTAATCTAGGCGGGTAGCGAGTAAGACTGTTTAAAGAGTAAATCAAATGTTAGTGTTACATACCAGTAAAGAGATGAAACAAATGCACGTCTAGCAAATAAATAAATAAATAAATAAATAAATAGGTAAATGAATAAATGGATGAAATAGAAATCGCAATTAGACAAAGCTATTTTGAGTATTTATTTTGAAGTTTATCGATTAGAAAAGATGTGCCAACATAATCGTCCTCCTCCATTAAAGCTTGTAAAAGTCGGTTTTGTATATTTTTCTTAAATACACACTTCGGTAATTTACGTAATTCTTGGGGGATGCTATTCCATATTTTGGCCCCTTGTCTTGAAAAAGATTTTAATTGTTGGTTACATCTAGCATATTTTATATGATAATTGCCTGCTAAAGAAAACCTTGTATTATAATTATGCATGTCATTTGAGCAATTAAAAAGATTAGAAATATTACATGGAGTTAGCTTGTTGAAAACGTCATGCATTAGTATTGAAATAGATTTGAAATAAAGCATATTTACTGGAATAGTATTGGAGGAGACAAAAAGAGGAATGGCGTGTGACCTATAAGATGCAAAGTATATGAGGCGAAGGGCACGCTTTTGTAAGACCAGAATTTGATTGATGTAAGTTTGTGCAGCATGGCCCCACACAACAATGCCGTAGGACAGATAAGGGAATATCAAAGATCGATAGATTGTTAACAGTACGCTTGTGGGTACATAATATCTTAGTCTAGCGATGATGCCAATTGTTTTGCTTATCTTTGAAGTGATGTGTCCAATATGATATTTCCAGCTGAGATTAGAATCAATTAACACACCTAAATACTTGACATACGACTTTTGTTCTAAAGGCAAATAGGTTTTGGAATCATTATCAAATATTTGAAGATTAACTTGATAGTCAATTTTCTTTTGATGAGGATGGAAGATAATGAAGTTCGACTTCTTAACGTTCAGCGTTAGCTTGTTAGCTGTTAGCCATTCACAAACTTTATGTAATTCAAGGTTAACAACGAGCTCCAGAGTTCGAAGATTTTTATTAGCATATAATAGATTTGTATCGTCAGCAAACAAGTAGAATGCTAGTTTATCAGATGACCTGTAGATGTCGTTGACATATAAGAGAAAGAGTAAAGATCCTAGGACAGAACCTTGTGGTACACCACAAGTCATACGTTGTTTGTTGGAGATATTAGGTCCAATTTGGGTTGATTGAATACGGTCCGAGAGATAAGAACGAAACCAATCGTTCACGATGCCTCTAATACCATAATGATATAGTTTTTGAAGTATAATTGAGTGGTCAACTGTGTCAAACGCTTTTTTCAAATCAATGAATATACCACAGGTGTATATCCCTTTATCAAAATTAGATTGAATTTGATTAACTATATCAATAAGTGCATGTTCTGTTGATCGCCTTTCTCGGAAACCGTATTGTGAATGGTAAAAAATGTTACAATCTTCTAAAAAAGACTTCAATTGGCGGTAGATAAGTTTTTCAATGATTCTGTTAAAAACGGAAAGAAGTGAGATAGGTCTGTAATTGTTTGGATCAGTCACATCGTCATTTTTGTAGATTGGTATGACTTTAGCATGCTTTAATCTAGACTGAAAAACTCCACTCGTAATTGAATCATTTATAATTTTACACAAAGGCTTCGAAATGGTTTTGCTTGCGCATTTCAACAATGGAATTGGACAAGAGAACAATCCGTATGCCTTGTTGTGTGGGGTAGAGAGAATTTCTAATTCAACTTCGGAAGCAGTTACTGGTTGAAAAGCAAAAGACCCTAAAGTGCTTGGTTTGGATAAATAATTGGAGAAATGAATTTGCGACTGTGGGATCTTAGAAGCTAGATTAGGACCTACTGATGCAAAATGATTGTTTAGTATGCTAGGTAACTCAAAGGTGTGGTACGATATCCCTCTGTTTCCAGGGCGCTTTAAGGCTGTTATTGAATTTTCACTTTTCCTTTTCCGATTAATTAACATATTAATACCGTCCCAAGTCCTCTTTATATTATTTGAGTTAGTCATAAAGTAGTCATGGTAGTATAGCTTTTTACTTAATCTAGATAAAGTTAAAATTTTATTCCTATAAATTTTGTATTTGGATTTATTACCGGAGAAGAAGAGTTCATTCTTTTTCTTAATTGAAATCCTAAGGCCTCTTGTTATCCAAGGTTTATTAAGTTGTTTGGCTTTACGTTTAGAAATTGTATTGATCGGCGCATGTTTATTTACAATCCTGTTAAGTTTGTTATAAAAAGTAGAGAAGGATTTGTTGACATCATTACTACTCTCTGAAAGTATAGACTCCCAATGTAATTGTGAGAGATCATTGACAAATTTTTCTTCTGAAAATTTTGAGGTGTCGCCTAATGAGCGGCAAACACAAAACTGTGAGAAATGGTCACTTATGTCAGAAACAATGTTGCCGCTTAAAATATGCATATCATAGTTGTTTACGAATATATTATCAATAAGTGTTGCCGAGGTGTTGTAAACTCTTGTGGGTTTATCTATTGTTGGAGTGATACAAAGGCTTTGAAGAGTATGCAAAAAGTTTTGAGCATATTTACAAGTTTCATAGCGGAGGAGGTTTATGTTGGCATCAGTCATTATATAAATCGGTTTACCTGAAGTGGAAAGCCTCTCGAGAGTTTCATCGAGATAATTTAAGAATTTCTCTGGACAATTGTGTTGTCTATAAATTACTCCACAGATAATATCTCTTTTGTTAGCAAAGTGAATAGTGATCCACAGAGCCTGAAAAGCTTGATTACTGGTTCTTTCAGCAACTGTATATTTAAGACCATTTCAGGGAAACCATCAGAACACTTTTTTAGAAGACTGCAGAACTCCAAGAGGAGCGTTGAAGGCGAATGCGATAGTAATTTCAGAGTTGATTATAAGTCAAGCTAACATTAAAAACCACCTCTGACCCGATTTTCAAAGGGTAACGCTGGAAATAAGTCATGGCGGCACATTTGGCTTCACGCTCGATGAGATAAACTGACAAATGAACATCACCTCAAGCAATTAATAAATAACACATTTTACCAAACTGAGTATACAACGGCACACCTGATATTTTAAAAATTTTAACCTGCTCATATGTACATATATACTCATTATGCTTTCTTTAAGCAACCACTCACAGTTCTAGAAACAGCTCTTTGTCTAAATTATCAATAATGATCAAAACATTATCATATTAATTAAACCCTACAAAAATGTAAACTTACGCACGAACACTTTCAAGCCGCAACCAAGCATTCTATTGAAATGTGGCAATTTGCCGAGCTTCCTCGTGTTAAGGTGATTCGCCTGCTAACAAAGCTACAAAGTAAATTTATTCGTAGAGTTATCGCGACATAAATTAAGTCCCGACCACTGGAAGGAGGTACAAGGGAAAAATGTGACGCTTTAAGGCAACCTCGGCTTTCAACGCTATCAATCGAAGTCACAAGTACATGTACAAAAAAAGCTCCGTCTTTGATTGAAAGCTAAATTCAGCAAACTATGGATATACCGCAAGGCTAAAATTTATTATTTAGAAATATAAAATACAGTAAAATCACTTAATTATACCGTTGAAAGAAGATTGTATAAGAATAATGTATAATAATAGAAACTTTCATTGTGAGATTCAGAAGATAATAATTTTTGACGCGAAAAATTGTATGATATTTGGTAACGGATGTCTCACTCGCCATGCAAGCTGGAAAGTTAAATACAAGCGAAAACAAAAATACCCAGCTGTACGTCCTGCTAAGTGCGACTTCTCCGCATGGAAAATGAGAAGAGTTCAACCTCTGAAACACAGGCAATAGCTCTGGGACAAGTATATTCGAGTGAGCGTCTGTGGCATTAATTCGGGGAAACCATCAGAACACACATCGATGGTGGGAGGCGAAACTTTTAGGAAGCTACTGAACTCGGAGAGGAACGTTTAAATGCGATCGTGATACTGATTTCAGGATAAGTTGTAGAGTACATTAAGAACCGACTCTGACTAGATTTTAAGGCCTGATCAAGCGGTTACGCTGGAACTAAGCTATGGCGGTACATTTTGCTTTACCCCTATTGAGATAAACTGAAGGATAGAAATTTATAAACATCACCTCAAGCTCTTAATCATTGCATATTCATAACACATTTTCACCAAAATGACAGCTCTTTGTCTAAATTACCAATGATGATGGAAATATTATCAGCTAAATGATAATTACTGGCTGAGCAGAACCTGCGCAACTGGAAAATATTTATTCCCCAACGAAACTGTTTTGCAAATGGAAACCATAAACACATCGCTTTTTTATTGAAAAGTCACAATAATTCGATAATTCGTGGACTTTCTCGTGTTAGGGATCAATCTTGACTACCATCGTTTTCTTGCTGTCGCCTTTGATAACTAGGGCTAAATGTTCTTCACTTCAGATATTAAACTTTAGTTTCTTGATCATGATGCTTGAAAACAGGTGCTGTGTTGTATATATTATTTGTTTGGTGATTGGCACGAGTTCTTAGGTCTTAGGTTTTAAGATTCGTAGGAGGTCTAAGGTCTTAGTTTTTGAGATTCGTAGGAGGTCTTAGATCTTTGTTTATGAAATTCGTGGTGGATTTTAATTTTTATACCCCGTTCACACGCACATGTTAGACATGTTTCAAAGTGGTTTAACTAAACAAGGTTAAACATTAGTTGCACATACCGTGCACACGCCAAATCTTAACCAGGTAAAAACCTGTTTGACTAAAATATGTTAGCAAGGTGGCTTGAAATTTGTCTTCTCAAAATACCAGCAAAGTGTAATCGACAAATTGAAAAAAACCTAAAAACCTCGGATTTAGTTAAACTAGTTTGGTTGGTGTGAATGGGGCATAAGTTTGTGAAATTTGGAGGGGGTCTTAGGTCTTGATTTTTGAGATGCGGAGGGAGCCATAGGTCATACCCGTGAAACAAATTTCAGAACTTCATATTTTTCATAATCCTTTTGTCGGACTGGAAAAATTAAAGTGGTCCTATGATCAAATTGAATTTTTAGGTTTATCGCATAGAATTTCACGAAAGATTAAAAACGCCGTTTACCGTTTGCAGATATCTGCGCTGTTTCAGTCCATACTAAACTGCCCTTCCAAGGAGGACCAATGTGGCGCTTCGAAGCAACTTCGACTATCGACGCTATCAATCAGTCCCTTTTTTTCAAACTACGCTCAAAGAGATTTTCTGACTTGTACCCGTTCACCTTTCTGGCTTCTTCTAGTGCCGGGCTATTATTCCACAACCGCTTACAAGTTAAGGACCTCCCTTAGTTTCTAGGTAACTATTCTTTCGACTCGGACGAATACGAAGTGCTAGAAATTAAATCTAAACTAATGCGTCGAAGCGCTCCATAGCAAAAATTCTTAAAGCGGCTAGCGCTTCGGCTATAATTGAAACACTTTGACAGACAAACCGACAAAGAGAGAGACAGACAGACAGACAGTTGGGTTACATTTCAAACTGAAGGATATCAGACATCAATTCGGCCAAGTCGAAGCATAATACTATTTACAACAATAGTTTTTTGGTTATATTTTTACTTACTAACCGCAAAACAAGTAAGTTTAATTTTGTAACCTGGAAACAGTGAACCAATGGTGAAACTGAGAAAATAGCTAAAAACAAAACTCACATTTTTAAATCAATAAAGGTAATACAGACGAATAAAATATTGCTTCCCGAGATAACTGCAAGTTGACCAGAGCATTTCATAGCAGTTGACATTTTTCACAATCCTTGTGAAAATAATTTAATATCGATCGATCGAGCTTTCTGTATCTTAGAGGTCAACCAAGGGCAACCGGGTGCTCTTTTCTTCGGCCAGTTATCTTGAAGTTCCAGTAAAATAACGAATTTCCATAATTTGTTGTCAAAACCTAAATGATTTCTATTTTACCATTGTATGTTTTATAATTCAGCAGCAAAATGGAGTTCTTTACATCCCTGAAAGCTTTAATGATTTGTAAACTAATTACTCAGTAATTTGCGGTTATGATAATTTTTATATAATAGCGCGCATGAGCTGATAGCGCGCTTTTAGGAATAAAACAACGAGCGTGGTGTAAGCTCTGATTAACTTGTTTGCTCGTAGTGAGGCTCATCCATTATTTTTCCGTCTTCCCAGCAGCAAATCTTTTGCAACAAGATGTCACTTCTCTCGGTCAAACTGCTAAACAGCGCCAGTTTTCAAAGGACGAGTTTCATTACCTGAATGTGACTCGAGTTGGAACATTCACCGTGTACGACGTCTTTGATTGCATCTTTGAATGCCTCAGCAATCCTTCGTGCTTTTCTTTTAACTTCGCTGTCTCCAAAGGAGAGGATGGAAAACTTTGGTGCGATCTGCTGTCTTCTGATAAGTACATAAATTTCAGAGAGTACAATGAAAACATGACTTCACATCACTTTTTCACTATGGTAGGACCTGGTTTCTGATATATACGTTTCTTTACCACACTGATATTGTTACTTTACTCCAAATCATCAAGCCAACTTTCTTTTATAACCATGAATTATTTCTTCTCATTTCAGTCGCCCTGTTCTTCCACGCCTTGTCAAAACGGAGGTACCTGTGTCACGAATTACAAGTACGACACCTTTGAATGCCATTGTGACAAGGGATTCATCGGTGAATATTGTGAGAAAGGTAGACTGCCATAATTTTAAAACTTTGTTAAGGACGTTCGCGCCCAAAAACTTCCCACGCACAGATTTTTTTAAAACTTTGACTGACGATAGAAAATGATAAGATTAGATAAAAAACGTAAAAAACAATCGGGGGTCACCGAACTCGTTTTCAAGATAAAGCGTAGCTCAGACCATAGCATTTCTACGATTCTCAGTCATTCGAGGCGATTCTGGCCGGATTCATTACTATCGGCATATATTTAAGTTGAAGAATCATCTCTAAGCTATGAGTGTTTAACACGGCTTATATAGGCCTAATTGATAGATCTTTGCTACATATGTCATTAAATCTGCTAGAATTAGCCTTAAAAAAGACAACTTCTAAGTCACGCACACCTGTCTCCATGTACCAATTCGACCCTTTTTTAATAGTATATGACAAATAATTAAAACTTCCCACACACAGATTTTTTTGTTTTTTTAGTATAATGTAGAGAGTTAAAAAAGGAAGTGATCTGCCGAAAAAAAAGTGGGGGTCACCGAGCTTCCAACAAAAATATTCGCACACCAAGTTAACGCAAACGTCATCAGCTCTATATTTTGTTAAGTTTTCGACTCGGTGCGCGCGCTTGAAAATGACGTGGCACGCTCGTGACCAATAGCCCATTGCAGAAACGTGAGAGGACTGGGACGAGTTTCTTATATTGATTAGATTGAAAATCTAAACATTTCAACTGAAACGTTACTGAATGAAAAGCTACCCAGCCAAGTTTGAGAGTTTTCAGTTGAAAATTGTTCAAATGGGAGAATCTCAAAAGTTGCAAAATTCCATACAAATCCTTATAATTTTGTGGCTTGTCTACCCAATCCATACAAACTCTCTATTTTAGGTGATATTTGAAGAGCTACCATTTTGCCATTTTCCTTCTCTAAATACTTCTATTCTTGGTAAATATTCTCAAATTTAGTTGATCTTTCATTTGAATATCTTAGTTTTTCAAACAAACGGAAAACAACCATACTCTTTCCCAGTCCTCTCACGTTTCTGCAATTGCCTATGAATAGCGTGCCCACTAGAGATGCGCAGTAGCAATGGGCGCGAACGTCCTTAAGATGGGTTTTTGTTTTCTTTGATCTGCTTTAAGGTGGTTCTCAGGCAATATGATAGCTATGAACGTTGGCATTGCTCCAGAAAAGGTCGAACGACTACTTACGATTACCAGTTTCCATATAATCGCTTCAAGCGCTTCTGAATAAAAAAAATTCCCAGAAAGGACCTAAATCAACCAACCATGCTCTGAGTACAGTTAAGGTTTCATTCCAAGGATCACTTCGATTACTGAAGAGTTGTTTCCATATGGTCCGCGCAATGATTAGCTGAACCTTCTTCAGCGATCGTAGCGATCATTTGTCTGATATGGAAACCAACTATTAAGCATCAGTCGTTTTAATTAAATATCCTATTTTTTCTGTTTTCAGCTGTGACGTCATGCAAGGAACTGTACGATGTATACAAGTAAGTCAATGATAGAAATGTTTCACATGATTACCCATTTTTCAAAAGTCCAGATTAGTATAGGACATCGAATGAATGCGTGTACAATGTTTACACCTGGGCTTGCAAAAACTTCTCAATTTTTTGTTCAACTGGTGTTTTGATGGCCTGATATGGACTTCAATTTACCAA
>OZ026600.1:34007704-34062704 GCA_964020085.1 Micromussa lordhowensis
ATACAATAAAGTTCCATTGACACTCAATACCAGCTCAGTTAAGTGGTCTACCTTACTTTCAAAGTTGACGCAGGTTTTCAATGCAAGGCATTGGTATACGCATGTGCAATCACAGTACTACGGCAGATGTGATGTTTATTTTTGGTTGTAATCTTTGCACTACAAGTGGTCGTGTGGTTAATGTTTTGACGTGTCGAGGAAATGAGAGAAATAAATTGCACGCGAGAATTTGTGTAATCTGTAGGGTCAGTCATAGCTGAGACGTTTTAAGAGGCACTATTGATAACTTCACTTTAAAAAACTAAAAGTCGAAAAAAGCATAATATATAATAATGGTCAACTTTATTTATCGAGGTCAACACAAAACAGTAGGTATACTGAAAAACCAGTGGCCCTCAAGTAAATATTTACAGAATAAAAAGATGAACTATTAATATAACAGAAAGATTCTCTAATATGCAACGATAACATAAAAAATAAAATGTCAGACTCATTAACATATTAAAAAGTAGAGCATTAGCTAATGCAATGAAAACATTAAAACTATATGTAATCTTGATTTTGATTAAAAATATGTTTATACTGTACCAATAACAATATATCTACATCATCGTGACCAACATTTACCAAGCTTGATCCTAAATTCAAAAAGTCTGACAGACGCTTTTAAGTTATTTGCTCAATGCCCGGTTGACTTTCTTCCACTCAAAGTTATTTGTCAGAACATTTTTTTCTTTTTCACAGAAAAGCTGCGCTGGAGAGTCTAGCAATCCTCAACGGCTAGATCAAAGAGGGCGCTGTATTCAAACTTTTAAAACATCTGCTCGATTTAAAATGGGAATGCTCGGGAGAGCAAAAAGCAAATAAAATAAAGCATACTCAGATAGAGAGCTCCGAGTTTTCATGCTAAAAGGTTGGGGATTTCCACTAGAGAAGGCAGTTTTGCGGGGTACATCCATAGTTTTATTTAAGCATTTTAAGCGTTACGCTTTAACACAAGTGTAGGCAAGACTGTGATGTAGTAAAAAAGTATTATTTTCTTGCGCTGATTATTATTGTGGATTCCACTGCTGGGGAGTATTTTAGTATATCGCCAGGGACGTTATGGGTTGATTATTTATTGGACAGCTTCAGAGCATACCCCTGGTGATGGCAATTTATTCTTAGTTTATTCTTTCTTTCGTGATAGGCTGTCGATCGCATTATTAGAGTATTAGGGGAGAGGATCTCTTCCCTGGAACGCCTTAGAACTCTAGAGAATTCCGAGTTAGTCTTGACTGCGCTTCGTCACTATATAAATCGACCACCGGCGATATTTGACAAGTATGAGGCGGTTGAGCTGTTGCAGTCTTTGTTGCGTCTGGCGAGAAACGAGAACCTGGAGAACCAACAGAAAGCGGATGACTACGCTACCGCTTTGGCTGAAGTTAAGGACGCTTTCTATTTGGTAGAACTGGCCGGCCGGAAAAAACTGGTTCTTTTCGGTCTATGGAAGGCCAAGGCCGGTTCGCGTAATTACCCACGCGATCCTTGCGTGATATACACGCAAGACACACAAGAGCAGATGTAAACAATATGGCGGACTTAGCGACATTTTTTTCTCGGCGCAAATTAACGAGAATTGCGCACTATTTCAAAAACACGGTTTCTCGCAATCAGGAGACATTTCCGGATGACATTCTCGGCATTTGAATTGTTTCCTCAATTGGTATCACAAGTGAGCATATCCCAGAGGGAAATGCATTTGGCAGGCGGCCCATTGAAGCAAGAAAGTAAATAGCTGTGACAGTATGGGCCCTGGCGAATCAAGAGACCTGCCGTCAAATATTCGATGGTTTAGTGCTTTTTGACGACCATGTTACAAGATTTTCATCGTTCTCGAGTCCTGTGATGAAATAAAATTTGTTTGTGAAGACCTGCGTAAGGCACTTCAGGAAAAGCAATCTTTTTTTTTATTGCAACAACACAAGGGAATACAATGATACAATTACGAACAGTACACTGTCTATTACACTATTTAGACAACCTAAAGCACTAGAAATTGCTCTAATTATTTACACTATTTGAATTACAATATCAACACGACTTACAGTACACTACTAAGAAATACAGTGACGACAAGGGGCAAAGAAAGAGGGAAAAAAGACTAAAGAAAAATAGATAATTATCACTACAGCTTGAGTTTACACGATAAAAACATCAACAGCAGACCAAAGGCATGTGGTATACTCAGTAGATAAAATAAATTATGCACCTGACAGGAGATTAGAAATAGACTAATAGGTAGGAGATAAATGCAGATAGGTGTAGAAGAAATAATCTAAAATATTAATTAAATCATCATATATCTTGCAAGAGGTTTCCATTTCTTTGTGTCTCCACTTTTTATTTCTATTTCATATTGTGATTTTAGTATGCATATGAAATGCGTAAGATTTGGATGACCATGAGCCATATGTGATATCGCGCTAAGAGAAAGCAGTAATTGATAAGAATCGCAAATTGAGAGATATCTGGCCTCAGACCTAAAGCAGTAATATTTGTCAAAGCGTAATCTCTAGGAATTAAATTTAGGTTTTTCAGCCATTCAGTAAGTTTATTAAAAATTATTACCTAAAGCAGTAATATTTGTCAAAGCGTAATCTCTAGGAATTAAATTTAGGTTTTTCAGCCATTCAGTAAGTTTATTCCAAAAGTGAGATGTTTGGCGGCATGTCCAAAAAAGATGAATTATTGACTCAGAGGAAGTGTGACAAAAACTGCAATTTTCATCGCCCTTTAGACCTATTCTAAATAAGAAGTTATTGGTTGATACGCGTCTATGTAAGAATTGTAACTGAAACTCTATCAGCTTAGTGCTCTTTGTGCATTTTTTAGCTAAAAGATAGGCAGCAGTCCAATTTATGTTGTCATTTATTGGTAGGCCACAATCCTCTAGCCACTTCTTTTGACTTGACTCTGGGGTTAAACTCTTGTTACTGATTAGTTTTTTATATATTAATGTAGTTGCTTTTTTGACTTGAAAAATTATTGTTGTAAGTGGCTCCTTTTCGTGGTTGGTGTTCTCTAAATCTAGAAAGTTAGGATCAATCCGAAGAGACTTTACAGCCGATATTAATCCGTAGAAGCTGAGAGGGCGAGGGTCTATTTCATACTTACAGTGGAAATCATTTAGCGAGAGAAAGTTTTTGTCCGGTCCTAAAAGATGTTTCACCCAAGTTATTCCCTTATTAAACCAATTTTGAAAAAAACTGTCTTGTTTTCCATCTTTCTCAGGGAGTTATGCCAAAGACGTTGATCTAGAAAGTGATCTTTCGATGTTATTTCAGGTTCGAAAAATGCATCCGAAGTGAGATGTTTGGCGGCATCCCACCGAGGTCAAAAGATTTTTTCTTTACCTCGTGTGGTTCCCTGATTCCCTTTACTAGGGCTAACGCCCAGTGGGTTATTCACGGGTTTATTTAGCACTTAAATTTACACTTCAGAGTTAATTCTGTGTGTCATCATTTGTGTTCTTAGTGCTACGCGGCACAACATTCATATGTACCCTTACTTTCTCTTCGCCGCGATTCACCATCTAAATCGTCCCCGACTTTCTCTGTCCGACCTCGTAGCTCAGTCGGCATGGTAACGGTAGATCTAATCCGGAGGTCGTGGGTTCTATTCCCACCGAGGTCAAAAGATTTTTTCTTTACCTCGTGTGGTTCCCTGATTCCCCTTACCAGGGCTAACGCCCAGTGGGTTATTCACGGGTTTATTTAGCACTTAAATTTACACTTCAGAGTTAATTCTCTGTGTCATCAAGGTGTCTCTAAAGTTGAGGTTGTAGGAAAAAAGTTTTGACAGCCATATTTTTTTAGGGTTATATCCAAAAAGATTTTCCATTTTCCTTTGTTGTTGTTATCTAAATATTTTTTAATCCATGTGGTTTTGAGGGATTTATTGAAGGAACAAATATCAATCATTTTTAGGCCACCAACCCCGTAATCGTTGATCATTACCTTCCGTTTTATCTTATCGCCTTTACCATTCCATAGAAAAGTGTAGAGTAAATCGTTTATTTCGTTTAAAACCCTGTAGTTTGAACCAAGAGGTGAGAGTAGATAAACTAATTGAGAGACCACTAGTGATTTGATAACAGTGATTTTCCCTATCAGTGTGAGTCGGCGGTATTTCCAGCATCTTAGGATTTCTTTAACTTTTTCAAGTTTTTCGTTATAGTTTAAGGAGGCAGATAGTTCGGGATCTGTTGAAATCCATAGACCTAGGGATTTAACCTTGTCTTTTGGCCATTTAAGAGTCCCTGTCCATAAATATCGAAAATAACTCGGCAAGGGTCGAAAATTCGATTTCGCTCATATTCTTATGGTAGATAGAGTAGGGCATGACAAAAACTACTGGATAGTTTTTTTGGCAAAATATTCTTTTATTTCAAAGAAATATGCAAATTACCAAATCCCGTTAAAATCGTCATTTGACGGGCCATTTTATTAAACAACTTTGAGAGCCTCGCATGCAAAACCACATCATTCTTCCGTCTATAAAACACTCAAATATTTTTGTGCAATGGTTAAATATGTACTGGGTTGATTTGGGGAATGTTGCGTTATTTTTTGGTTGCAAAATAATTAAATTTCGCAGACATGTATTTCATTCACTTAAAAGTACTTCGTAAAAATAATTGATTTTCACCATGTGCGAAACCTTCAAATGGATTAAGCTTCTGGTGGTTGAATCGCAGAAGGATGGTCTACAGATTCCTGTAAAAACTTGCTTGGGAAAATGATTGTGAGCGACGCGAGAGCTTTTCAAAGTACGTTAAAAATGCAAATATCTGCCATGCGTCATCGAATTTCACCACAGGTCTTGACCTATAAATAGACATGGAGCTGAAAATTTCGACATGTTCTTACCTTATTTGCTGTAAAAGGCAGTTTCAAAAGCGATTTTCTCTCACCATTCGTCGCATTTTAAGCGGTTAAGTTTGCTTCTGTTTACACAACGTCCGATGTACATTGCCAACTGTCGACGTATTCAATGGTCGAATACCAGGAATCTGTGATCATCTTTCGGCGCATATGATCACCACTACATCTACCTAAGTCAACAACGGCTAAGTCATTCGTGGATAGTTGCTTGCTTTGTGTAGTATCCTAACCGGCAAAGACTGGCCACCAGTGCGGCTCACTCAGAACACTGGGACTCCTAGGCTTGGTTACCTAGTTAGTAAGACAGCATGGCTGGCAGCCGAACTAAGTATTTAGCGTTTATCTATTAAATTGGCGACGAGGATCGGACAAAAATGGGTGACGAAGGTCAGGAACAGGAAAATAACACAGGAAAGAAGTAAAGTGGGAGTCCTTGCAAGCGTTCGGACCAGTGTGGGAGCCATGAGCTTCAAGGGAGAGCCGGGACAACGCGAGAAGGCATGGAAGCTGTGGCGAGATCGATTCGAGCGAGCTACGCGTTGGATGGCGGTGAGCGAGGAAGATAAACTGGACTTGTTTTTGTTGGTCGGTGGCGAAGAGCTGCAAAAGCTAGTGGAAACACTACCGGAACAGCCAACTACCTACGCGTCGCACATAGAGAAGCTCAACCAACACTTCGAGGCCCACCGGAACAACACCTTGGAACTGTACAAACTACTCAACATAGAGTGGCCTTCTGACTTACCATTTGCCGATTTTGAAACGAAGTGCAGGGAACAAGGGCTCCACTGCGAGTTTCCAATCACACTGGATAGCGCTATCATCATGTTGACAGTGGTAAAAACGAGTAACAGCGAGCTTCGCAACGAGTTGATCCGAAAGAATGGGGATCTCAAATCGGTGCGTGACACGGTGAAAGCATTTGAAATAGCCAAGGAGGGGAGTGAGATCGTAACAAGCGGTGAATGTAAAGATAAAGAAGAAGACCATCAGGTGCACACAAATCAAAGTAAAGAAGTGAATAAGATCACAAGGCCAGGACGGTATAGCATGAGGAATAGTACCCCAGACAGAGCCACTGGCAACCCAGCAACTAAACCCGTATGTACAGGATGTGGAAATGATGCTCACCCCAAAGGAAGTTCCTGCCCCGCAAAGGGAAAGAACTGTTTAAGATGCGGGGGAATCAACCACTTTGCAAGAGTGTGTCCGGGAAAGAAAGGTTATCGCCCCGGTAAACAAGTCAGAGTCGTGGAGGCAGGACTAGGGCCTAGTGAGACTTGTGTGCAAGAGGACGCAGAGGAAACGGAAGAGGTGTATCTTTACCAAGTGGTGCAGGGTAAATCGCGAAACCCTACAGTGACACTAGAAGTAAACAGCGTCCCAATCACACTACACCTGGATACGCAAGCAGATGTTACGGTCATCACTGAAAAACACTTTGAGAGTCTCAAAAGTACAAGCCGTCTGCAGCCAGCCAAGGCGATCATAAGAAGTTATTCAGGGGATGGAACGGGACCAGTTTTGGCATTAGTTGGCTGTTTCTTGGCCACCATTAGCAGAAATCAAAAGAACATTCAGGAATGGTCTACGTAGTCAAGGGTCGAGGGAACACGGCGCTCCTGAGTCGACAGGCAGCTGAAACTATGGGCCTCGTGGAATATCACATCGAGCAGACCACAAAAGCACCGCAGCCGGTACTGGGAGAGCAACGGCAAGCCATAAGAGACATGGTCCAAGAGTATGAAGATGTTTTTACCGGCATCGGGAAACTTAAAGGGGTGACCGTAAAGCTGCATGTAGATCCCAATGCCCCAGGAGCGGTGCAGAAACAGAGAAGAGTGTCCCTACCCTTGAAAGACAAGTTCGAGCAGATCCTGGACAGATGGCAAGATTTAGACATCATAGAAGCTGTAGGAGACGAACCCACTGACTGGTGTAGTAACGTAGTCCTCACACCGAAGAAGGACGGTGAAAGTGTCAGGGCTAGCTTAGACATGACCGAGGCACACGATACCTACCTTACGCGAACTGGAGACCAGGCTCAACGGCGCCAAGTACTTCACGCACCTGGATATGAGTGATGGTTACATGCAGCTCGAGCTGGCAGAAGAGAGCAGAAAGCTGACCACTTTCTACACACACCGCGGACTCGAGCGTTTCAAGAGGTTACACTTCGGGGTCAACAGCGCGGCAGAAATATTCAACGAAGAAGTGCGTAAAGTTGTGGCGCTGGAACCCCACGCCATCAGCATCTACGACGACATCCTGATTTATGGGGCAACGCAGGACGAGCATGACCAGGCTCTGAAACATATACTGCAACTCTGGCGAGCACACGGGCTTACCCTCAGTATCAAGAAAAGCCGATTCAACCTACGAGCGGTCACGTTCTTTGGCAAAGTGTTTTCCAGCGAGGGAATCTCGCCGGACCCGAGCAAGGTAGCAGCGTTACAAGCAGCAGGCCCACCGGAATCGCAGGCGGAAGTGCGGTCATTCTTGTTCTTCGCCGGGGCCAATGCTGACTTCATGGAAGGCTTCGCACAGGTCACAGCACCTCTAAGGGAACTTATCAAGGAAGGAGTTGAATTCCAGTGGACTCCAGAGCATCAGAAGGCGTTCGAGCAAGTGAAAGCAATGCTAACACGGTAATGGCGTACTTTGATCCCCAACGCAAGACTAAATTAAAGACGGACGCAGGACCACAAGGCATAGCAACCACCATGAAGCAGTACGATCCACGAGCAAAACGAGGGAGACCAGTCACGTACCGCTCGAGAGCACTCACTGACACTGAGTCGAGGTATTCATAGTTGGAGAAGGAAGCCAAGGCGGTAGAGTGGGGTGTGTTTGTCAATCAGATCTACTTGTACGGACTCCGGGACACATTCGACATTGACACTGATCATAAGCCCCTGGTGCCCCTGTTTGCGACCCACAAAACCACGGCACCGCTGAGGATAGAAAGAATGAGAGTTCGTCTGCAAGGTTTCAACTATAGACTTAATTATGTTGCCGGCAAGAAGGCAGGAGCGGAGGCAAATGAGGCAGATTACAACTCCAGACACCCAGGGCCATCTGTGGCGCAAGAAAACTTCGCAGATAACCAGGCAGAATGGCCAGCCAGTGAAGCAGAAGAAGTATTTGAGAAGGATATCATGGCAGTAGTCCAGGCTTCGCTGCCAGACGCAGTGTCGTGGGAAGAACTCCTTGAGCAAACGGGCCGGGATCCACAGTTAATAGAGCTGAAGAGCGCAATAGCCAGAGGGTATCTCACAACACAAGAACGAAAAACTCTGGGCCCGCAGTTCGACCCAGTCTTCACAGAGTTAGCCGTAGTAGGGGGACTGGTGGTGAGAGGAGCTCGCATAGTGGTACCCAGCGCACTAAGAGATAAGGTGGTCCGGCTCGCCCATGAAGGACACCAAGGGGTCACCAAGACAAAGGAGTACCTCAGAACCAGGGTATGGTTTCCGGTTTTGGACAGAATGGTGGAAGCATGTATCCAGCACTGTCATCCGTGCCAAGTGGTAACGCCGTCTTACGAACGCGAACCACTGCGAATGACCCCTTTGCCAAGCGAGCCCTGGAAGGAAGTAGCCATGGACTTTTGGGGGCCAATCAACACGGGCGAGTATCTGCTTGTAGTGGTATGCAAACAGTCAAGATGAGCAGAGGTGGATTTCGTCAGTGGCACTAGCGCACGGGCAGTAATAGCGAAGCTGGACCGGATTTTCTCTTCACTTGGAATACCAGTGTCGGTGGACAATGACAACGGACCTCCATTCAGCGGGCAAGAGTTTGAAGATTTCAGCAAGTACTTGGGCTTCAAACATGAACGCAAGACACCTCGGAATCCCCAGGCCAATGGAGAAGCCGAGCAATTTATGAGGGTGTTGAAGAAGCTCTACCAGATATGCAGGCTGACCGGACAGAATTTTAAGCAAGAAGTACACAGATTCCTGCGCTCTTATCGTGCAACACCGCATTGCACTACCAAACTTGCCCCGGCAGAACTGATGTTCCCCAGCCGCAAGTTCCGTACAAGACTACCGGTGGGTGTGATCCCACGCCAACTGGATTTCGAGGAACTGTACCAGCGTGATCTAGAGAAAAAGATGCAGATGAAAGTCTATGCCGACAACAAGAAAGTCGTGAAAACATCCGACATTCAGATGGAGGACTCAATGCTGGTCAAACAGGACGCCCGCAGAAAAGCCACCCTGCCATTTGAAGAAGAGCCGCTGAAGGTGCAGTATCGGAAAGGGTCCCAGGTGGTGGCCAAAAGGAAGGATGGAAGGACCATAACAAGGTCAACAGCGCACTTCAAAAGGGTGCCCTACCAGTCCAATGGGGAAACAAAAAGATCTACGCCAGCCGCAGTTGAGCCACCTCAGAGCACGGATCTTACCAACGGAGTGCAGCAACCTGATGCAGATTATACGCGTTCTAGAGGAGTCACGAACGGTTCATCTGATCGCACAGTTGAACCAAATCAACCGGCTACCCCTACACAAATGGGAGGACCGAGTGCGAGGCTGCGGAGGAGTGCGGGCGAGTATCTCAGAGACAAGTACCCGGACTGTGTGCTACCAGATAAGATTCGATGAAGGAACATTCTCACTTTACAATTTATTGTGTTGTCTACAAGTTTATCAACATTAGCCTTCACTATTTTGTTTGCATGGAGGGAGTGTAGTATCCTAACCGGCAAAGACTGGCCACCAGTGCGGCTCACTCAGAACACTGGGACTCCTAGGCTTGGTTACCTAGTTAGTAAGACAGCATGGCTGGCAGCCGAACTAAGTATTTAGCGTTTATCTATTAAACTTTTTACGCACTACACCAAAATATTACATTTGATTGCTGGCCAATTCTCCCAAGCGTGTCGGCGCTCACAGTACAATCTTACCGCGTTCGTCATTTGCTCGTCACGCAATGCTGTCACCGCATCTCGTTTTAGCGGGTAGAAGTATATAATAAAAAAATAAAAAAATAAAATAATAATGATAATAATATTAATAATGATGCTACTACTAAAAATAATAATAATAATAATAATAATAATAGTAATAATGATGATGATGATGATGATGATGATGATGATAGTGAAGAAAACAAATATAAATATTAGCTCTTTGTTGTTATTGCGGAATTGCACAAAACGCTTCAGGCAATACTTTGCGACATTTTGTTTCCGTGCGGAGATTAGGCGACTAAAAACCGAGGACCGTTTGGGGGGGGGGGGGTTTAAGGATTCACGGTCGTGTCAAAGAAACGTGTGGGAGCGCGAGGGGAGTTCGAGCACGAGCAAGACCGAGGGAACGGCACAAACATGTTGCAAAAAACAATTTGAGAAAAATAAAACTTTGCCAAAGGCGCTAAAATTATCCGACTGTCGCGATAGAATTCGGAGACAAATTCAGCCAAGTTATAAAAAATCTTAGGTCTTCGTTAAGTGTTTGCATTGTTTGGTTTTCTGGAAGTTGGGAAATTTAGAGACTCGGGTGAATTTTCAGATTGGGTTCGCAATGTTTGAGAAAAGTAACCGAAAAAAAAAAAACGGCACAGCGCGAAAAGAATTCTGTCATAACTGGTTCGTCCTCATCTGCATCTTTTAAACGAAAGCTTAAAGAATTTTTGCTTAGTATGTATTAGCGTTTTTTGTATGGCTAAAATTAGATTATTTGTTAAGTATATGTGTGTGTGTTCGGGTGTGTATCTTATTAAGGTTTAAGTTAGCTGTCGTAAGTCCATATTGTAATTATTTATATCAAGACCTGTTTTCTCTTAAGTGAGGAGACCTGACCTAGTATAAGCCCCGTGGTTTCCTTCAGGTCTCCTCGCCATTTCAATTTTCTTTTCTGTTTATCATATTAAGTCCTGTAAAATATTGAATATATGGCAAATAAACAAAATAATAATAAAAATAAAAAAAAAAGACCTAGGTACGAGTTTAGGGCCACAGTGTTACGCAAATGCAGGTAGATGATGACAACAGGAGACGGCTCGGGAGACAAAGGTAAACTAGTCATTCTTTCTTTTCCCTTATTTACTCTCTTCCTACTCAACAAGATTGTGTGCTCCAAGTGGTCGCGTATCGGGATAGAAATTGCTCTACCCCTACCCCCTAAAATAGAACGACCGCATTGCGTGACTAACAAATAACGAACCGCGATTCACTGAGCAGCAATCGTTCAAATGCAATAGTATTTTGGTGTAGCGCAAGGCAAGCAACTATTTACAAATTACTTAATCGTTGTTGACTTAGACGCAGTTGCGATCATATGCGCCGAAAGATGGTCAAAGATTCATGGTATTCGAGCTCTAAATACGATGAGAGTTGGTGATGTTCCACCAGACACCTTGTGTAAACAGAAGGAAACTTTGCTTTACCTCGACGAATGGTGACAGAGACACGTTTAATTGGCTTTTGGACCTGCATTTTGCAGCAAATAAGGTTAGAACATTTCGAATTTATCAGCTCTGTGTCTATTTTAGCTTAATATACGTCAAGACATGTGGCGCATGCTAAAATATGTGTCTAACCCTTGAATTGAAATTAGCCGACGGAAGGTTGAATATTTGAATTTTTAACGTACTTTGAAAAGCTCTCGCGCCGCTCACAATCATTTGCCCAAAAAAATTTTTTACAGAGTTCTGAGGACCATCCTTTTACAATTCAACCACCAGAAGCTTAATCCATTTGAAGGTTTCGCACATGGTGAAAATCAATGATGCTTACGAAGTACTTTTAAGTGAATGAAATACATGTCTGCGAAATTTAATTATTTTGCAACCAAAAAATAACCCAGCATTTCCCCAAATCAACCCAGTACATATTTAAACATTGCGCAAAGTTATTCGAGTGTTTTAAAGACGGAAGAATGATGTGGTTTTGCATGCGAGGCTCTCAAAGTTGTTTAATAAAATGGCCCGTCAAATGATGATTTTAACAGGATTTGGTAATTTGCATATTTCTTTGATTTGCCAATAAAACTATCCAGTAGTTTTTGTCATGCCCTAGCCTATCTACCGTAAGAATATGAGCGAAATCGAATTTTTGACCCTTGCCGCGAAATTAAGAATTTGTCTGATTTTTACCGGCAGGCACTCTTAACTTCTTTTCCTGATAACAAAATTTTATCATTTCCAATACATGCGCCGATCCATAGAGCTTCCGTTTTCTTATCATTGAATCTGAGGCCAGAGACTTTGCTGAACTCGTCAAGCATTGCAAGGGATGAAATCAGAGATTCGCGTGACCCGTCTAGTATAAGTGTTGTGTCATCGGCATATTGACTTAACTTAATTTCCACGTTATTTACAGAGATTCCCTTTATATTAGTATTTTCCCTAATTGCCGTGGCAAGCAAAGGAAAAGCAATCTTGCTCTCCATCAAAACAATGCACAAAATTTAGGTATAAATCTATTTTACTCACCACAAGTATGCAATCAATCTGCCGCCATTTTCAACACGTACAATTCCCGCGCAATTTCCGCGTCGCTCGCCCGAACCGGGTGAACTGAGCGGCCCTACTCCATAAGCAGGGCCACTTTGGCCAGAACCAGTTCTGACAGTTCTCAGAAATCGCGACCGGCCAATTCTAACAAATGGAAAGTGCCAAATGGAAAGACTAGGTCGGATTTTGTGGATGATCAATAGTTTTAGGCTCTTTTCCTGGGGTTGTTGAGGGATCCTGTACGAGCTATGACGGCAAAAGACGCAAACACGATTTTCAAGGGCGTCGGAAAGGAACCACCACCTGCCATGCCTCATGGTTCTACCGTGCGCAGGTCGCTTCCCTACTCTGGCCTGGCCGTGCTCAGGTTCTTAAGGTGGGAACATATCGCTCGGGCGTGCTGTGCACCAGCGAGGCAGCGATTTGGTCGTGGTCGTGCTAGACAGCAGACCCTTCCGCCGCAGTTTACAATAAATGTTTGTTTTCGCATTAGCCTGTTTTATGTGGTCGTTTTCTCCCTAAATTACCCGCTTTCTCCGTTGACCTTTGGGGGACCTGCTCTGTGCCTCAATTCCGGACCTCGGGGTTAACGAAGGGGTGGTTCCCCTGCTTTTGGTTTCTTTTCGCATTTATAAATTTCCTCCTTTTTCCTTTTTGGGTCCTGATTCATTTTATTTCAGTTAGTGGACTTGCTCCACCTTCTGGTGATATCTCTGTGTGTCAGAATACAGCAGGAGACCTCCCCTTTCGTTGACCCGGCCTCCCTTCGCCGAATATGTTGGTTGCTTCGCAATTCAAGAGACGGCGTTAGCTACAAAGCCAGTACAGACTTTCTACAGGTTAGTTTCCAGAACTTCCTGTTCAATCACCAGCTCTAGATCACTGGTCTCTATTCGTATTGTTGTTTGCTCTGTCGTCGGCGTTTAATCAAGAGTCTTCTTATTTATATTTTTTTTTTTCAACGTTTGGTGCCATTGGCTTCTTTATAACTGCTTACTCAACTAGATTCGCAAAGGAATTAGAGTAAAGAGTAAAGAATGAAAGGGTAAATAATAAGAAATAAATAATTCTTAACGAAGAGGCCTAAGTCACAGAGTATCTGACTGAGCGTTTTCCACATTTCTTTTGAGTCTTGTTCCTCAGAGAGACGAGTGGAATAATATTTGTTTTTTCTTTTTACAGAGTTTCAGATTTACCGCATTACGTAACCTATTATATCTACTCCAATAAATCTCGTTATTTGTTTTGATGGCCTTTCTAATTTAGTGCCTTAGTATCTTTCTGATTATTTTGCAAGAAACAACAGTTTTCATAGTTACAATACTCGAAGGTGTGAAGACAGCCATTCATCCTTCAAGATCTAATGTAAGCCTCGGGAGAAGATGTTTTAGATACTCCGGAGAGATTTTATTTACCTCATAGCCCCGAAACATACAAACGGGCAGTGTCTTGAAAGGCTTTTAAACGATCAATGATGACTGAAGTACGATTTTCTATAGATTTTTACAGTGCTAATGTTTAAATTCTTTTTTATCTTGTAATATAGATTCAGTACTTCAAGTGTTTATTGAATTTGAGTATAATATTGTAGTTTCGTTCTGTTAGATTTTCTTAGATCACAAGCTTTTAGATTGTAATCGATTACAATATTGTAACGAATTTTAGCTTTCTACAGGGCCCTTCTGGACAACAGCCTCGTAGCTGAACGGGCTACCCTGTTCTAAACAAAGTTAACTTACTTACTCACTAGTGGTTTACAGAAGGGTCCAGTACTAAGAATGAAGAGTAGAGGGTAGAGAGTAGAGGGTAACTGAGAAGAGGGTAAAGGGTAGAGAGAAGAGGATAGAGGGTAACCGAAAATAGGGTAGAGGGTACAGACTAGAGGCTAGAGGGTAGCTGGGTAGGGGGTAGAGGGTAACTGGGTAGAGGGTTGTGGGTAACTGAGTAGAGGGTAGGGTACCTGAGTGAAGGATAGAGGGTGACTGATTAGAGGATAGAGGGTAACTGAGTGGAGGGTGAAGGATAGAGGCTAGAGGCTACAGGCTAGAGTAGAGTACAGGGTAGAGGATAGAGAGCAAGGATAGAGAGTTTGGGAATGTGATGAGACACAGTGTCGTGTTTGATATATCTTCTCAATCAAAACTAAAACTGAGGTGAAATCATAAACATCCATGCTAACTAAAATCAGATAAGCGAATATCCATGACGGCTATCACAAAGTCAGACCATGACATGATATTTGAGAATTCTCCCAAAATTACACGAGCTCTTAGGCTAGTGTAATCTGAAGGAATCAGTACGGATAAACGCATAAAGCCGAGAAAATTAATGATTAACATCACTTGTGTTTTAGGAAGTTGCAGAAGTTAAGCGAGCCAGTGACGAGGGCGATTTCGGCATCTTACGTAAACGCGGTTTACGTAAGATGCTTTAATTTTAGGAGGAAAATTTTATGCCTTAATTTTAGGAGGGATCATACGATTGCTTGTTTATAACATAGAGGACAAAATTTATTAATTTAGTCATTTCCTTCATTATCGCGCTGATAGTACTTTTAATGCTCTCCACCCCGAGGCTCAACCCCTTACTCTTTTGTACCAGTATGACTTTATATTACAAAGGTACCCCTTTCACATCGCCTTCTTAAGAACATTGCATCCGTTTCTCTGAACCCTTTTGTACATTTATACACATGAGGCCCTTTCGGCCGGGGCCTGCCTATATAAGCCATTATAACGAGTACCCTCCAGGGAAGGGCGAAAAATCATAGATTACGCAAAGGTACAACTGGCCGTTCGTTTTGATTTTCAACTTCTCCACTTCATTGTGCATGTTTTGGTTTTAGTGGATTACACTTTTGCACTTCTCTTAGTTCTTCAAAAAAATTAATCGTCAACTATCTCGAACGAGACCCAAGTGTTTCAAAACAATAACAAAGAAGTTTTCTTCACCGTTGCCTAGCGACCTGAGAGCCAATCATTTTTAATGAATTTTGGCCTCAACAGAACAGGAAATCAAGAGGAAAAATCCCTTTCCTCTCTCTTAATCACAAGTCAATAATTTTGCCTTCTATTTTAGTTGTATGTTACAATAAAGAAAATTATAAATGCGCGCGCGTTAATTTGAACTGCATGGCGAATTAATAATTAACGATATATTGACCTCCTCACAGCCACTTATATTGAAGCAACTTTCTCAGTCTTAAAATAACACTATGAAAACCCCATGGCGATACGTTTGTCTTAACGACCGATGAGATTAAGTGAAGAACATAAATTTATTAACATCAACTCAGGCAATTCGTACTTAATTAATAACACATTTTACTAAAATTAGGCGCATAACGCTACATCGATCTGTTGATATCTAATCAATAAGTTTTCACCTGTTTATACAGACATATGTTGCCTAGTTCAACTAACCAGCCACAACGCTAGAGACAGATCTAAATTACCAATGATATTCGAAACGTTATCTAAACACGAGGAGGGTTGGGAGAATTCGAGACAGTTGTGCAAACCCGAGACGTAGTCGAGGGTTTGCAGAACTTTCGAGATGAAGTTTAGGTGAGGTTATGTAGACAAGGAAAAAGTGCTCTATTGTTTTTATAAAATGATTCTCAAAAATAAGCTCGAATCTAAAACGTCACAACCGTGTTTACATACTCTCATCTAAACACACCTATCGACCAATGAGAGCGCACGTAGTGGCTCAGTTATTTTATAATAAATGATAACTATTGGCTTAGTAAAATTAGTAAGCGGAAGCTCATTCACGAACCCTGTTAAAATTGACACTGATCTGTTTTGCGATTGGAAAACACAAACTTATCGCTTCAAACGTAGCAATTTACCGACTTTCCTCGTGTTTCCTCTGGAAACGATCATGTCCACAGTTTCCTATTTTTGTGTTTTCCTCTTGCTGTCTTCTCTGATAGTACGGACCAATTGTTCTTCAGGTAAGCATCTAAAGCGTTAGTTGCTTGATAATGTTAAGCTCTTAGGCAGGTGTTGTGTCCAGCACGCTTTAAAAACAAGTTTTATAGAAATGGTTAGGAAAGAATCCCTTTTCTACGAGAGAATGTCTTATTTTGTTTTAATTATGACGAGGCTTTGACGAAGGAAATTGTCAATGTTATACACTTGTCTGTTGAGCTCGTGGAGTTTCGTCGAAGTTGTCCCTTGGGGTGCGCCGTTAATCGGTCCTGTTTCAAAGCTTGAACGAAATGAAGTAATTTGAGAGGAGCTTTAGCTGGCATTTTTTTAATGCCTTTTTCTAGTTTAAAGAAGATCCTGCAACACCCAAGCACCCATATTGTATGATTTCTACTACAAGTGTTCCGCTGTTGGTGTATAAGAGAAAATGGTCCTGTTTACAATAGAAAACACAGGCTACACCCTTGTTAGTTGCTTGATAGCATTCAACTGTAAAAAGTCAAAATTTTAGGTAATACATTAAGGCATAATTTACTAAGAAAG
The DNA here is from genome assembly GCA_964020085.1 of Micromussa lordhowensis. Taxonomy (NCBI): domain Eukaryota; kingdom Metazoa; phylum Cnidaria; class Anthozoa; order Scleractinia; family Lobophylliidae; genus Micromussa; species Micromussa lordhowensis. The sequence continues at coordinate 34,024,575 of OZ026600.1, forward strand.
AATTCCTTTTCAATTAAGTTTGTTTCTTTTAAAACCTCTTCTCTTAACCGAAAACTTCAGAAAGCAAAAGCAATCTTAATTTACATGCTGTGTCGGCCGAGTCTTTCGGAACATGGAATGCTGACGCTTGAGTACGATTCCCAATGTGTACGCGACTATATAAGATCTTTATAAAGGTGGATGAGTATCACTATCACCACAAAAACAACCTAAAGAAACAATCACGAGCGAGGTCAATTTCGCTTTAAGTCTCACCCAAATTTCATTTCCCGCGCAATAAAAGCGGTACAGCAATCTCATTCATTACCACAACCTTGGTCGTGTGGTCGAACGATTTTCACATTCGAGTTAGCTTTCACGAGCTAAAAGTTATGGAGATACGTTTGGCAGAACCATGGCAGACATCAATATTCAGTTTATTTGGAGTAAAGGTGACTCGCCTGCCAACAAGCTTTCATCGCAAGCTACAAAGTGAATCTCCTGGTAAGGTTACAGCGAAATATATTTAAAACGTCATTTGTTTTTCGTAATTCTTCTCTCGGCTTGGGAGAAAACTGATACTAAGTGTCGGCGTCTACTGAAAATGCCTCCCGACCGTTCAAAGAGAGAACGATTGCAATGGAGAACTTAATGCTTTGAAGTAACTTCGACGATCACGTTATCAATGGAAGTCACCTCTATTTCTTACAGAGGATCCATTGTTTGGAATCTCTTAGAGCCATCCGCTGTCAGCGCCAGGGACTATGCCAAAAGGGCAAAAAAGTCTCACGCCCTCAGAAACTTGAACTTTAAGGAAGAGTCACCGCAAATGGGTCGTCCCCAAATTGACAGTGATTTCGTCTTTTATTGATTCTATTTATATCTTTTATTGTAGATATTCCATCTTTTATTGATTCTATTCATATCTTTTATTGTACATATTTCACCTTTTATTGACTAAATTTAATTTCAATTATCTTATTTTGTTAACATTTTTTACACGGCTCCATAAGCTATATTAGCTTTAAAACATACCGTGTTTAAATAAAAGATGTTGTTGTTGTTGTTGTTGTCACCTGTTTAAAAAAACAAGTTCCGTTTTCCATCCTAAACAAAATTTACCAAGCTAAAAACCTACCCAAGAATGAAATTGATTGAAAAGCACTTTTTATCGTCTTGATTGAGAATAAAATACAGAAAAACTACTTTACTGTTGAACGAACACTGTATAAGAATTTCGTATAATAAAAGAGGCTAGCCATTGTGAGATTCAGAAAGTAATAATTTTTGACGCGGAAGATCGCATCATACTGGGTAAGATGTCTCACTCGCCATGCAGGCTCCAAACCTACTTACAAACGGAAAAAATACCCAGGAGCACAACGTTCAGCTTCGTGTAACTTCTCTGCATGGAATATAAGAAAAGTTCAACCTCTGAAACACTAGCAATAGCTCACTTTGCTAATTAAAGAGTGATGGCCTGAAACAAGGGTATCAGAGAGAGCGTTTATGGAGTAATTTCAGGGAAACCATCAGAACACTTTTTTAGAAGACTGCAGAACTCCAAGAGGAGCGTTGAAGGCGAATGCGATAGTAATTTCAGGGTTGATTATAAGTTAAGCTAACATTAAAAACCACCTCTGACCCGATTTTCAAAGGGTAACGCTGGAAATAAGTCATGGCGGCACATTTGGCTTCACGCTCGATGAGATAAACTGACAAATGAACATCACCTCAAGCAATTAATAAATAACACATTTTACCAAACTGAGTATACAACGGCACACCTGATATTTTAAAAATTTTAACCTGCTCATATGTACATATATACTCATTATGCTTTCTTTAAGCAACCACTCACAGTTCTAGAAACAGCTCTTTGTCTAAGTTTATCAATAATGATCAAAACATTATCATATTAATTAAACCCTACAAAAATGTAAACTTACGCACGAACACTTTCAAGCCGCAACCAAGCATTCTATTGAAATGTGGCAATTTGCCGAGCTTCCTCGTGTTAAGGTGATTCGCCTGCTAACAAACGTTGCTCGCAAGCTACAAAGTAAATTTATTCGTAGAAATATCGCGACATAAATTAAGTCCCGACCACTGGTAGGAGGAACAAGGGAAAAATGTGACGCTTTAAGGCAACCTCGGCTTTCAACGCTATCAATCGAAGTCACAAGTACATGTACAAAAAAAGCTCCGTCTTTGATTGAAAGCTAAATTCAGCAAACTATGGATATACCGCAAGGCTAAAATTTATTATTTAGAAATATAAAATACAGTAAAATCACTTAATTATACCGTTGAAAGAAGATTGTATAAGAATAATGTATTATAATAGAAACTTTCATTGTGAGATTCAGAAGATAATAATTTTTGACGAGAAAAATTGTATGATATTTGGTAACGGATGTCTCACTCGCCATGCAAGCTGGAAAGTTAAATACAAGCGAAAACAAAAATACCCAGCTGTACGTCCTGCTAAGTGCGACTTCTCCGCATGGAAAATGAGAAGAGTTCAACCTCTGAAACACTCGCAATAGCTCACTTTGAAAAAAGTGATGTTCTGGGACAAGGGTATCTGAGTGAGGGTCTGTGGCATTGATTCAGTGGAAACCATCCGGACACACATCGATCGTGGGAGGCGAAACTTTTAGGAAGCTACTGAACTCGGAGAGGAACGTTTAAATGCGATTGTGATACTGATTTCAGGATAAGTTGTAGAGTACATTAAGAACCGACTCTGACTAGATTTTAAGGTCTGACCAAGCGGTTACGCTGGAATTAAGCTATGGCGGTACATTTTGCTTTACCCCTATTGAGATAAACTGAAGGATAGAAATTTATAAACATCACCTCAAGCTCTTAATCATTGCATATTCATAACACATTTTCACCAAAATGACAGCTCTTTGTCTAAATTACCAACGATGATCGAAATATTATCAGCTAAATTATAATTACTGGCTGAGCAGAACCTGCGCAACTGGAAAATATTTATTCCCCAACGAAACTGTTTTGCAAATGGAAATCATAAACCTATCGCTTTTTTATTGAAAAGTCACAATAATTCGATAATTCGTGGATTTTCTCGTGTTAGGGATCAATCTTGACTACCATCGTTTTCTTGCTGTCGCCTTTGATAACTAGGGCTAAATGTTCTTCACTTCAGATATTAAACTTTAGTTTCTTGATCATGATGCTTGAAAACAGGTGCTGTGTTATATATATATTATATGTTTGGTGATTGGCACGAGTTCTTAGGTCTTAGGCTTTGAGATTCGTATGAGGTCTTAGGTCTTAGTTTTTGAGATTCGTAGGAGGTCTTAGATCTTTGTTTATGAAATTCGTGGTGGATTTTAATTTTATACCCCGTTCACACGCACATGTTAGACCTGTTTCAAAGTGCTTTAACTAAACAAGGTTAAACATTAGTTGCACATACCGTGCACACACCCCAAATCTTAACCACAATCCCGGCCAAAAGTAGTTGGGACACTTGAGCTGTATCACGTATCCCCCATCCCCCCTAATCAATGTTGGGAAATATCGCGTTTTTCCCAACAAAAAGGGAAAAAATCACTTGATTATCAACATTGAAAGTGGGGGGAGGGGAGAACTTACTTCGTGTCCCAACTCTTTTGTCTGGGATTGTCTGAAACAAGAATTTAAAGAATGTCACACCATTCGCTCTAGCAAAGGTTGGAAATGAGGGGAGTTGTACCGTCTCGCGTGTACAGCTAACGAGAGCTACTAGAGAGAAACAGCATGCAATGGCAAGTTTTACCTGGCTAGGCATTAGGAAACGTAAAGTCATCTTTCTAAGTGACCTTCTACGGCAGGCGATTGATAAGTCCGCGCCACGACTTTCTGTTGCCTGTCAAGGGGCAAACGACCCACTTGCTCGCCCGTAAAATCCAACTTTGCACAAGATATTGTGTTTGAAAAGGATGTTTCTATTTTCTGGACTGAAAAGGATGAGCTTGTCTACGTCTTATGAGGGCTGGTTGATTCGCGCGAAACAGAAATGATGCAAATTCAGTTAAAACAGTCGGTACCGAGCAAGTGGATATTTTCTCCTTGTCCTCGCTGTTTCGCGGAGTTTCATTCTGGATAGCAATAAAACGTTGCTTCTACCTAAACACGATTGAATTATGCATGTCTTTGATCGTTTTCCCCTCTAATACCGGAACGCGTAAAAAGCGAGGTGTGTTCTCGGCCTTCAGAAGTGTCACCGGGTTAACCGTCGCGATTAACCCCTACGATTAACCATTCTGGTAAAACATTTTGGTTCCAAACTGCTTCGTGTCATTCGAATTATAGCTTTTTCCGCTTGATAGGAATTACGAAAAACCATTTAACATTGTCTGGGATCAAGAACTAGCAATAGAGAGTTTTGTGAGAAGGTTTATATGGTTAACCGTTCAATTGAAATAGAAAGGGTAGTTAAGTTTTAACTTATTGTCTCCATTAAACGGTTAACCATATTTCAAGCGTCAAACTCGACTATTTTGCCACCAAATTGCTTCCATCTTGCATTTCAAATAATTAGAAGTGAGAAATTTTTAGACCTTTTGCCAATAGGAATGAACAGGAAAGATTAACTTGCAAAACGCGGACTTTCAAATGGTTAACCGTTGTGGTTAACCGTCATGGTTATTCGTGCGCGTTAACTAAACACATGGAACCCGGAAGTTGTCGTGTCGCGTGCAATGGTGATATATTTGATTCTTGTACATGGATAAGCATTTCATTGGGTTTAAGTCTATTTATTTAACACTATTCCGCGAAAAAAACACAAAGATCTGCTACTTTGCAAATTGATAATCCTGGGAAATGTCTTAAATAATAGGCACGAGCTTTAACCTTCCTTAAATGCCATTTTGCTTAAAGCAAGTCGCAAATTTCGTTTTGCTGCAGGCGGTTACGAGTTATATTCCACGAATGTCTGCACCAAGCCTTAATCTTCATTGAGGCAGAAACGTTCTGTCCAATTTCCAGAAACAAAGTGTACGTCATTCACCCGAAATCAAATTCTAAAATATCGTGACGCTGTGACAATCGCTGGCGTTACCTTCATTGGGAAATTCCTCGCATATCTCTTTCAGACAATCCCGGCCAAAAGTAGTTGGGACACTTGAGCTGTATCACGTATCCCCCATCCCCCCTAATCAATGTTGGGAAATATCGCGTTTTTCCCAACAAAAAGGGAAAAAATCACTTGATTATCAACATTGAAAGTGGGGGGAGGGGAGAACTTACTTCGTGTCCCAACTCTTTTGTCTGGGATTGCAGGTAAAAAACCTGTTTGACTAAAATATATTTGCAAGGTGGCTTGAAATTTGTCTTCTCAAAATATCTGCAAAGTGTAATCGACAAATTGAAAACAACCTAAACCTGATTTAGTTAAACTAGTTTGGTTGGTGTGAATGGGGCATTCGTTTGTGAGATTTGGAGGGGGTCTTAGGTCTTGATTTTTGAGATGCGGAGGGAGCCATAGGTCATACCCGTGAAACAAATTTCAGAACTTCATATTTTTCATAATCCTTTTGTCGGACTGGAAAAATTAAAGTGGTCCTATGATCAAATTGAATTTTTAGGTTTATCGCATAGAATTCCACGAAAGAATAAAAACGCCGTTTACCGTTTGCAGATATCTGCGCTGTTTCAGTCCATACTAAACTGCCCTTCCAAGGAGGAACAATGTGGCGCTTCGAAGCAACTTCGACCATCGACACTATCAATCAAAGTCCCTTTCTTTCATTGAAAACTACGAGGTTCTGACCTGTACCCGTTCACATTTCTGGATTCTTCTAGTGGGGCTATTATTCCACAACCGCTTACAAGTTAAGGACCTCCCTTAGTTTCTAGGTAACTATTCTTTCGACTCGGACGAATACGAAGTGCTAGAAATTAAATCTAAACTAAATGCTTCGAAGCGCGCCATAGCAAAAATTCTTAAAGCGGCTAGCGCTTCGGCTATAATTGAAACACTCTGACAGACAAACCGACAAAGAGACAGACAGACAGACAGACAGACAGCTGGGTTACATTTCAAAGCGAAGGATATCAGGCATCAATTCGGCCAAGTCGAAGCATAATACTCTTTACAACAATAGTTTTTTGGTTATATTTTTACTTACTAACCGCAAAACAAGATATGTTTAATTTTGTAACCTGGAAACAGTGAACCAATGGTGAAACTGAGAAAATAGCTAAAACTCACAACAAAACTCACATTTTTAAATTCAATAAAAGTAATACAGACTAATAAAATATTGCTTCCCGAGATAAATGCATGTTGACCAGAGCATTTCATAGCAGTTAACATTTTTCACAATCCTTGTGAAAAGAATTTAATATCGATCGATCGAGCTTTCTGTATCTTAGAGGTCAACCAAGGGCAACCGAGTCCTCTTTTCTTCGGCCAGATATCTTGAAGTTCTACTAAAATAACGAAGTTCCATAATCTGTTGTCAAAACCTAAATGATATTGTATGTTTTATAATTCAACAGCAAAATGTAGCTCTTTACATCCCTGAAAGCTTTAATGATTTGTAGACTAATTACTCAGTAATTTGCGATTACGATAATTTTTATAATAGCGCGCATGAGCTGATAGCGCGCTTTTTGGAATAAAACAACGAGCGTGATGTAAGCTCTGATTGACTTGTTTGCTCGTAGTGAGGCTCATCCATTATTTTTCTCTTCCCAGCAGCAAATCTTTTGCAACAAGATGTCACTTCTCTCGGTCAAACTGCTAAACAGCGCCAGTTTTCAAAGGACGAGTTCCATTACCTGAATGTGACTCGAGTTGGAACATTCACCGTGTACGACATCTTTGATTGCATCTTTGAATGCCTCAGCAATCCTTCGTGCTTTTCTTTTAACTTCGCTGTCTCCAAAGGAGAGGATGGAAAACTTTGGTGCGATCTGCTGTGTTCTGATAAGTACATAAATTTCAGAGAGTACAATGAAAATATGACTTCACATCACTTTTTCACCATGGTAGGGCCTGGTTTCTGATATATACGTTTCTTTACCACACTGATATTGCTACTTTACTCCAAATCATTAAGCCACGTTTCTTTTATAACCATGAATTATTTCTTCTTATTTCAGTCGCCGTGTTCTTCCGTGCCTTGTCAAAACGGAGGTACCTGTGCCACGAATTACAAGTACGACACCTTTCGATGCCATTGTGACAAAGGATTCATTGGTGAATATTGTGAGAAAGGTAGACTGCCATAATTTTAAACTTTGTTAAGATGGGTTTTAGTTTCCTTTGAGCTGCATTAAGGTGGTTCTGAGGCCATATGATAGCTACGAAAGTTGACATCGCTCCAGAAAAGGTTGAACGACTACTTACGATAACCAGTTTCCATATAATCGCATCAATCGCTACTGAATAAAAAATATCCCCAGAAAGGACCTGGATCAACCAACCATGCTCTGAGTACAGTAAAGATTTCATTCCAAGGATCACTTCGATTACTGAAGAATTGTTTCCATATGGTTCGCGCAATGATTAGCTGAACGTTTTTCAGCGATCGTAGCGATCATTTGTCTGATATGGAAACCAACTATTAAGCATCAGTCGTTTTAAAAATTAAATATCCTATTTCTTTTCTGTTTTCAGCTGCGACGTCATGCAAGGAACTGTACGATGTATACAAGTAAGTCAATGATAGAAATGTTACACATGATTACCCATTTTTCAAAAGTCCATATTTAGTATAGGACATCGAATGAATGCGTGTACAATGTTTACACCTGGGCTTGCAAAACCTTCTCAATTTTTTGTTCAACTGGTGTTTTCAGTGATTGCCTGATTTGGACTTAAATTTACCAATGTTTATTTCTCGTTTTATTCATCGTTTTTCTTTTCGTCTTTGGGCTCTTCCAACTTGTCTCTCCGTTTGTTTATGATTTTAGGTAGAAACTTGCCATTCGTCAAATGATTTTGTATTGTTTGTTTGCAACTTTCTCACGGCGAAAGTAAATTAAAGGTAGCCGGAATAATCTAGATGCCGGTCTACATGGGAAAATCTAGACTGCGGTCAATATCAATTTTAGCCAATCATATTCGTGAATTTGGTAGTTCCCGGTCCTTGCGAGACAGAGCCATATTATAATAAGGTTCTTAGACGAAGGAAGAGCTAACGCGCGAAACGTCAGCTTAATTAACTCGCTTCCTTTATCAACTTCAAGTTCAGATAAATGAGCTTAGAATTTTTTATTGTCGCAGTCATATTTAGACGAGTTCTCTAGATAAACTACTCAAATTCTCCGTTGAGCAATAAACACAGGGACGCAGGGTTGAAACCCAATCTTAATGTCAATCTCAAGTTTCTTTAATTCAAAAGCTTTTATTATCAGTTATTCACATCCCACAGGTCCAGTGTGAGTCACCTGGTTACACTCCACATAGACTCAAAACCAACTTCTGTTCTCTGTCACATGGGAGATTTTGGATGTGGAGATGGAGGATGGACACCGGTCATGAAGATTGACGGCAACAAGGTATCACATTTATTCACCTCTCTACTCGTACTCTCCGAGAATCATGATGTGCAAAACTAAACTGGCTACTTAGGTAGAATGAAATGAACTCGCTATTCTTGAGGGGATTTAGCACGAGTTAGTCGAGATTTTCGTATCTGATTTTGGTTTGGTGTTTCACGAGATCCTTATTATGTGGATCTCGAGGGATCGGTACTTTGTATACCTAAGAACTCCAAAGTTCGATGATTAAATGAATATCATTCTTTATGTACGAGAGAGACACTTCGTATTATAAAATGAACAGAAATTTCGTTTTTGCTTTTCATTCCCAGACTACCTTTCATTATGACTCAGCATACTGGAATGATAAAAATAAACTCAACCTTCGTGGAGGAGAGAGTGGGTTTGACACACAAGAGACCAAGTTACCGACCTACTGGAACACATCCTTCTCCAAGATTTGTCTTGGAATGAAGATCGGCCAACAGGTCAACTTCATTGTCATCAACAAGCAGGCCAACTCTCTGTACTCACTGATCGCTGACGGGAAATACCGCAACACCTCACTGGGTCGTAACAAGTGGAAGACGCTGATTGGGTCACAGGGCTCATTGCAACACAACTGTGATAAGGAAGGGTTCAACACAGCTAGCGTTGACGTCACTTTGGGCAAAGCTCGAATTGGTATCCTTGGTAACAATGAGAATGACTGCATCCAGTGTGACTCCAGAATAGGATTTGGTACAGGGGGGCGGCATGATGACACTAACACGTGTGGAAACGAGGATGGCGAATCTAGTGTACATGTTAAGACCATGGGATACATCTAGGCGCTCATGTTGACGAGAAGCTAACAACCGATACATTATCTTCTTTTACTATTCCACAATCTGTCTTGGAATGAAGATCGGTCAACAGATCAAGTTCGTTGTTATCAACAAGCAGGCCGACTCTCTATACTCGCTGATCGCTGACGGGCAATACCGCGCCACCTCACTGGGTCGTAACACGTAGAAGAAGCTAATTGGTTCTCAGGTCTCATTGCAACTCTATTGTAACAAGGAAGGGTTCAATGCTTTGAGTTCCCTTAGCGTTCGCTCCAAAGCAAGAATAGGTATCATTGGTAACGATCAAAATGACTGCTCGAGTGGTGATTCCAGAATCGGGTTTGGTACAGGAGGGACGCCTGATGACTCCAACACCTGTGGCGACGCACAGATCAAAGCTATTGGTTACATAATGATTCAGTGAGAAGGAACTGGTGAAATGAAGTACCATTACTTATATTAATACACTCATCTTAGTAAACAAGCACATCAAAATCACGTCAGTTCCATATTTTAACACTATTTAGCATGGATTTTGATTTTGTCCGTAATCCTGTAGGGGTGGGGTTCAAAAGAGTGCACTAATCAGGAATTGAATAATCACGTGTCATTTTCGACGTCATACACGTTAAAGACACCTTAATGACATCATTTTAAAATCCGCCATCTTGGATTCGCCATGTAAATGTAAGGACAACTGAAAAACTGATATAGGCAAATAGGAAAAAATGTGAAGATGCAACAAACTAGAAAGATCTTATCATTAAAATCGTGTCAAAATCTAAAATCTCTCCAGAACGTAAATTTTGAAACACTAAACTTATAACATATAATACTACTTAAAAACTTGATTGCCATAGACATGTCAGTTTACATGGGGATTGGCCATGTAGTTTAAGGCGGGGGTAAACGTGAAAGCTGTTTTGAGGTCGCTTAACACGGCCTTTCTGCCAATATCTCGGTCACGTTTCAAGCGACACTAAATCTCTCTGCTTATCTCATTAACCACTGTTTGGCAGTTTTGTGTAAATTTTTGGATGATTTTTGGGCATTTTGGAAAAGCGATATTTTTTCTCAAAGGATAGGTTAAATTGAGGAAAATATGAAATGTTGAAGATTTGATGGATTTGGAAAATTGAAATTTGAAGTGAAGAATTAGTAGACGGATACCAAACAGTCCCCTAGCAACCTGGGGGCTCTCTTTTGCGGGGGTCAACTATCTGGTAGTGGTTTCAACCCATCTTAATCCTAACAATTTCCTTTTTTATATCACTTCTAATTCCACGCCTATTCATGTTTACCCCCGCCTTAAAAGCAAATGTTTGGGAATTAGTTTTCTGCCATTGTTGTTGTGGGTGGCGGCCTCATGGTTAGTGCACTTGTCTCCGGATCGAGTAGTGCTGGGTTCGAGCCCTGGCCGAGTGTTGTGTTATTGGGAAAGACACTTTACTCTCACAGTATCTCTCTCTACCCAGGTGCATAAATGGGTACCGGCAAACCTACTGCTGGGGGTAACCCTGCGATGGACTAGCATCCCATCCAGGGGGAGTAGAAATACTCATAGTCGCTTCATGGTACAAAAACCGGGATAAGCTCCGGCCTGATTGGCCACTTGGCTCGTATGCAAACTCTACGTACTTACTTCCCTACCTTGTTGTTGAAAGCGAATTCTAGTATTGATCCAACAAAATAGAAGTAATATATCAAACAAGAGCGACAGTGTTTCATCGGGATATCCAAACACCGAGAAGAGAGTTGAAAATACGACGCGCAGCGGAGTATTTTTGACGAAATTCGAGGTGTTTGGATAGCTGATGAAACAGTGTCTCGAGTGTTTGATATATCTTCTCAATCGAAACAAAAACTAAGGAGAAAACGGAGGAGTAAAATCGTCAAAATCTATGCTAATTAAGATCGGGTATCCAAACCTCCTTCACGGTTGTGATTTTCTTTGTTTTAACTTGATGAATTATTAATGAGTTTGAGAAGTGCATATTGCATATCTAGAATTACTGTCACGCGACAATGACGCGAATGTAGACCTCGTGATTTTAGTTTTCTGGTCGCCATTTTTGGATGTAAAATTTGGTTGTGATGAAAATACGGTCCTTATGATCGCTTTAGGTGACATCTGGAGAAAGAGTACCAAAATAAATAATACGAACAAATAGTTATCGTAAGTGAGAGAAATACTTCTAAATTATTGTCTACTACACACCTTTTTATTCGGCATTTTTGTCATAATTTCTAGCGTAGTACGTTTTCACCATTATTTTTGATCTAGTATTTTAATTATTTTTGTTTTCGTTTTTTCATTTTTACTGTGTGGATTTTCGTCATTAGTGTAATTTTTACCTTTTTACTTACTTTACCCAGTGTGAAGCGCATTTGAACATTGCGCTATATAAATATATTGTATTATTATTTTGTCATAAATATACATCACAGTGATTTGTAATACTTGACAGCATATTTAGAAGAATATTTGTTGTACCATATTCTTGTGAAAGGTCGGGCTCACAACCTTGATGTCCGATGAAAACTGTTTGTGCTTTGTAGTAAGTATTCAACTGTATCGAATAATCAAAAGCAATGCGAAGAACATTTGATTGACATTAACGAAATAGAAAACAATTTCCGTGTTTTATCGAGTTGTAGAAGAATTCTACTTGTACACTAAGTTCCACGAATGGGGCAATCTCAGGTTAGCAGAGCTATCTTACGACACCATATATTGATAATTCTGTAACATAATGGGAAAAGGCGACTCCAGAGTCCTAGAGTGGCCTTTTTATTTATTTGAAAAATCCATGCTTGTGCCTGTTCCATAACAACCTTTAAGTTTTTCTGCATGTTGTTGATTTTATTCTGCAGAAAACATCTTTGTAATTTTTTTATATTGCTTTTCGTTTATTTTGGCCAGTTAATTTTGGAACCATAGCGAAAATATGGAAAGAAAATGGTTTCAACTCTGTTTCCTCGATCGAGAGAAATGAGACTTGTGCGAATATGTGATTCAGATATAAGATAAACTGCGCAAGTCTTTGCGTCGACATGGTTTTCTAGCTCGTCAGGTAATGGTTTGACAGTTGATTGATGGTTCCAATCTGGTCATCATAAAAGAAGGCCAGCTGAGTTTTTCGAGTCGGTTTTGTGAATGTTTGTGACGATTAAAATCAAAGAATTACTTTGGAACAAAAGAGCATTCCAATCTACAGAGTTACTGGTGAGATTTGTTTGTATGGTAAAGAGAGAACGAGCTAATCCACCGTGAATTATCTCTTTATAAGTGTTCATTATGATATTGATCTTCGCTGGGAAGAAGTTCCTGTTTTGTGAGGGCACCATTTTTGTAAGAGAAGCTGAGGTTGCGGACACTTCATGAGTACGTTGAGAGTCAGTGCCCAGGGCTACAATTTTTCGCCGGTTAAAATAAAAATAAAATAGTGACAATAAATTCATTTTATTTCAGTAGCCATAGAAAGAATGTCGTATTTATTAAACTCTAATTCTCAGCTAATGCAGATCAATGCATTTCTAGCCTTCTGAATGGTTCACCAAATCTCGGTTGCCAGACGTTATAACGGTGACTAACCTTATATGTGTCGCTTATAACATCAAGTTAAAAAAATAGGCCCGCAATGCGTGCGTGTAGCTACTGCGTTCTTGTTTGCATTGATATATGAATAGGGTGCTGTTTAGTATGTACAGCTATTTTAGAAATGGTTGTCGTAAGGCCTACGTGCCCATACCACTAGGTATTTTGGGTAATAGCTAAAGAAATGTCAAAATGGCGTCATTTAAGTGAAGGTACTGTTTAGTTAAGGATTAGAGAAGATTCCTACATTGAAGTACTAGCCATCAGCCCAGCAGATGCCATACAACGATGATGAATGCTTTTATCCATGACACTTTTCAGTTTTGGCGGGTACGCTTGAGTACTTATTGAGCGACAACCTTTTCTGAATTAGCTGTATACAGCTGTTTTATCTAAGGTTGTCACGGCTCAAGTGTACATACCCAGACCGCGAAGGAGCATGTGAGGTAAAAATAAGTGGTTATTCGACAAATGACTGACATTCTGCAACATGGAAATTGCTCGGGGCTCGGCTTAAACAATAGGTTTTTACGACTCGACTTTTCGAAATTTTATTTTCAATGGATTGTTTTCAGCGCGCTCAGATGTGGCTAACAATAACATAAACATGAGGCATTGTTTTCGCATCAAGAGATAAGTCCTTGTGTAAGTGGCGTCCGATTTGCTGTTCATGAGATACAAAAATAATCTACCGTAGATGTAGCTAACAATAACATAAACATGAGGCATTGTTTTCTCATCAAGATATAACTCTTGTGTAACTGCCGTAGATGCGGCTAACAATAACATGACATGAGGCATTGTATTCTCATCAAGAGATAAGTCCTTGTGTAACTGGTGTCCGTTTGCTTTTCATCATCATCGTCATTTCTCGTGGCGCCAGTAGGCGCATAAGGCCGTCACGCTCATTTGCCAATCCTCTCGGTTACGTGCCGCTGCCCTGGCCACATTCCAGCTCCACCAGCCTGCTTTCTCTCTCTCCTTTTCGACTGTCCTTCGCCACGTTGTCTTCGGTCTCCCCCTTGCTCTTCGTCCCTCTGGCGTCCACCCCAATGCTGTTAAACAATCATTCTCATCCTCTTTCCTTAGTATATGCCCTAGCCAATTCCACCTTCTCCGCCGAATCTCACAGCTTATGTTGTTGATATCTGCCATTTCCACTACTCTGTTGTTCGATATTCTTTGCTGCCATCTAATCCTCAGTATCCGTCTCAGACATTGGCATTGGAAACTGTTCAGTCTTCGTTCGTCTGCCTTTGTGATCTTCCACGTTTCACAGTCATATAACAGGACTGGTCGAGACAAGACAGACGTATCTTGGTTCTTCTTCCTATTCCTCTGGCTGCCCATACCTTCCCTAACCTCTGAAACGCACTGCGATCCTTCTGCAGTCTGTTCTTAATATCTTTACTGCCCCCACCCTCCTTGTCCACAGTGGCTCCCAGGTATGGAAACTCCTCAACATCTTCCACTTCCTCACCATTCACCACGATACTTTCCCTGTTGCTAGCATACTCAGTCCTCAGTGTCTTGCACTTTCTTGCATTTAGTTTAAGGTCTACTCTGGCTGCTTCCTCTGTCAGTCTCCTAGTCTTCTCGTGCAAGTCATTAAACCTGGATGACAGCAAGGCGATATCGTCTGCAAAGTCTAAGTCCTCCAATACTGTGGTGAAATTCCACCGTATCCCTCTTCTCTTGTCTGCTGTTGTCTTTCTCATGATCCAATCCAGGGCCAATAAGAACAAGAACCCCGACATCACACATCCCTGCTTTACTCCGGACTTGATCTTGAACCAATCAGATGTTTCACTTCCATCAATAACTGCACACTCGAAGCCCTCGTAAATGTCTGCAATCACTCTCACCATCTTGCTTGGTATCCCATAACTCTTCGTGATGTCCCATAAACTTTCTCTGTGTACCGAATCGAAGGCTTTCTCAAAGTCCACAAAGTGAACGTACAGACCTGCCCTCCACTCATTTGCCTGCTCTAAGATGTTTCTCAATATAAAGATCTGTTCAGTTGTGCTCCTCTTCGCTCTAAACCCAGCCTGTTCCTTTCGAAGCTTCTTTTCCACACCTATCTTAATCCTCTCTAGCATCATCCTACAGAATATCTTACTAACGACGGGTAGTAGGGTCACTCCTCTCCAATTGTTACAATCGCGCAGATCGCCTTTCTTGCTTTTGATGAGATACAAAAACAAGTTTATTGGTTCCCCGGAGGGAATTCATCGTTTCCCGAAGGAAAAAGCTAATACCAAAGATGGAATTAGGTGATTCTGATAACAGGCCATTGGCTGCCAGGAGCGGTATACATGCAGTATTTCGGGCTGTTTGGCTGTAGAAATCAATCGGCCGCCATGTTCGACAAAATCTTGGCGACTCACACTCAGTCTCTTTGTTTGAACCTTCAACACTCCTGAAAAACACTTAACGAGAAAACACTGGACATAATACTTGAATGCTTTGCCTAATAATACGCAGAAAATAACAAGAAAACACGGCAAATATTATCTTTTGTCGACGAGGGTAGAGCATTCACCATTCGCGGTTGGGAACACGAGGAGAAATGCAACGTTGCGAAACGTTTCACAGTCGATATTTTTACGGAAAGTGGTCGGTAAACTAGTATTTATGTATTTCACACAAAAAGACGTACTGCCAGATTCGAAGTACGAAAAGCTCTAAACAATAAGTTTGTTTGTGTTTTTATAACTTGTAAAGTCTATCGAAATTAGATTAACACGGACAGGTGGTTACCATGGCTATTGCACTTTCACTAAACCGCTTTCTGTTGGCTTTTTTTTATTTTTAAGAATATCGGTCAATTTTCTCCTCACAGATACACTAAAAAAAACGCAATATATTTTCAAGCTGCCATTAAGACAGCCCAGTTGTTTTGAAGGTTTTAAAAGCTATAGATCTACAGCCGGTTTCAACAAAATTCAGAGGCCGAAGGATTTTTAGACCCACAATGAATTCCGAAAAAATGCCCTTCCAGACGAGATGTTCTGGAATATCAGCCAGAGTTCTAGAATGTGTTGAAAGAACTTAAATTTAAGATACATATCCTCTTTACGAGCTTTCCATAGCAATTTTTCCTGAACTAGTCTTAGAGCCACTTGTTTTAGGCATGCCAGCTATTTATGACTCCAGCTATTTTAAACGACGATTTTTATGTTAAGCCGCATTGTAAACAAAGGCCGCAAAGAATGTTTTCGACTGGAGTTAGAAATAGTTAGAATTCAAACAAGAGAGGAAGAAGAAACATAAATTGCCTGGAGAAACTTCATCGACGAACATGTCCTCGCACTTGCCTTCTCTGCAACTGCATCGGCGACCGTCGCTAAAATGGGTGTGTCATTTTACACCTCTTTATATAGCGACATTAAAATTCATTACATCTATGAGCAATATGCTGTAGACAAGAAAAATGCACTACACGTTGCGTTTGTGTGCAGTGAATATGTAAACAGTGAGAAAAGAGAAACTTGTCAGAAAGCTCGCACCTGAAATGAATTTTATTCAGGTTTATTGCCAAGAGGGAATCACTTAAATATCATATGTGCGTGTGTCTAGTCTCAATCCTCCCCTCCCCTCCCCCATCATCAACAATCTGCTCGTTAACTAGCCTTTGTTGTCCGCGTTTCTATGTGATGACTTCACCGAGCAAGGAGTGTGTTCATATATTAACCCGTCGCTGACCTAAAACTGGAAGAAGCACGCATTAAAACTTCCGTCCACGCATAACTTCGTCCACATCTGCACCATGAATGAGTTAAGGTGGTTCGAAATAGTTTTCATTTTCCCGAGACAAGTTCACAAATTCTTTTCTAAATTATGTTTGGTTCATCGTATCACTATGAAATTTGGCACAGAAATAAAAGAAACATCATAGATTCATTACATGACATTCATTTCAGAAAACCTGTTACCATAGCAACCATATGACGCATTCAGTTGAGCCCCTAAAATTGAAATCAATTGTCTTTTTTAAGAAATTGGTCGCTGAAATCTTCTCAAACTGCAATATTATATGTCACCAGAAATGACCTTCCAAATATTTCAGTTTAAAAAAAATCTGTAGGGTAGATTAAGAAAAAATCCTCTTTTTGACTATTGTTCTCTCATTTTTTTTCCTGCCTACAGAATTTTTTAAAAATCGGACTATGTATGCAGCCAATTGATCCTGGTTATCACCGAAAAAATGAAAAAAAATCCACCGAGCAGAAGCGGAAATATGAGCGATTAAAGTTATAAAAACTCCAAAATTTCGACACGGCAAGATCAGCATTTGCGCATGTACGTCAACTGCACGCGCGAGATTAGGCTTGTTGATTTCGCAGTTTTAGAACCCATTTTCACAAACCGGTTCTTTGTCCTAATTAGGGAATTCGGTAAAGGAATAAATAATAATTAGAGCCATTGCTTTTGGTTGGCCCGGTTTAATCGGAGAATGTCGTGCCATTATTTTTCCTCGGGTACTCCCACTGATCTCCAACCGGCCGGTTCCTTCTGTTCCTATGTCAGCGGTCTTCCACCTAACCTGACGCTCCCAGAAACTCTAGCGCGACCACAGTGTTCGCGGCAAACTTCGATTTTCCACTCTGTGCAGAGCCTGTGGTCTTTGAGCATGAAATCGTTAGTTTTCTTGAACGATGGCAAACTTTAGCAACAGTAACCTTCTGGGAAATCAGAAGAGGCGTAATTTTATCTACAATCCTGTTGCAACACGATCAAGAGACAGCAGCGCATTTGCAGCTCAACCCGGTAGTTCAACAATCGGTGCTGAGCCACGGGACAACATTACCCGCGAGTCACCGTACAAAAAATTCAAAAGTTCTCATTCTTTGCCCGATAAAAGGGCTGAGGAGATTGCTGCAGAAGAGGCATGTCGCGATCTTCCTCTTGATGCTTTTGATGAAGCGTTTGATGCTATAGACGATGATTGTGACGAAGATCTTTTGACAGCAGCTGAAGAGCTTGATACATGCGATCAGATTGCATCCATGAAGCTAGAAACTCAGAGTACTAATCCTGCCGAGTCAACTTCTAATTTACCCTTGAGAAACGAAAACTTTAGTTCTGCTAGTAAAGATGTATTTTCTTCATCACGTCTGTCTCCAGCGGATTGTTCTGATGAAAATGATGATACTAAGAATACTCAAGAGTATACACATGGTGTCAACACAACCTACTCCAGTGTGAGTGAGGCAGTAGGTTTTCCTTTCAGTAGTACTAGAGAATTTCGAACGCCAATTGTAACACATCCAGAAGTGAAATATGTCAGACCATCGACGAAAAGTGACTCGGTGTTGCTTTCATTTGTTGACCAATGTAATGGATCCGTTTCCTTACCCAGCAGTCACACAGGAGGAAATAGTGTTGGTGAAATGAACCTTCATGACAGGAGCAGCTGTAATACTACTGCGACAAGTCACCCTGGAGATGGACAATTACAAAATTTGAGAAAGGAAATTGAAAGATTAAGAGCAGATTTCGCTACTGCAAGCTTAAGGGTGAAAACATTGGAAGAGGAGAAATTCTGCAAAGACGGAGAGATCAAGATTTTGCGGGATTCCCTTGAGCATTATCAGGCTGACGAGAAGAAGAGACAAGGGGAAGAAAAATCTGTGCAAGAGCAACAAGCCAGAGAACAAAGCCAGCATGAAAAGGAATTAGAGAAACAAGTTGATAGCTTAACTACTCAAATTCGGTTCAAAGAACGAGAGATTTCGCAAATGATTGAGCATAACAAGAAAAGGACAGCTTCTTTGACAGAAGGCAGTAACAGTAGCCCTAAAAGGAAGACTGTTAATTTGAGTGAAGTTTTTCCAACAGGCAGTTCATTTTTCCAGAAAACATCTCCAGAGACCAAACCAAAGTCACCCAGGTGTATTAAGCAGAGCTCAAAAGATTTGAAAACTCAAAGCAAACAGAATTCACAAAGACTTTCTGAGGGAGACAATTCAGAAAATTCAGCACTAAGTGAAAATTCCAATGGCTCATATACTCAAGAGAAGATGAAAGCACAGCAAAAGGAAACAAATATCAGTGAAAAAGAAATTGTGCAGTTACATGTTGAGAGTTCACTTGAGGTTGAACTTGTCCAGAACCTTTTAGCGCCACATGAAAAAGAATTGCATCTCCTTCATGATCCAGAGAACAGAACTTTTAACGAAGGTGGCATCATTTCAGTTCTTTCAATTGATAGACCTTTTGCAAACTCTTATCCTGCTTTGCAAAGATCAAGTCTTGCAGAAACAAATGTCTCGCATACTCTGCGGCTATTTGAAACTCAAGGTACCTCAAAAATGCAGAGATCTATGGACACTGCAACACAGAAAGATTGTTCAAGTAGCAGTGATAATGCTTTAGTGATGCAAACTTTGTCTGAGCTTTTAAATCAATGTAAGGTAGACAGTGACTCGAAAGATGTAACACCAACCTCAAAATTGAAAGATCACCGTCATTTGCCCAAAGCTATCAATTTTCTTCCTTTACTTGAGTGCCACATTTTGCATTACATTGAACAAAGAACAGAACTGACAACTGATGACAACATCCTAAGCACTTGTTTGCCCAGAGGCTCTCCAACACAAGATTTTCCAGAAGCAAAGGATGGCTTGGGGTTTGAAAGCGAACATGCTAAGAATCTGGCTACTTTACAGACAACGGCACTAATTGCACTGAGACTTCTAAACATTCTTGTGCTGTACAGCTATGAAGTTTGTGAATGCATTTTAAAGTCAGCCAGAGCATATAGTGATAGCAGTGAAGATGACAGAGTTATGGAAAGAAAAGGCGAAGAAGCAAAGGTAGAAATCTGTCACTTTTATAAGTCTCTTTCTCCGTCTCTCTCTCCCTTCAAGTTCGAAACCTTATCCAGCAGACAGGTCTTATGAATAAAGAAATTCACATTCTCAGAACAGATTTGAACAGAACTGTATAACAATCAGTAAAAAGAATTTGGGACCTTCAGGATTTATCCTAACAGTGATTAATTGTGATCGTCTCATAACCTTTTATATGTAATTAATACAGGAAGACGGAGTGGCAGGTACATTGGCCTGATAGTTTGTTTACTCTGGATTAATTAGCCTTGGTTAGAGTCCTGGGCCGGGTTGTTCAAAATCTGGTTAACGCTGTCCCAGGATTAAAAGTTAACCGAAGCATTAATTTTTCTTTTATAAAAATGTTTTTCGCTTCCTGTTTTTTGTTTAGTTTGAGATTATTCGAATTCAAAAGAGAAGGCCAGACAATATCAATAGAAAACCTCTCCGAAAAGTTGCAAAACTGAAATCAAAATTCTCGCTAACCCTGGGTTAGCTTAATCGGGCTTTGAACAACCCGGCCCTGGTTAAGATTATTTTTGATGGGCCTCTATTTTACTAAGTAGACAGGAATTGAGATTTGAGAGTGTGATCATCTTGGCAAGGCACATGTATATTTATACAATTTGTGGTAGAACAAAATTCTGTGTCAAGAGCCAGTGATGTATGCTCCCTGAGGCACTGCCAAGTGTAACAGCTCTAGCTACTCGGCACCTACATGTATCAGAACTTTTAAAAGTAGAAAAATTAATCCTACTTTTGCCACTTAAAAGATGAAGCAAGTTTTCACATTTGGCAAGCAAATTACAAGAACATTATACTGTACCGCATGTGTTATTAATTGATATGTATTTTTCTTGTTGGTGTTTCAGATATTTTCAAGAAAAGAAGTTGAAGGTTTTTCTCAGCATCCACTTTTCAAGAGTTGCAATATTGCCATCAAAAAGGTAATCAATTCTGAAGTCTACTATTTTGTGCTAAATAGTTTTACTATAAATGTCTCTTGATGCTTGCATTACGGTAAGTATGTATGTTATGTTTTAGAAAATAGCCCAAATAAAATGCACATGCTGATTGGTTAAAAACGGTGTTTTTTTAACTCAATGGAAACATACATGTAGAACTACATGTAGCTCACGAGATTTATACTGATAAAAACAATTAGATTATTCACTCTCAATTTCTATGCATGGTAGTTGACTTAGACTATACCCTTGTCAACTATCACACAATAGAAATCTCGAGCTCATAATCTAATTGTGTAAGGTTACTCCAAACCTTCGCAGGGCTACTTTTGCCAATTTTTTTTCCAAATCGGCGATTTCCCATACAATTTAGCCAGAACATCATTTTGCTGAATCTCAAAGATACATGTACATGTAGATAAGAAACAAAAGGGTGTTGGCAAATTCTTTTATTCTGAGTACTTTTCTTATGGCAGCTTCTAAACGCAACATGTTATGCAAATGTTTTTGATAGTGAAACTTGATAGATCTATAAAAAGATAACCAATAGAAATAAAGGAAATGCTGACATCCTTTGAGAGATTGATGCTTTGTGATTAACACTGCACAGTTTTTTTGCATCAACTATCGCTGTTGGTACCTGATTAATTCGCCGGAATGTTGGCCAGTTTTGGCATTAATGGCTTCTGCTGCCTTAGAAAAAGCAGTCAGCAAAACAGAATAATTATAATTGTATCAAATTCTTCATTTCATAACCTTTCTATTGATATTTACCAGTAATTTGTGGGTGTTTCCTTGAAAATAACGAACATATGAATTTTTTTCTGGAAGACACCTGCGAAAGTTTGGAGTAACCTCAATAGAAATACTCGGAGAACTCGAAAAAGTTGTGGAAACCCTGACCTGTCAGCTTTTGTTCCCACCACATTTGTCATTCTCCCAAACTTCCACTCGTATTTCTTTAACTCCATAGAAACACAGAACTTGTTTTTCTTAAATGTTATCGTGAAAATATAGGTTTTGCTCAATGTTTTTTTTAAACATGGTGGTTGTCCTTGACAAGGAAGTAAGTGATAAGTGATACATATATGCTGTAGGGCAAAATGAAATTCAGGTTAAAATGAAATTCCTCTGTCTCTTAACCCTAATTATTCATGGATCATGAATAATTAGGGTTAAAAGACGACGGAAATCGAGAATCAAACTAGGTTAAAGTCATTTTAACCTGAATTTCATTTTGACCTACAACAAAAACATACTTTTTGACCCTAAGTTTGATGAGGCTGATGAAACCTCTAGCAATGAGATTTGTTGAATCTTTGCCAAGAAATAGATATACATGTAATACAGGGCTGTTCACAAGAGCCTTAACCCGTAACACCTGCTGTGGCTGTTCATGCTTGATTGAAATTTGCCTGTAGTTGATACAATTCACGCGTAAAGGAACAAGTTTGTTATGGGATGTGTGAAGGCTACAGGTGAATCAAAACTTAATGACAGCCCTGTAATCATGCAACAATGTAGGGAAAAAACAACAACAACAACTTAATTTCAAGGTGTGGACCAATGACCCCAGGGTGACAATAACTTGTACTTGTTATAATTTAAGGAATTTAACCACTGCTACAGAAACAAGACAACAATGTTGACTATTGATTAATTCACATTTCCTTTTGAGTAATTCTTGTTTTGTTTATCCAAGAGTATGGATTTAAGTTCACACAGTTCAGATTCCAGCAAGCTAATGACAGAAGGTACTACTTTAAAAGGTATGGCTGAAGTTGGTTGTTCGCATAATTTTAATTAATGATTTTGTTATTGCCAGTCTGATTTATATTTGACAGAGATCTTGGCTGTATAGAGAAACTGATGTACATGTATATGAACATGTAGTTGTGAAGAACGTCTGCAAAACATCAGTCTCCATGAGTATTAAAACCATGCCCAGCGCAATTTTATTAAAACTATTCAATTGAAACTGTTGTCACATTTATCTTTTTGACAGAGGAAGGAAACAGTGAGACTACTGTTCAACAGACAGAACTGCTGGATTACTTGTTCAAATTGTTAGCACCTCACCAGGTCAGTGGATTTATTAAGAAGTCAGTGTATCTGAGATATATTCTGCAACTTCTGGGAGAGGGGTATGCTGGCCTTATGTCAGCAGTTTGCATATCTCACTTGCGCATCTTATAAAATAGTAAACCTCAATAATTTCAAATACCGTAATTTATTTTTGGGATGTCTCAATTTTCATAGATACTCTGTTTAAATGCTGTTCTCCTTTGCTTAGAGAGAATCCACAAGTGTTGTTTTCACTACTCTACAAGTCTTAACATCTCTGGCAAAAAACTGTGAAGCTAAATTCTACCCAAGGTTTGTGAATACAATTGTTTCAATATTGTTGTAGCCAAGGTAACAATGGATGAATTAGCATTCTTTGAAACTTAAAATCAGTCTTTTTGGTGAATAAAGAGATACACTGTAGTGTTTGTCTCAAAGCTAATGCTATATGTTGGAATTAGATGAATCAAAAAAGGCTGCAAATTTCCTTTTTATTTGGGTTTTGAAAAAATGTTGAGGAGACCTCAAGACAAAAATAATTCCATTACCTGATGAATTATAGAGAGGTGCGGTGGCCTCATGGTTCCTGCGCTCGACTCCTGAGCAAGCACTCCGGGTTCGAGCCCTGGCCGGGGTGATTGTGTTGTGTTCTTGGGCAAGACACTTTACCCTCACGGTGCCTCTTTCCACCCAGGTGTATAAATGGGTACCGGCGAATTTAATGCTGGGGGTAACCCTGCGATGGACTAGCATCCCATCCAGGGGGGAGTAGAAATACTCCTAGTCGCTTCATGCTACTGAAACCGGGATAAGCTCCGGCCTAATGAGCCACTTCGCTCGAATGAAGACTTTACCTAATGAATTATAATATTATTAGGTTGTTATGATATCTGTCTGCTTGACAACATGGCTAATAGTATGTGGAAATATTCTATTTATTCGTCTTGGTTGAAATATAGGGTTATTTTATTATCTTAGATTGTTGCCTTTGCTGTCTGACAGTCTGCTGTCCCAGTGTCTGTTCAGAGACTGGAGTCTAAATTCTCTGTCTTTGGTCACGTCACTCCTTACACCTCTATCAAGACACAGTGGTATTCTGAAAAGACTCTGCTCCCAGTCCGGTAAAACATACTAATGTATAGATTTAGCTAAGCCTAAAAGCGGAGCTCCTGGACCGAGATATTCAAAGCCCGATTAAGGTGGCTCACTAGTCAAAAAGGGACCATAACGTTTGCCTACATATGGTGAAGAAAAAATGCGTTCCATTGCACTCATGAACAGAAAATAAATTTTGAAGGTTTCACTGAAAATGGTTGCTATGGCAACCAGCTACAGCCTTCTGAGGTTTGATTTTATAGCATTGACGCTAACAGTTCCTGCTCTTTTACAAAACAAGATTTGATTTTCAAACAAGGATATCTTGTAAGTTTCTGTTTCGTTCTGTGCAATGAACCTAAGTTTTGACAGTTCATTCTTGTTTTCAGTTGCTTCTAACAGGCTTTGTTTGGAAATAACCTTATTTTACACCACACCCAGTGGACAAATCAACTCATGTCATGTGACAGACTTTAAAATGTTACTATTTTTTGGTTTATTGCATTGCACACTATTGGTCTTTGATTAGCCCAAATTTCAGGAATAGACGTATTCGGCTAACGTGTTTACATCCTTGTTGCCACCCAATTCAGATCATGTGATGATTCATTTGGGAGGTTACAATTGTTCTGCTTGCACGTACCGTCATGCACTCAGTTGCGCGTAGCAAATTGTACAATTGTAACCTCCCAAATGAATCATCACGTGATCTGAATTGGGTGGCAACAAGGATGTAAACACGTTAGCTGAATACGTCTATTTCTCTTAAATACTTTCCAATGTAGAATTGTTGGCGTGAGGTCAGTAGGTACAAAAGTAGACCTTTGAGAAAAATACACTTAAAGTTTCTTACACAATGGATTCAGCATTTAACAAGCCAAACATTGCAGGGGAGGGGTGCAGATTGGATCTCCGTGAAGGGGGGTGTAATGGTTGTTCTATTTTGTAAAAGGTTTCCGCAATTGTAGGAAATGTTCCTTTCATAAGGGAAAGGGATGAGCCTGTGATGGTAAATCAAGCAAAGCTTTTCCCAAGTAATTATACCAATCGAGTTTTGCATCCTTTATAGCCTTACTACAAAGTGTTGCCCAGATATGTTAAGATTATTCTATAGTTTTGGTCATGTTCTTACCGTAAGCAACCGTTGCTATGGACAAAACTTACACGACTCTGTACTTTCCTTAAATTTAGCACTTACCAAGAGGTAAATTCAGCAAGATCGATTCAAAATACTTTTTACAAGTGGTCAAGTGTTTAAATCTTATATCTTTAAAAAACTGCATTTTTTCTGAACATCATCATTTTTTTGACTATCGAGCCACCTTAAGCTAACTCAGGAGAAGCGAGAATTTGGTTTGAGTTTTGTAACTTAACGGTGAGGTTTTCTGTTTATGTTGTTTGATCTTTTATTTTGAGTTTGAATAATCTCAAGGTCCCCAAAATACACAAAACCAGGAAAAATTCATACTTGGGTTAACTTTTATCATCCTGCGTTAGTAGTAACCAGCTTCAGAACAACCCGGCCCTTTTTACAACAGTTTAACCTGACATGAGCCTGTGATCCAATCAAAACCAGCACTTGGTCAGCAGTCAATTTCCAAAAACATGTGACCTTGATGAGTTCTAAACTTGAGCCAGCAATATGGTCACGTTTTACTGGTCCGCCGATACCTTGTTTTGACAGGTGTCAATTGACCGTAACATGGATGTCCAATGTCAAAGAAGGACGCTATAAACCAAGGGTGCATGTCTCTGTCAACCTATTAGCTTGAGTATGGCCGCCATCTTGCGTGATTCCCTTGCCATCGTCTCCATCGTCGTGTGTATGCACCCACAAGCAATACCGCTAGCCATGATAACCATGGGAAAACCAACTCATGGGTTTCCTTTTTCTTTCCTACATGGGTATGGTGCTCCACTTCAGGCCGCCGGAGCTCCACCATAACCAATGATATGAAAACTCAAGAGTGCTGAGCTACCACTTTGAAAAGCATATTTCTCCTGTTGAAAGCAATTTTATTGTAGTAATTCTGCATCAGGCAATAATTTTCTTTTTTAAATGTTGAAGTTGAAAGTACAACTAGGTCCCAATTTTTTTTCTTTCAATGTAATCTTGTTTTCCCAATTACTTCAGAGAAAAACCTGTCTTGAGTAATAAAATCCCCACAATTCTACAGGCGTTTAAAGTAGTAATTTCTGCACCCACAACTGAGCATAGTGGGATCTAGGTCAGGCTTCTTGTGACATCGTCAAAGGACAAGGCTCAAAACACTCAAGAGACATTTGACTGGGTTTTGAGTGTTGTGAAAACATAATTATTTGGGGTATTCAGTGCTTTCAATAGGACCTGGCACACACCGGAGCTCTGGCGGGTATTCTGTTAAAAGTCAGCGGGTATGTTCAACTTATCAAAATTCTCCAGAGAGAAATTCTCCTGGGTTTCTCATATTACTCCGGTGGGTGCTGTTCCGAGGTAGCCACCTACTTCAAATCTTATTGAAAGCAATGTATTTGAGCTTCATACTTTTTTAAAAAATGGACAAGCCTTTTAAACAAAAGAACTGACAGTATTATCTAGCGATCGGAGTCTAGCTACGATTAGGACAGCTACGATGTATATGTAATTTTTTCGATTTTGAAAGGGTGGGTCGCCAGTCGAGCCTGCCACGCTGCAAGTCACGACTGACAATTTGCCCATTTCTAATTTACTGATCTACATACAACACTTCTTTAAGTACTCTCACCGAACCCTTGATAGTTCATAATGATGAGAGCATATTTTTCTGCTAATTATTCAAAAACGCAGAAAAATTTAATTATCTTCTTGCGTTATTGCCAACCGGCTGTATGTATACAAAGTCGATTAGTGTGTATGAACATAAACATTGTGGGTTACACAAATTTGCATTTTTTGTACTAGAAATGAAAAATCCTCTGACAAGATCTTGAAAAAATTTCAGTATGGTATCAGTTAAATGAATACATTTCTCCTTCACTGTTCTTTTGTTTTAAAAGTCTTTTATACATAAGCTAATAACCTGAGTGTTGCATTTCGGTCAAAATACAGGCTCATTCTCCTCCCAGGTTTCCTTTAGCTACCTTTTTAGCTTACTTTCCTCTAATACTTATCAATGCTTGATTTGTTTTAAGTTTGCAACTGAGATATTTTTTATTGCTCAAAGAACAAAACAATTGTGTACGTAGATGAGAAACTCAAGCGCCAATTGTTGACCTTGTGTGTGGTTGTATATGAAATCCACAAATACATAGCTAGTTCTGCAGTTTGAAGCCTCACTAATCTCAATCCCATCGTTGTAGGACGTACATGCAGTTAATTATTCATTTAGAAAGCTATCTATTTCGAGAACAAAGGAAACTTGATGCATATAATTTGCTGTATAATTATCTCACCTACAGTAGTTTCCATTATTTTGGCCTGGGACAACTGGGGCTCATTTGAATTGAATAGTCAGATGGCTTCCAGCTTATCTCAACCATTTGTGTCAACACCGAGCTTTGCACTAGAAGCTAGGGAAGAGTGTACAGTAGTGGTGAACCCGAGATCGAAGAACTGCTCGATGTCTAACTTCGCAGAAGACTGCACACTGCTTTCGGTTTTTTCTTGCTTCTGGACGAGTGTCATTGGGGATATAGGTATTGAATGAAGAGGAGTGTTCACTCCTAAGCATGCTGTACTGCGAATCCCTCAAAAAAACACATCTTCCTTGCATTCTGAAACAATTTTTAATCACACTATCGTATGTTTGCATACATTCTTCTTAGGAGAAAAGCATTGTTAGCTCTTTGATGATGTCACAGGCCAACTCCCCCAATTCTTCACTATTACTCGGTCATGGTTGCAGAAAGGGTTAATTTTACGGACTTTGAAAATTCATATATAATTAATAACTACAACGATAATTTTTTTGCAGTAGTGATCAGAAAAATAAGGAGATACATATAAGCAAAATAAAATTTTGGGGTTAGTTGCACTTTAATACTTGTCTGTCAAGGCACAACAACTTACTGCTATTTTATTTTCTTTCAAACCTATTTTGTTGTTTTTTTTTTTAATATAAAATAGACGATTGTCTCCTACTCAAGATTTATCAGGGATGGAGTTTCACACCTGATGATGTTCCTGTCATTCATTGCCAACAAGTTCATTTACAGGTAAGCTTTATTTGTTTGAAAGAAGTGCATATAAATTATTATGAGAATCTAGAATTTCTTAATTTCACTTTGCTACTGAAAAGCTTCAAACCCTGGTGCTTGGATTGGAATTTTGTAATGTACTTCAGTGATTTAAACAGTGTTTTTGTTTACTAGTTTTAAAGCTAATCGGAATATTTAGTATTCTAACACATGCAAAATACATGTAGGGCAACTTGCCCACAGGACTGTGAAATGAACTTTTGAATGCAGTCACCAATACCTTTTGCCTCTTAAGAACTCAAGAGCAAGCCTTTCCGCTTTTATGTAAATAGTTTTAATGCAATAATACTCAATTGGTGAGGCACTACATATTAGTGGCTAATACTACTATTATTTCAACCATATTAACAACCAAGGTAGCCTCCTCTGTAAGCCTGGTGGTTTTTCTGGAGGCCTCCCTACCATGATTAAGTTGTTGTTAAGTAAATAGCTTTTTTAATAGTAAAAAATAAATAATGATGATGATGACGGCAATGACCATGATAATGGTGATGAACTCAGCCTCTTAGATTATCCTCAGAGCTCATGTTTACATTTTCATATTTAAATAAAAACTATTATCTACATGTAAGTTTAAAGATGATTTCCAGTTGGTACTGCGCACTCTCGAGAGTTTGTTTGCATTTTATGTTTTGTTTCACGTAAGACATCACAAAATGTATCAACTACTTACATGAAGTAAATTCAAAGTTTCAAACCAACCGCCATTATGGATGCAAAGTGGTTGAAGCTTTATGATTCATTCTTTCTCATATTACTTGATGAAACAACTTCACAGCTGTAAAAAGCAATGAAGCTGTTGGAAAAAGAATTTGAAAGGTCTCAAAGATAAGGTATGTGGTTCGTAACAAATAACATTGATTTGCATTACATCGAGTGGGAACTTGTAATGTTTAAATAAACATTAGGGTGCTGGGACTGCACAGTACAGACTGGAAGTCATCTTTAAGACTCTATCAAGATCATTCCCATTACAATAACATACATTTTTTTGTATACCTGTAGTAAGTGATTTACTAGTAGATTAGAATTTGATAATGTTAGATCAAAACAATTGCAGGAAGGTTGGTGGAGTTCGTAAAACAATGAGCATGTACTTTGTTTCATCCTTAGATTGTTGGCTTTGTTAATAACCTGCTGAAAAACAATGACTCATCAACCTTATTATTTCCTCTGGAGAGTGAATGTCATTGTAGTCTGGAGGTAAAAACATTTTACAGAAGACAACATTGTTATAATTATTTTGAAAGAATTGTATGGTATTTCTGTCATAATTTGTTATGGTTGCACTATGATAAATATTTTTTTCCCATTGGATATGACCTTTCATGAACACACTTGACTGGTTATATTTAAGTTTGGCATGTTTTTGCGCTAACATGTTAAATTAGTGAACGTCAGGAAAAATGAATTTATGTTACTGCATGTTGCAACAAACAATCTTTTTCTGGTCTGACTTAATTATTAATTCATTTTGCAGCTCATCAAGTGCCTTGTGTTGATGTTGAACAGAGTAGTGAATTCTCTTGGCAATGCTCCAGTAGAGTCCCTAATTAAGCATGCAAAGGACAGGTGAATAAATTTCTGTCAAAATTAAAATACTAGAAATTTAACCATTGTTGTATTCCATGCTAATTTATGACCAAGGAGAGGCACAGTGGCTTTGTGGTTAGCATTCTTGACTCCAGATCATGCGGCCTGGGCTCAAGCCCTGGCCGGGGACATTAAGTTGTGTTCTTAGGCAAGACACTTAACTCTCACAGTGGCTCTCTCCACCCAGGTGTATAAATACATGTAGGTACCATTGAATTTAGAGCTGAGGGTAACCCTGCGATGGACTAGCATCCCATCCAGAGGAGAGTAGAAATACTCCTATTGCTCCATGCCACTGAAATCGGAAATAAGCACCAGCCAGATGGGAAACGTGGCATATTTTATGACAGTCATAATTCTCTACATAACAGTATTATTTTGGATCATAGTCTTCATTTTACCTCAAATTTGATGAGTTTTTTTTAATTTAAATTTTCAGCTATAGTCTGATGTTGTTGCGGCAGGGTGTTTTCCTATTGTCTAATTTATGCCTCAATGATCGTCTTTTTGTGGAGCATCGTGTTGAAGTGGAGCATCAGTATATTCATGTTGTCAGCAGTGTAACACGACTTTACAAGCAGATTGCTGCTGTAATTTCAGAAGCTGAAGGTAATTAACATACTGTGACACAATTAGTTGAAGTACAAAATATTATAATGGCATCTCTGAGATTTGATGATACATATCAACATTTCCCAGTTTTTAATTTTTCATTTAATTTCCTGTCTGTTTCAAAGTGTCTTTGTATTGTAAACAGATGTTGATCACCCTTGGTAGTTGACAATAACTATGTTAAGATTTTTTGGACTCTTGGTCAACAAGACTGTGTTTGGGCATGGGCAATGCCTTAGGCAGGGAGCGTTACTTTCAGAGTACTTCTGACCTCCACATGTAGAATTAAATGGTTGCCACAACCTGGCATTACTTATGGTGGACTAGAATCCCACATAGAGGGATCAGTAGTGTAGAGACAATGCAAGAAAACCACTGACTAAATTCAACAGTTTTTTTATGACTACCTGATACACCCATGGTGAATGTTACACTGTACTAAAACTGCATCATCTCAAACTGAAAACTACTTGGCATTTGATAACATACATGTCACTCATGTCTATACAAGGAAATGTAACAATGAATGAGCTCTCCCATCCCATTACATTGCACTTTACAAGGACAAATCCGTTAAATCACCTCACCCATCCTCTTTGCGCTCTGTTACACATAAGGCGGCAATCCATTAAATGATGGTGATATTTTTGTATCTTTACTAGTTCTTGCTGTTCAAGAAATTGTGGATTTTGAGCACATTGATGGGATTGAATGGTCACAGGAGTCAGAAGATGAGGAAGATGAAAATGTTGAAGGGATGGATGTTGTTGAGTGAAAGAAAAAAATTATTAAATCAACTATGGACAGGAGTGATAGTTTTAAACTAAAAAAGAAAGGCTGCTGCCGTAGCTTCAATAGTTTTACACTTGCCTGAAACCAGGTGGTATAATACAGGGTTCGAAAAAAAATTAATTTCAGCTTGCCCTTGAGACAAGTAAGTCTTGAATTTTGCTTGTCCTGGACAAGTCTTAGTTTGCTCTTTTAATGATTTAGTTGGCAGACAACTTACCCAATTCCTTGCCGATTGGGCAAGTGGGAGTGAAAAGTTACTTGCCCAGAAGGAGAACCTACTTGTTCCAGATGACTGGACAGCACTTTTTTGAGCCCTGATAATACAGTGTCTCACTACTGACAAACTTGCGATCTGTTGGTCATTTTCATGTCATTTTCTGTCCATTTTACTGCTGAGAACTACTGAACCACTGAACTACTAATCAGGTTTAATCGTACATTTATTCATTTTTGAGTTCCTGTTAAGGGGATTATGCATGCCCTCCTCCTCAGCAGCAGCAGCGTCTTCCTCCTTCAGTTTTATCACAAGAAGGTTTTTGTTGTCTTGTTATGTTATTAGAGTCTTATACAGAAGGCTTTGATCTTTCTGCAATTTGCTGATCAAAGAGACTCTTCATAGGGTACCTTAAAATAGTTTAAGTGATAAGTTTTAATTTAAAGTTTTACATAAAAAATAACAAAGGTTTTTTGGCTCATAGATTAGAGTCTGTACATATTGTAAGATAATGTGGCAGCCTAACACCTTTGGCTTGTGTTTTAAAAAGTAGTCAACTAACAATATCACAAGTTAATGTACAAAAAAAGCTGCGAAGTAGTTTAGCATTCTGGAAATAGGCCATGAACTTTCTTCTGAGTGTTAGCCCTAGAAAGGTAAATGTTCAACCTTGGCAATTCTGTAATAAGTCACTACTGGTATATATAAATATGAGGACTCTTAGAATGGCTCAGCGGAGCTTGGTAAAGATATCCTTCTTTAATATCCCTGACTGCTTTTCTCAAAATCAGGTAAATTATTATGATGTAAAAGATGCAAGGAAAAGGAACAGTAAATAAAATTTTTAGTTCATTGGTGATTTTTATTTTTTATTGTATTTTTCTTTTTTTTTTTGTTCTGTAAAGCACCTTTGGATATAGTATATTAACATAAATATTATTTTCCTAATGACAACATCTGGGGTGCTGTGATGATGTAATGGCAGGAAAGCTCATCTACTACCAATGTGGCCCAGGTGTAGTGCAATATCTTGGTTGATTTTGTTGTTTGATCTGGAAAGACGTCCAGCATAAGGACCTGCACCAGAACCAGCTGAGGCTGGTGAGGCTTCCTCTCTATAAGTTATAATTTGTTGTTGTCACACAGAATTTTCTGTAAGCAGTAATAGCTTGTAGCTTTGCCTTACATACAACTTGTTTTACGAATCTGAAAATGTGACAACTATGAACTACTTTAGGATTGGAGGAGACTCTAGGTTGGACCATTACATTTTTGAGGGAGACAGGCCAATTTTTCTTAGCTAGAATGCTTTTTGGTGGGTTAAGTTGTGCACACTTTTTTTTGATTTGAACAATTTGATTTTTTTGTCCCGTTTTAATTCTTTTTGGCAAGTGCCCACTCCACCCTCCCACATTACCTATATAAACAGTCCATGGCCATCCCATACTGTTGTTGCTGTTGCGGCGTCGACAAAACCAGGACCGGACCGCGGACCGGATCACGGACCGGATCACGGACGGACCACGGACCGGACCACGGACCCGGACCACGGACCCGGACCACGGACCGGATCGAAAATTGGTAAAAATAGGACGAACGTATGAATCGAAACACAAAAAAGAGTAACACACACTAAGTATAGGTAATCATATGGTTTCGAGTTCAATTTGGAATTAATTTGCAGGAGTGAGGTATTCAAAAAGCTGAAAATGCACGAGCCGCTTCGGCAAGCGCAATTTCAGCGCTCTTTGAATAACTCACAAGTGCAAATTAATTCCAAATTGAACGAGAAAAACCGTATGATTACTAATTGCTGCCGATAGGCAGCCTTCATATTCTTGAAGTCATCGAGAAATTTTGGTTCGACGGTTCAACCCACCGTTCGCATTAAGAAACAGCCAATCAGAAATCCTGGACTCATAGAATGTGCTCGCGCGTACATTTGAACTTCACTGTCCTAATTTTCCAGATTTTCATGTCTGTGGTATTTTCTTGGCGAAACCTTGACTCTGATCAACTGTATTTATAACTTTCTGCGAGCACATGCGATTTTCCGCAGAGCGAGCACGATGTACTTGCCAATTTTTCTTATAAGACAGCTGCTGATTGGCTAGACTGCGCCATAAAACAGGATTTCTGATTGGCTGTTTCTTAATGCGAACGATGGGTTGAACCGTCGAACCAAAATTTCTCGATGACTTCAAGAATATGAAGGCTGCCTATCGGCAGCAATTAGTAATCATACGGTTTTTCTCGTTCAATTTGGAATTAATTTGCACTTGTGAGTTATTCAAAGAGCGCTGAAATTGCGCTTGCCGAAGCGGCTCGTGCAATTTCAGCTTTTTGAATACCTCACTCCTGCAAATTAATTCCAAATTGAACTCGAAACCGTATGATTACCTATACTTAGTGTGTGTTACTCTTTTTTGTGTTTCGATTCATACGTTCGTCCTATTTTTACCAATTTTTAAAGGAACAAAGGAATATTAC
The DNA here is from genome assembly GCA_964020085.1 of Micromussa lordhowensis. Lineage (NCBI taxonomy): Eukaryota > Metazoa > Cnidaria > Anthozoa > Scleractinia > Lobophylliidae > Micromussa > Micromussa lordhowensis. The sequence goes on from OZ026600.1 coordinate 34,058,366, forward strand.
TAGTGTAATTTGCTCTGCAAAATCTTGAATTTTGAATTTTGAAATTTTTTTTCGATCCGGTCCGTGGTCCGGTCCGTGGTCCGGTCCGTGGTCCGGTCCGTGATCCGGTCCGTGATCCGCTCCCTGGTCCGGTCCGCAGTCCGGTCCGCAGTCCGGTCCACGGTCCGGTCCTGGTTTTGTCGAAGCCGTTGCTGTTGTTATATAGCTGGCGTTTTTCCTGCTACAGCATCCCCATTCATTGGCTAGTTCATAGTCACATGACTAGCCTGTGTACAGCCGCCCCATTCCCTCAAAAAAATCGGAAAAGGGACTTTTCCGATTTTTTTGAGGGAATGGGGCGGCTGTACACAGGCTGTCACATGACATCTAACAATGAAACTGTTTCCCACAAAATGCCATGAGCGGGCAATATTGGGAAAACTATGACGTCAAACGGGAAATAGTTCACTGTTACCCGCGCAATGTTGACTACTGTTGCACATGGCCTGATGTTGTCGCTGGAATCTCAGAGCGTTTTTCGAAAATTTGCTTTTGTTTTGTTTTGCTATATAACAAATCACTTAATGACTGGTTCCTTGGGGAACAGTGAATTGAGATTCGAAACATTGAGATTCTCGGGAAACAAAATTCACTGTTCCCCTCGGGACCAGTCATTAAGGCGGGGGTACACATGAAAGCCGTATTTTGGCTGGGTATTATGTTTTTTTATGCAAATATCTCGTTGACGTTTCAAGCAATCAAGAATCTCTATGCTCATTTCACATATCTATGTTTTGGGTTGTTTTGTTAATTTTTTGGTGATTTTTAGGTATATTTTGAGAGAAATAGTTTTTCTTAAAGGATTAGTAAAATTGATGGAAATAGGAAATTTTGAAGATTTGGTGTTGTTTTAAAGTTAGAGTTTGAAATTAAAAATTGGTTCATACACTCCAAACAGTTGCCCAACAACCTGGGGTGCCATTGTGCGGTCAGGCAACTGTCTGGTGGTGTTCCATAACCCTTTTTTTTCCCTTTCAACCTCTCTTTAAACTTACCAAAATTTCACTTAAATTCACGTGTACCCCCGCCTTAAGTTACTTTTTGCACACTGTAATTAATTCCGTGTCCATGCATGCCTTGCGTGCATGATCCTTCCCAGAACTCTTCGCAAGGTTGGTTTTGGCGGTCTATCTGTTATTTTGCTGCTAATTGATAGAATGGCCTTCGCTTGCATTTTGTCCGTTATAGTTCGGGAAAAGCTTCCATTTCGACAGCTAAACATAAAGTTTAATCGGGCCGTTGTAGCGTGTGGGTATGCCACTCGCAAACAAACACCAGCGAAGATTAAGCGTCCTGCGACTGCCTTTCAGATGTTTGCGAGTGCAAACCGCGCACGCCTAGGAGCAGAAAATCCTCACAAAACACCACGAGAAATCCAAAGCGCTTTGTCCCACGAGTGGAAAGAAATGTCAGAAGATGGAAAGAGCCCTTACAAGAAAGCACACGAGGAAAAAATGGAGATTTACATTGCTCCTTTGAAGAAGTTGCCGAAGAAACCTCCGACAAAGTATACTTTGTTTCTGCAGGAGAACTTTGCTAGAGTCCAAGCTCAGTTAAGTCCTGGATCTGGGGGCTCTGCTGTTTTGTCGGAGTTGGCTAAAGAATGGAATAGTCTTTCAGACGAGGAAAAGGATCAGTTAGATCAGAAATGTGCTAAGTTGAAGGAAGACTACAAGCAGCAAGTGATAGAATTTGGGAAAGGATTGACCGAACAGGAGCTTTCCTTCCTTCAGGAGAAACGTGGCCAAAAGATGCAAAAACTCACTAAAGAAATGCGACAGCTCTTTGAGTACCCTAAAAAACCGATATCTTCATATTTCCGTTTTACGCAAGAGCACCTTGGGGAACAGGAAGATGGACCCCTCGTTGAGCGCGTGAAAGTTTTGGGACAGAAATGGAGGGAGATGACCGATGAAGAGAAGGAGGTGTATAAGGAGGAAAGCCGAAAAGCAAACGAAAAATACAAGAAGGATGTAGCTGAATGGAAACAAAAGCATCCAAAAGCTTTACAAATGGTACTTTCAAAGTAAAAAGATACTAGATACCTTAAAATTGAGTTCACTTGCCTCCGTCTCTTGGGGTGTTTACCAGAGACTGGTGAAAAAACTAAAGGAGGGCGTGATGTTCGTTTCGTGACACTAATATCGATACTAATGCTTCATACTTGGTTAGGATGAGTTCACTCCCAAACTTGAAATTTCTTTACTACATGACAACTTTGCCACATTGAAATGTATATAGATAACCTAACATTATTTTGTGTTTCAAGCAGTTGTACGATTATGTTACCTGACAACTCAGAACTCTTGACTCACCTATAGTCTTAGGTCTTGACACAGGACACAGGAACTAAACTGTTATCATTCTGGAAGGATGCAAATAAGTTGCCCTGTTTTGAAAAATTTACACTATGCTGGAGAAATTTGAAATCGCAACAATCACCAGTCGTGTTGGATTTGTACTTTAGGGAAAATCACATGATTATGGTGACGTCATTATTTCATAAAAGTTCCTTTTTTGAAAAGATCACTGTCTACACTAAAATGCAAAGCTGGTGTTCAAATTCCTCAGGTTTGAAGAGTGTTTTTGAAAAGTTCCATTTTTGTGATGGAATAGTGTGGACAGTAGGTCTAACTGTAGAAACAAAGCTGCGTTTTCAAATTCCTCCGCTCTACATGTAGTGTGGACAGTGTTCAGTTACACACATTTTGATTCTGACTCATTTCTGTGCGTTCAGTTTGCTTCAAAATCTCCGCCAAGTACAGGTGTCTGTTGTAAATGCTATAGTAGACATTGATACTACATGATTTTATGTGCCTGTTAATTCCTTAGTTCAAAAACGAAAATATCAAAATAAAATTATTTAGTTATCAATAACTTGGAAATGAAGACATGATTGATCATCGCAGTTATACAAAACTCTTAAAATTTTTTATCAGTTTTGTGACAAATACAAAAATCCTGCCATTTACCTGCCATTTGAAAGAAGCTGAGATGAAAATAACTTATGTTTGCCCATTTTTGAGAGTATCACAAAACTGATTAAAAATGTTAAGAGTTTATTTGGTTTTGGGGGACGCTGTCTTGACATTAGAGATTTTTGTATGGCTTGGTCTCTGTTTACCCTACAAGCATCAAACTTGGTCAAATGACCAATCTCAATGTGATCTATCTTTCATGTGGTGGTATCACATTAAAATTTGAAACTCGCTCCAGTTCCCTGTGCAATTTTGGAATGGCCTATTTTTCTGAATAATAATACATCTGAACTTGCAGGTTTTGAACTTGAAGCTATTTCAATTCCCCTGGATAGTTACCTTCACCTGCTACATTTTCGATAATTTGAGTAGTTCAGGTTCAGTAGTTTGGCTTGAATTGTTGGGCTGTTGTTCTTGAGTGAGATACGTTTCCTCTCGGAGTGTCTCCAGCCAGGTGTTTGGATGGGTATTGGTGAATTTACCGCTGGGAGTTTTCCTGCATTGAACTAGTTAGAATCCAATTCAAGGAGGAGTAGATCTCCAAGTCACTTAATGCTTCAGAAGCTGGGTTGAGCTCCAGTGATGGTGTGGGACACCTACCCAATGAAGAATCTGCTGACCATCAAAAGTGAAATGTTTTGGTATTTTATTGGTGTTTATATAATAGATAACATAACATGGCTGTCTGGAGACAAAAGTTGTCTCATGTTGAAAAGATATTTCACTCACTTCAAGAAGGTGAAATATCTTTTCAACATGAGACAACTTTTGTCTCCAAACAGTCTCCAAACAGCCATGTTGTGCCATGCCTTGTTCTTCCGTGCTCAGTCATAAACACTTTTCATATGGTCGGCCATGGAATGTCCTCTATTTAAAATAACTGTATTTTTCCTTCACTGCTGTTTCTATTGGAGATATGAAGGAAGATGGGACAAGAGAGAGATGTTTACGTATGTTTTCTTTTATTTCCAGATCAGAAGGAAAAACTGTCTTCAATTTCTCTAAATCATCTTTTTACATTCTTTCTAAGGGACGTCTACAGCTCATCGTATAGGGAAGACCCCTTGTTTGTACCAGTCTTCCCGTTGTAAATCGTCCTAGAAATAAATACGACATGAGACTGGGAACGAGTATAACCAACATGGCGGCTCTTGCGAGTTCTCGCGCAAAGTTGGACAAGGGGTATTTTTTTGCATTGCGAAGTGCACTGAAGAGATTTAGAAGGTGTAAAAATACAGAATGTGCTGTTGAATTTGAAATTGGTCACCGGTAAGTATCTAAGTCTGCTGAGTCAGTGGCGCATAGGAATTTCTCATGTCGAC
>OZ026600.1:34067704-34085204 GCA_964020085.1 Micromussa lordhowensis
AGGACATGCTTTGCTCTATTTCCCGGTACAATTTATTTTTACTAGCCAATGTATAAATTTTTTGAGTCTTTGCATTTGTTCTCATATCTGTATTACTCTGGCATAAATGCTAGAAATATTCAACACATAAAACATTTGCTTACCTGAACCAACTGGAACGAATTTTTCTGTGGCTTCTAATATAAGCTTTGACTGTAATAACGTACAGCTTCGCTCCGCTTTTTGCTTTGCTGTGCCATCATGTCCCGATAGTTCCTCGGGAACACTTCATTGTCTTATTGACCTTCGCCAACCAATTCCCAAGCATTCACGGTGCAGGGGACATACCGTCATTTCCTGGATGTTTACTGGTGTTCTGAAACAGACACTCCTTGCTAAAATAAGCTCAATTTCCGTCACATCCACTAAACTTCAACAATTTTTTGTGGCGTGTAATATTCTTGTTGCAAGATACAAGGGGGATAACCTGACATGATTGATTTTTCGATCCCAGATCAGGTCCACATTCTCCCCAGACCAACAATAAAAACATACAAGCCATGCTTGAGAAAGGTTTACTGTTTTAATGACGCAATGTTAAGAGAAAATTTTCTTAGAAGTTCTGAAAGAAAATTGAAATTGACAGCTGAATAATTCACGCTTCACAGTGTCACGCAAGCAGATCAGGAAAAAAAAGCTGTTACTGGAGTAGGATACGTACGAGTACGTTCAGAAAAACATTGCAGACATAACTAAATGAATAAAACTTGTCCTACTCTGCATTTTAAAATATAAAGGGTAAAACCAGCGAACTTCCTCATACTAGTAATACTGATCTTTGGCCAAGCGTGCCGACAGTCTGCCGACGGATACGTTATATTTACACAGGTTGTTTCACACGCTGCTTCACACGCTGCAAAGTCTAGATTATTCATTGTTTGATTATGTAGTGTTTGCCATGAAAACAGCTTTCGTGGATTGCACAATCTGAAAAGTAAAACCAACACTGAACTGAAATGCTCAGAAAGTAGATTTGCAACCGAAACCGAAGATATCAACAAAACGCAACTTCGTGACATGGTACAGTAGTCACCAAATACCCCAAATATCTTGTGTGAACGAATTGACAACAAGCAAAAATCTGCCACAGTCTACCACCAATTTAATTAATTTGCCACATAGGAAACAGAAACCAAGTCTTGTCATATTTTAATTTCTAATGTACACGCGATCAATTGTTTCTTAGTGGTCAACTTAGTTGAAACTTCAATGTGGCTCCTGCAGCAAATCTTGAAAATAAGCAAACTTCGAACAAGGCTTACCGCAAAACTAATTATTATCCCAAAAAATTGAAAGTATATCTGTGAACATCTATCCTTAAACTATATCTGCCATATAGTTATTGGGTTTTTCTTCGCGTACCGACCGGCGTTTTTGGCAGTTGTTTTAGGGTAGCACGGAGCTATTAAAAAACAGCCGCAAGGTGTCTTCGAGAAAAAATTCATAAAATACTTATAACTAGAGAATATCTGCTTTTCATGTCATCAGTGAATTGTTCAAGACCCTAACTATAGTGTTACCGCAAAGAACAATTCACAGATAATTTTCGATTTATGCTGACAAGCCAGGAAAACAACAGAATTTCGATATTTTGAATATCGAAATTTGGCTCGATCCGGACTCAACCGTTTTTATTAAATTACTCTAAAAAAATGAATGTTAGAACAAACTAACCCTGTTTTGGTTACTTTGGTACGGGGGTCTATCAATATAGAAAGTATGAGCGAAATCGATTTTTTGGCTGTGTCCGCGATTTTGATGATCATATCTGATTTTTACTGACACTGACTCTTAAAAACTAAAAACTATTTACAATGGTTGTGTGTATCAGAGGTACTGGCTTATATAAGCAGCTTAATTAAGAAATACAAAAAGGTTTAAATTACAAGCAAAACAACAATAGTATGAGTAAAAACTAGTGACAAAAGCTATGTAATAAGGCAAACGTAACACATTCCCCGCAAAAGGCTTCTGAAAGATCATAATTAAGGCCATAACATAGTCACAGAGCAGGGCCCTTAGACAATACTGTAATAAATTCCCTGCTGAGAGGCCATGAACAGCAAACACAAAACAAAAATAACAGCTTTTGGAAATGTTAAGACACAGAAAAGAGACAATCCGCTCCGTCTCATTACATCTTGTTGTGGTACAGCTATTAAGCGACTCTCTGCTTTTACAGAATTCTACCTTAACCCACCTTCCCAGACCCTTCTATCATTCATTAAGGACTCTACCGATTTAATCAACAAGATACAGGCCTTGAATGCAAAAGGTCCATTCCCAGTAGCTTCTTTACTCATATCCTGGGATGTGGTGTCAATGTTCCCTAACATGGATATTACATTGATATTGGGTATTACCGCCGTTAGGAAGGCCCTTTATAACTAAGACTTAAACACCAGCGATAACTAGTTGTGGTTTTCAGGGTTTCTCACATGTCCTGAACTTAATTGTGATTGCTCCAGTACACAATAAATCTCTCAAAGTGTTCACCGTTTTCTGAGTTTCATAGTAATAAAAATTTCTGAGTCCATACATTTCCATCTTTTATTGCGAGGCGATCGTTTCTGTCTGGGGATCATTTACAGCAATCATTTCCAGTCCAGGGGCCCATTTCTCGAAGGTCCCGCAAAGTTCTTGCACCAGGAAAGCTGCAACAAAATCTGAAACCTTATGATTACAAAGCTGTTTTATTCACAGTTCTTAATATGAACAGGGGTTCCCATTTATACAAGAAGTTTCAGGCGTATACGCCTCTCTGTTTTTAGATACAGATGAACTAAAAATGGCTTTGTGGACCTGAAAAGTTTCTAGGGCTTTTGAGAAACAGGCCGAGCTGGGATCATTTGAGCTTGTATAGTGCAGTATGATTACCTGAGTAAGGTCCCTCAATACCCCAAATCCAGTCATGTAAAATTATTGGGCCTTTTGATATGTAGGAATGAGAAGCCAGATTTTTTCACATTCACACAGAAGCTACCAGATGCCTGATGCAAATTCCCAAGCAGTCAAATGTAGACAAAAGTACTGAAAGTGAAATCCGTACCCTTTTGGGCCACATGTATCTATATAGCCCATATAAGGGAGTTCTTCCCCTGGATTCTGGGCAAGACACTTTACTCTCATAGTACCTCCCTTCATTCAGGGGTATAAATGGTTACCAGCATATTGTTGGAGCAACCCAACAGAATAATGGGGAGCGACCTGTGATGAACTAACATCCCATCCAGAGAAAGTAGCAATACACTCCTAGCTGCTTCATGCATGCCACCTTTTGGATCAATGTTTTACTCATTTTGTATTTTATATAGCATGGAGAGAATTCCACCTTGGTTACTGCTGTAAGTGAGAAGACATCCACAGATACCAATGGAAGAGGTTTGCCCCTGTTGGTAAGTTCATAACATATAATTATTTAGCATAGTGTGAACATTCCCATAGTGTAAACATCTAGGTCAGCGAGGGTAGCTCTGAAGAGTACTGCTGTCATTGCTGTAACTGAAAATACAATGTTCTGCTTCCAGTTTTGCAATCGGTGATAGACCTTCTCTAGTTTTTTTTTTGTAATCTGACCTGTTGTTTTATGTTCTGAATTTTTGCTGGCTTCTGTCCACCTTCATTAGTCTTAAGGTTCATTACTGCTGTCAGTGACTGATGTCAGTTACTGATGGTTTGACAGCCAGAGTGAAAATCATCTTCTCTTCCAGTGAAGAGGGTTTGCCAGTTCAGGGTGTTGTATGTCTGGCTTGTCATTTGATCAGTTTTCCTGTGATGTGAGACATATTTTAACTTAATACTTTTAACTGACTTAGACTTATATAGAACACACCAACTAAAATATGTCCCAATAATATCTCAATTTGAGAAGTGCCAAGATTACGAGAAATGACTATTTGAATGCAAATTTGTCCCCATAACAGCTTTAGTCCTAAATACATCAGTTTCCTTTGTACAATTTTCCATACATGTAAGTTAAATAGCAAACCATGCTGTCTTCACTCAATTATTTTACACTGCAGATCTGCAGTTTTTTATGCATCATCCAATTTTTGTGTCAACTGATGAATTTTGTGTCGTAAGGGTAGAATCTCAATTGGACAGAGTAAGAGTACATGCTGTAAATACTTGAGGCGATGAGCCAGATTAATATCTAGACAGTATATGAAGTCTAAATGCCATGGTTTCAACTTAAATGTTATAAAAATGTTTCAGTTTAGCAGTATGGGGAAGGAACAGGCAGGGGGGGGGGGGGAGCGGGAGTTCTAAGAAGGCGAGAATAATTTCTTAAGGACGTTTGCATTAATTGTTTCTGCACATCCTTACTGTGCACACAAATTCACATGCCACGTCATGCATCGATGCTCGCGCTAAGCAATAAAATGAATAATAATAGGGCAGATGGCTATTGCTATTTATAGCTTTACTCACTCACTCATCGTCATTGGGCATATTCTCTACCAATTTTCTACATTTAGCAATTAAATGAAGAAAATCTATAGATTAGAAGTTTGAATTTTTCGCAAAATGCACCATCGATGTGACTCGAAATTGGCGGCAAGGAGAAAAACCTGCAACCGACCTGGCATCCTTCACAAGGTCAGAAAAATCCACTTTTTTCCAAGCAATTTTCCACTGCACTACATGTATCTTCAATGCCATCATTTCGGAGTTCGGAACATGTTTGGCTCAAAATAACATGGCTCAATAGCAGCCACAACACAGAGTGGTAGTTAAAAGCCTCTTTGGAAGCCATCTTAAATGGAATTACATGTATGTCATGAAAACGCAGCCTGGCTGCTGAGTACTGTTCCAAATGGCGGCAATGGCAATGATCAATGTCACAAGGAAGACCTGCACTTTAGAAGCTGAAACTTCAGTGAGTGGCTAGGCTTATCCCTTTACAGTGGTTACTACATTGGTCATAAATATTGTTCTTGCTTAAGCTGTCAAAGGATGTGAGTTAGAGGAGTAAGGCTGAAAACAAAGGAAATAAGGAAAAAGAAACTCCTAAGAATTGTGCAGCTAAATGACTAGGATGTGTTTTGAGCAAGACAGGCGGGAGTCTTGAGACAAAGGATCAGGAAGCGGGAGAGCTTGGTGTGGGAAGGCGGGAGGTTCTGATCCCCCTGTCCCCCCTCCTCCCACAGTATGAATTGAAGGTCATGGACTACCATCACCCTATTTTGTTCTTTTTCATGTTACCCATGCACAGGTTGATTATAAAGAAAAGGCAGCTGCTGGGGGACAGATTCCCAGGAACTTCTTTAGGAAAGATGCAAGAATGTCTGATAGAGAAACTCTTGTTAGCAGACGTATGGGTAAGTGTCACATACTTAAACCTCCTTTTGTCAACATACAAACCTCTTCTAATGGTATTCTAGCTAGGTAGGTAAGGTTAAATCTGCATACAAGCCAAGAGCCCTATTCTAGACTGGAGCTTATGCTGGTTTCTGTAGCATGAAGCTACTAGGAGTATCTCTGTTCTCCCCTGGATGGGATGCTAGTCCATCACAGGGTTACCCCCAGCATGAAATTCACCGGTACCCATTTATACAGCTGGGTGGAGAGAGGCACCTCACCTCACCTATCCTCTTCGCGCTCTGTTGCGCATAAGGTCGCAGTACTATTCTTCCACTTGTCCCTATCCTTAGCCAGGGCTCTCACTTCCTCCCAAGACGTCCAGCCCGCCATTGTCCTCTCTTTCTCCCCGGTGCAGCACCAGGTGGTTTTGGGGCGGCCGACTTTCCTTTTGCCCATAGGTGCCCAGGTAAGTGCTGTGACACAGTGGTGTTCTCTGGGCATCCGTAGAACATGTCCCAAAAATCTCCATCTCCTTCTCTTTACTTCTACACTCATCCTCGTACATCCTACTCTTTTGTTAAGCTCATCAATCAATACTATATGTAAGGCCAAAATATACCCAGGCTTCTTTTAAGGCACTGGTAAGAGGCTAATCACTGGAATAATCACTGGAGAATCACTGGAGAGAGGCACTGTGAGAGTAAAGTGTCTTGCCCAAGAACACAACATAATGTACCCACCCAGGGCTCGAACCTGAACTGCTTGATCCAGGGTGCCGTCTAACCATGAGGCCACTGCGCCTCTCAGGATTGTTAATCAATAACTAGTAATAATTCTCACTACATCTGCCTCCGCCTTGGATATCACATTTATTGTGTAATGAACTTTTATTACAAAATGGGTTTATTTTTATGCTTCCAGGCTATTGAATTAAACTAGAGGATGCCGCAAAAAATTCCATGCGCAATAAGAAAACTATATTTATTTATTATGAAAATATATATTTAGTTCCTGTATTGTGGCAATTCACGTTTTGGGAAATAACAGGCAGATCTGACCTTTTACTCTCGTTGTAATCCTTCAAATCTCACACAGAATGAACAAAAATCTCTGTTATTTCAAGTAAGTAATGATAGATTTAAAAAGTTATTCGTACTCTTCATGCTCATGTCAGAGTGAACCAACGTGACTACACTCGTGCACGTGGCTGCAAGAATTATCTAATAATCATTGAAACAACACCATTTATAAATCCTTTACTAACTTCTGATCCTTGAGATAACAAAAGGAAACTAAACTCAGTTACTTCGGATACCTGTTGTTGTTGTTTCTTTGAGCGGGTTATGAGTTTTGATTTGTGATCCTGATCTGTTTACTTTATACGTGTGGTGTTTGGATTGAGTCTGTCGACCCCGTTGCCGATTTGTGTCTAACAAATCAAGTCCTGTACAGAACAGTTCTATCCAGTACTGCTGAATAACTTTTGAATTCAACAAAATATCACTGTGAAAGAAATCACTGTGATGAAAGAAACTCAAGTTGAAATAACTTTGCAAATGTGAGCGCAAAAATCTTCCTCCTGTATCCTCACGTACGCAACACCTCTCCTCATCCTCGTGGGTGCAAGAATTACCCAGAGTTGCCTTGCAAGCTTACTGAAAAATTAACTGGGACCGCCGTGCGTGCCTAGTTTCTTTAAATCGGGCTCGATTCGCACGCTACCGATACTATCTATTATCTACCAATACTACCAGGTCCTATTAATGTCTCCTCCAGAGGCCAAAACCCTGCGGGGGCAATTATGATATGAATTCCTGTGTTGCTCATTTTCTTAGTTTTCAAGCACTGTTTATTTTTAACTCCATAGTTACCTGGAAAAGCATTGCAGCACTCATCAAGTATTTTGATGTTTGAATACAATGCTTATTCAAGGAAAAACACAGAACAAAATAGCACCCACTGTTTAAAGCTCGGCTTAAAATGCCAATGGTGCTCTTGTTTTCCATCTCTCAAACCTGAAGATGAAATTGCAAAGGATAGAGTAGATTTTACGCATGTACACAGAATAAGAAAATAATTCTTTTATGGAAAGAATTTTATTTTGTTTTTAAATGCCAATTACTGGTTGAAATGTCCTTTAATTGTGTGTCTAAGATTGTTTGTAGTGTTTCCATTGGTCATTGTCAAACTCAACATTTAATGTATATTTCTGATGGTGAAATAAATATATTCCTTGCTAAATTATTTTGCATTTTTTTAAATTTTAGACAGATCACTGAGATCGCTATTTCCTAAAAGTTATTCTTTTAACACTCAGGTGAGACTTCTATTCTTGTTTGATAGAAATGTACTGTGTGCAGTTTCATGCTTTTGATCATAGACAAACTATCCAGCAACTAGTTCTGTATCATAATTAATTGTTATAAAAATGGATTTTAAATAGGCTGCCATTAGTATGAAACTCAGAAAACCGTGAACACTAGAAATATTAATGGAATGTCATTGTGTAGCAAGGAAAAAGTCAATAAGGTGTGAGAAAACTGAACCGCAAACAGCGATGGTAATTTGATGTGTGGTTTTTGTTGTTGTTGATTTTTTGTTTGATTTTTGATTCCTGGACTTTGTTGTGATTGATCAGTACACAATTGACCTGTCAGAATTGAATCAAAGTGTTTAATTTTCTGAGTTTCACATAAAGCATGTAAAATGTTAGCAAGTCATAACTGATTGTCCAAACTGTTTGAAAAGTTCTTGAATTGTGTTGTTAAGAATCAGCCATGGTATCAGCCAAAAGCCAGTCACAAATATTTTTAATACTGTCTACTTTCTGTAAAGCCTCTGTTGCATCCTCAACGGCAATGTTTGTATAGGTCACGAGCAGTTTGTGGGCAGCTGATGGACTCCACGATCCTGATATTGCTGCCATAAATGGAGGTCAGTTACATTACATGCCAACATCCAATTTATTTTTGAAATTAATTAACAATCAAGTAGATAGGTGACGGGAATGTAGAAAATAATCACACATCGTTCGGTCATCTTGATCAATGAATAGGTCTGTGGTAATCATAAATATTAATAAATATAAATTTGCTTTTTTTTTTATTTTCTTTCTTTTAGCCTCTGCAGCACTTGCAGTTTCTGATATTCCTTGGAGTGGTCCTGTAGGCAAGTAAACCTTAATAATATATTTAAAAAAAAACGTCACAATAAAGGTAAAGTTTCAAGTCATGACCAAAAGATAATAGGCCATTTTCGATTTACCTTTAGCCTCTTTCTCATAGCGAGTCTTGCTGCTCATCCTTTCACATGAAAATGAGATTTTATTCACATGCAAATTAAACTCATTTTCATATAAATGGTTGTGCACCAGGCCTAGCTTTGAAAGAGAGGCTTTAGGTAACTCGGAAATGGTCTATTGGAATCCCAAGGGAGGGAGAGAAATTTCCCCTTGTAATATTGTTAATAAATATAATTACCGGTATGTTATGCCAGCTGGGAGGTCTGTATAGTGAAAAATTGTGACCAAGGTCTTGAAAATGCTGCCCGAGGCTGCAGGCTGAGGGCAGCATTTTCAAACCCAAGGTCACAGTTTTTCACTATAATTATGGACCGACCCTAAGCAGGCAAATAGCATATTTATTTTTTCCTACAGTAAATCAGCTCAAGTGGGTTTGTTTACGCAACTTTGTCATTGAATTAGCTTATGTGCTGTCTACAAACCACCGTCTAGTACTAATCTAACAAGCGAGTAACTCACACAGATACTAGACAAAGTAAGATGTATTAAAGAACAAATTTATTTTGAACTACTAAATATCCCGGTTAGTAGCGTCTAGTTCACCAGTTAAGTTCTCCAAAATTGTTTTTCTGGTGTAAAAGTTTGTGCAAAGTTTGAAGTTGAGCTACAAAAACAATTTCTTTCAGTCATTGCGAATCACTTGAAATCAACCTTTTTGTACCATAGATTGAGTAGCAGAAAGCAAAGAAATTTGTTAAGTGTACATATTCCACAGAAATTCTCTTAAATGCCTATGAAACGAAATGAAAAAGTTGCCTAGAATAACACTGTGGTATTAATGATTATGTTTTGACTGTAAATTTTTCCATCGTACCTTTACTTTTCTCCCCCGGCCTACACAAAGACAGACGATCATGGGAGACATTTTCTCGCGCGGCCATTTTGACTTGATGACGTCACAGGGTTTGCACGTCTCCCGCCAATTTTTAAAAATCCAATACATACAGTGGAAATAGTAATGGCGGATAGAGCTTCTATCAAACGAGGAGGGAAATATTGTGTGGCAGGAAGCCGTGACAATGTTAGTTGTACTAATACGAGTTATTCTCCAGGAATATCTATGCATAGATTTCCCTCCGACAAAGTATTGTGTCAGAAATGGACTTCGTTTGTCAGGAAGCATCGGCCAAACTTCAAGCCATCGAAGCATTCGGCTCTTTGCTCAGCGCACTTTGAGCCGACCTGTTTCACACAGGTCGCGTCCGTCGTGTCCTCCAATTGTGCAAAAAGGCGTGCTCTAGAAAAGGGTTCTTTTCCTACCCGGGATGCGGTGGTTTCTTTTTCGCCTGAGCCACTGACTTCACGTGAAAAGCGACAGGTGAGTATATAAAGACTTGGTTATATAAAACATGTGTAGCTTTCGGGTTTCTTTACACGAATAACACTTGCACTACGCCACCTCGGTATTTTATTCAGGCCATAATTATTGTTTGTCAGATAATGCGACAGTTGCTGACCTCAAAGTCTGTGGATGAACCTAGCACGGTACATACAACTGGCCCAGCAGATTTAAATCCACCAGCCTGTTCTGAAGTGGTAGAGACTCCGACTATTGTGCCAGTAACACCTTCTGAAGCTGTCGAATTAGCCTCCCTCTCAGTTGCTGAAAATTCCTCCGCCGCTACTCCGTGTCAAGAAAACTCTGAAGAATTTAGTCCGTCACCCGAGTCTAGCACAGAAAGTCTTCCGTGTTCGAGGTGCGCCGATTTGAAAGTGAAGAATCGTCGACTGCAGAAGAAAGTGAGCAAACTGAAGGCTAAAAATTGCGAGCTGAAAAAGGCGAAAGAGGCGATTGTCAATGTGAGTAGTTTTTTTGAGTGTCAATGATTTGTGAAATTTTGGAATTATCGAAGCTATCGAAGCTATTTTGATGGCTGTTGATACGAGGTTTGTTTTGAAAACGTAGGATGACACACTAAGCAACAGCAATCACGATGATGACACTCGCACGGCCAAGAAAAATGAGGTATTAATTAGCACAGAAGATAGCCAGGATGACGAAAGCAGTTCTGAAGACGACCCAGACTGGGGATCTTTAGAAGATAGTGCGGTATCTGAAGACATTGATAGTGATGATGACGAGTCTTCTCGCGGTATTGATGACAAGGATGACTCCAGAAATACGTTAAGGTGTGTGCAATATTTCACTGTCTACAGTTCATTTTATTGAATAACACTCAGTTCGTCAACGACCTTAAACAAAGACAATACTACATCAGTACAGAAAGCCTAACTGGGTATGATGAAAAAGGGTAATGAGAGATAATTATTGACTATATAATTCTTGTTTGGTTTGATCTTTTTTTAGGGTTGATCCAGAAACCACCTCTTGCCAAGATGAACCCAAGTTCATCGTATTTTACAGTATGTTGCTGGCCATCTTTTCGCTATTTTGCTTTAAATGCAAAAGCAACAAGCCAAGTGTTACTATGAAACAGCATGGAACTATGGTTATCGTGTACCAACACTGCTTTTATTGCGGAGAAAATGCTTTTGTGTGGCGGTCCCAACCCCTCCTTCTTGGCAAGTACCCTGCCGGTAATATATTGCTAAGTTTTGCAATTCTAATGGCTGGGGCTTCCGTAAGCAAGATATTATTAGTGTTTAAACACATGAAGCTTTGCATGTACAACATCCGTACCTACTTCATCCATCAAGACAAACTGCTCTTTCCTGTTGTTCTGTCATATTGGGAATCATACAGGTCAACCCTTTTGAATCAAGTGAAGGACATGAAAGATGTGGTATGGAGTGGTGATGGTCGTTACGATTCAATGGGGCACTCAGCCAAATTTGGGGTGTATACTGTGTTTTGTTGTACTTTGATGAAGATTGTTCACTTTGAGTTGCTTCAGGTAAGTTTTGGGTAAATTCACCACGCAGTTATTGTGCATGTATACCCACTCTAACTCTTTACATGTCATAAGACACTATAAACACAACCCATAGGAGAGTGCAGTTTTTGGAAATCTCATACTCAAGTGTAGTAAAGTAAAACTTAATTTAGGTAACCAAACTAAGTTTTAGGCAGATCATTTGCTGGTATCAATAGGGGCAATGCTTAAATTATGACTACTAAAAAAATTCTGAATGTGTACAAGAACTCTAAAAACAGTTAAAATGGAAACTTCAAAATAAAACTGCATCATAAATTTTAGAATTAAGAAAACCTGCCCTGACCTTGAATGAGCTTAATTTTCATCCTTTCTTTATGAAGATCTCTATTAATTTTTTCCCTCACTCTGAAACAGTTTACTATGAGCCATATTATACTAAATGAGTTATACTGTCTTGAAGTTTGTCATATAACGTTTCTTATTGCTTAAAGGCCAATGAGACAGGTGGCAGTTCTACCAACATGGAATTGGAGGGAGCAAAGAGGTGTTTTAACTTCCTGCTTGCAGCTGGAATTGCGGTTGCAATATTCATTTCAGACCGCCACAGGGGTATCGCTAAGTGGATCAGAGAGTGCCGACCACAGACCAAACACTTCTATGACATTTGGCATGTTGCCCGTTCAATTAGCAAGAAAATGCTTAAAGCAAGTCAGGAGTCTGGATGTGGGATAATAAAGGAATGGATGACAGGGGTTCGAAACCATGTTTATTGGTGTGCGAGTTCCACTAAACAAGGCTTTGAGAACTTGATCCTTGCAAAATGGAAGTCAATAATGAGACATGTAGCCAATAAACATCAAGACCACCCAGATCCTCTCTTCCCAAAGTGTGCCCATGAGGATGACATTGAGCCAAGGAAGTGGATTAAAATTGGTATATTTGATTACTAGAGGGTCATAAATTGTTAGCAAAATAACCAGTGATTCACTGTGATACCCTGAAACGTCTGCTGACTATGACATTGAACTGTTTTGCATGTTAGTTGCTGACAAGTGTTTTAAATCATTTGTAGGAACCAGGGCATAATTATGACAAGTTAAATGGTATGTTAACAAAAACAACTCTCCTTAATGACTTGAAGAAACTGTCCCCTGAAGACCAAACTAGCTGCCTCGAGGGGTTTCATGCCACCCTCAACCACTGGCATCCAAAGATGATAAATTTCTCTTGGTTAGGGACATTTTGTAGGTATGACTATAACTAAAAAATCAAGAAACAATACATCAAATTAAAGTAGTTCACACACACTGGCATTGGCATTTGTGATTATAATTCATTTTGATATTATTTATAGGCATGTACTTGCTAGCCTTCATTTTAATGAAAATGTGAAGAGAGAGACTCGTCAGTCTAAAGATGGAAGTGAGTACATCAAAGTCACATACCCCAAATTTAAACTGGGAGAGGAGGTCGTGAGAGAGGTTGCTGTCCCACCCACATACAGTAAGAATACAAAAAAGAGTTTTTACATATCTATGGTCACTCACTTCCATGCTAGACCATAGTATAATCACATACATTTGTTCTTTTTAGGATATGTCGATGAAATGAGGAATCTCCTATTCAGCTTGTCTAAGACAGCCATGACAGCAGTTTCTAAAAAATACAAATCTATGGTCCCAGAACCTCTCAACCGCCAATTCCCAGAGAGAGTGGATAAAGCAACTGCAGTTGAGCGGCATTTGAAAAGAAAGAATGCAGAGACACCATTGTGTCCACAAGGTACTTAAACTTTAAGTGACTAATAGCAAGTTATAACTACATGTATGCATGTCATTTTTTCTACAATTTAATGATGTGCTTCCAAAATCTATTTAGCATGAGATATCCTACAAGGAATTAAATAAACTGCTATGCACAGAAAGTACCCAGAATCTGATGAGTGAATAGTATTATTTCTTTCACAGCTGAAGCACAGATTGCTCTTGAGAGCCGTGAGTGCCAATCAAGTAGTGAGCCACCCAGGAAGAAAGCTCGTACTTGCACAAAATGTGGTCAACCTAGAAGAGGACATCCGCGGAATCGATGTTTGCCATCTGACTTACATGTAACTGGCTAATGTTCTCAGAGAAAAACAAAATTCAGCAATGAACAAATAGTGTGAACTGATACTGTCTCTCTGTAAGCCTAATTTATTGTGAAGGAAGAAATTTCAAAAACAAAAATTATGTCTTACTTGAACATTTGAGACAGAACATACATTGAAGTTCATTTTTAATTTAATGACTATGCAATAGGCAATTAAAACGAAAGAAACTATGTTGGGGTAATGCAATAAATCAACGAAAATTTCTTTTGATTTAGTAGCCCCAAAGACTTAATGCCATAATTTTTCAACATTGTCATGTCATGTGCTTGCATAATAATTGCAATAAACGAGAGTTTTTGTACTGTTTTTCTGTCTTATATTTTTATATTTTACATGTATCTAACACATCAAGCCAGGAATACCACACATTTTATATATATAAAAAAACATTTATTAAACCATCGTAAAGCTCATGACCTTTCTTCAGCCGCAGTGTAGCCCCTTGATTGTCCAGATGGTAGATCGCTTCTTATTCAGTGACACACGCAGAAAGAGGCTGGCTATTTTCCCATCCCATGGGTCCACAAAATCATCTCACAAACCATTGATAAGCCACTGCTCTAAGATATCTGAAACTAGAAAAATTGGCATTAGTAGATGAATTAATTGATTATTGATTAATTCCCCTTTTTCCCTTTGGAGAATTAGGCCAGAGCAATTGTAGCTGATCAAATGTAATTTTATAGGCTTTTAAATATTTTGGCAAGTAAATAAACATCATCATAATAATAATAATAACAATACTACTACTACTAATAATAATAATAATAATAATAATAATAAAAATATTAGTAATAATAACAATAACATTTAATAATAGTAGTAATAGAAATAGTAGTAACAATAACAATAATAATTATAATATTTAACTTAGACATGTATCTTGTTGGAACAGAATAACAACAGCTGTGCTCCTCAGTCACACACACAACAACAAAACAAATGAATCCCTTTCGTGTCTCTCCACCTTATACAGGTAATACATTAAGACTGTAAGCTCATTCGTTCTCCGACTGATTAGCGGAACGTCGGTGAGGTCTTCTATTTCTGCATCTTAGCAGCGGGCCAACCAGCGACAACACAGTCTTGGTCGTAAGCGCTGTGTAGTCTTCTGTTTAGTATTCTACCTACATGTACATGCAGGTATATGTGATGAAACAGACCAACGCTTGACGTTTACTTATATAAAAAAAAATTAAATTTCCCTCTAAAATTAACCTTATTAACTTACCATGTATCAACAGAAACACGACTCACAAATCTGGCCTCCAAAGTTCCCGGAGAAATGCGGATATGCCCTTCATGCCCTTCATCGTCTGAGTCCATTTCGTCTTCGTCCGTGCGAGCAGCGACTTGAGCAACTGGTTCATCTTGATATGGAAGAGTAGAATCTATCCTTACCTCGAATTCATCGATCCCTGATTCTTCGTTTTGTTGCTGATCTTCAGACGATGAACTAGCGGAGTTGAAATCGCTTTCTGGCATATTTTTGAAGTTCAAAAACGTTGTAAACAAAGACCACAGAGACCTTCGTGGTCTTTTTGCAAACCCTGTGACGTCACAACTCACAATTACTCGTACCCAGGTTCCCAAAATATGTCTCCTTTATTTAGAGCAAATTTTGGATTTTCGAGACCCTAGGATTTCTTTTTAACACTTTTCTGGCGAATTGTTCTTGTATTTTCTGATTTTCGGCACCCAAATGTCTATATTTCCGTGAAAAAAAAAATTCTTTCATAGGCACTTTAAATACACCAACGATCAGAGAGGTAGACTCCACTACAATTGACTTCAGTTTTTTGCTTAAAACTGTGCGGCGAGAGAAACACAGGATTACGCGCCATTACAGCACCGGGCTACAAACAACCGAACAAACTCTCACAATCTCAAAACGCTCAATTGAATTTACTTGCAATGACTTTCCTTGCCATTTAAAAGTGAATAGAGGTAAACTTGCTTTGATTAATCGTCGATGGAAGTATAAAAAGGGCAAAGGTTGATGTTTACTGGTAGTTCACTCATAACAATTGACCAACATGAAAATTTCACCTGTGCTGTTTCCCGCGGTTACTGTGACCATGGTCAGGGGTAGGAAAATCCAGACCGCACTAAGAAGCAATCAGATTGCAGGATTTGTTACGGTGCTCTCTTGGGAAAAAGTAATATTAAATAATATTTTGATGTTGGTGGCATGCAGTTCTCAAAACCCTAAGTATACGCTTACCCTATATTTCAGTCAAATAATTAGTAACAAACAACAGCATGTGACTGCTATATATATTAAAGGGCCCTAGTCAGCCACACCTTTGTTTTTGTTTACATGCAAGAATTTGGCTATTATATTTTATTCGGAGCCTGTCGAAACGAAGAAAAATCACTGTAGAACTACTCGAGATAATTAAACATACCGTCTGGAACACAGCTTACAGTAAAACAATAAGGATTCGCTTCACCATGCTATATCAATAATTTCGATGTCATCGAAAATGGCGGAGGCTGACTAGGGTCCTTTAAATTCCCACACCTAATAATTTTATATTCGCCATTAACTGATTCGTCTTTATAGTCAGTTGGTCTGCACCTCTTTAAAATCTCTATTTTGATTCATTCATGTATCTCTTTTGTGTTTAGTGCTAGGGGCATTGTTTTTGTTGTTTATCTATGATTTTTGTTTGGCTAATCATAAAGATCATTTTAAGGTGACTCAAAACAGTATTTTGATAGCTCATTATAAGCACTCTTTATCACGTGACACTACAATCAAAGTATCATACATCTGCCCAATCATAGGGTTTGGAGCCACCTTTAAATTTAACATGGCTTTGAACCCCATGTACAGAATTTTTTAAACTTTGCCAAAAGTTGCGTCTTATCATGCTTATGAAAATTTGATGATATAAAAAGTTTACTGTAGGTGCCATTTTTGAATTATAACCATAAAGCTGTATTTAAGGGTGTTTTTAGCAGGTCATACTGTTGCTATGGTAATCTATCGTGACGGGTTCACCGATGATTGGGCAGTTTTTTGATGCCATGATGGTAGCATCGGGTGATAAATAGTGGTTATAATGGCCCATCAAAATCTAAGTGCTGGAAACTGTTTTGAGCCCCCTTAAATGGTACAGGCCACCCTTTTGTAGGCTTTTGGTCTTCTAGTTTTTCCCATTTATGTACTGCTTATGCTTGCATTTCTATGAGGGGTATCCCATCAATGGGGTGTACATGTACATGATGTAACTGTTTTCAATTGTGTTGGACTCACGAAAGTGGCAAACAGCACCAGCCAGATTAAGGGAGTATTTGAATAAATTTGCAGAGTAGCTAGTATCAGAGACAACACTACACAAAACAAATCATGCACAATTAAAATTAATAATGTTTTTGTACAAATTATGATCTAAGGTGCGGTGAGAGTAGGAGAGATTGATGGAGCGTTTGTCATCAATCCCACGTGGTCAGAGCTTGACAGCAGCAAGCTGAACCTTGTTATTGCATGCAGTGAAAGGAAAGTTGGTCAGTTACACAAATAATCTTTGAGTTATAGACCTAATAAGTGTCTGCGTGGTAAAATGTTCAGGTCCTTTGGCTGTTACAATGCTTCCAATGTATTGCAATACAAAGGAATAGCCATAATGTTTCACGCTTAGTTACATACTCTCAGAGTTGCCTTGTGTTTGATCGACCTCAACTACATCAGCTTTACTGGGAACAGTGCACAATGAAAGAACCATTGATAGTTAAGTGGATGTCAGATTCCACTAACTACATGCATACTTATATTTATTTTTATTACTGCTCTCACAGTAGTTAAATTACGTAAGTATAATATATGTGACTTTTTCAGTGATGGTGGAAGCATTTGCCCAAGAA
>OZ026600.1:34097704-34100204 GCA_964020085.1 Micromussa lordhowensis
AACAGACTGCTCCGTGATACGGACACTTCCATAATGGACATGTCAATGTATAGACACCTCCATAACAGACACCTCATAATATGGACACCTCCATCATACAGACACCCCTATAAGCTCCTATATATTGACACCTCTAAAACACAGACATCTATCAGGGTTCATATGGGTCCTGGAAAACCTGGAAAGTCCTGGAATTTTATTGTGGCATTTTCCAGGACTGGAAAGACCTGGAAAAATGCTACTGGTCCGGGAAAGTCACGGTTTTGGAAATCTGTTGAACTCAAGTAAAAATTTGAAAAGTATTTTAGACATTAAGGAGAATTAACACTGAGATCTTGGGAACAAAAGGGTTAATGTGAATTTTACAGCCCTGGAAAATCAATCCGAGTCTTGGAAAAGGCCTGGAAATTTGTTTCTGAAAAAGGGTACAAACCCTGTCTATACACGGGCACTTCCACAGTAATGATAACTCCATGGTATGTACACATGGGCACCTGAACAATCCTATAATAAGGACATGACCTCTATAATATGGACACAGAGTCACGGTTAATTCAGTTCAGCATAGTTACATGATATGTGTGTACTCCATACCTTTACTGGCCAAGCCTTAGCGCTTTCAAGTATGTTTTCTAAACCATTACTAAACTCTTGTTGCAACTTTCTTCATTTAGGAAATTTAGCGGAAATGGCCTTAGAACCAGTTGTTCCCAAGGATTTCCCATTTGCCATTCGGCTTACATCTCAGGTGTTAGAATCGAATGGTAAGACAAACACAATTTCTAATTTAGTGACGCTACCTGTATAGGTTACATGGGAGAGTTCGACCTCCCATGAGAGTTCGACCTTTGGGAGAATTCTCGAAAGTAATGCAAACCCTCGACTACGTCTCGGTTTTGCATAACTGTCTCGAATTCTCCCAGCCCTCCTCGTGTTTAGATGAGGCTATATAAACACGGAAAAAGTGCTCTATTGTTTAACTCTGCATGCACACTCTGTCCATTACTGTAATCAGTTTGCAGATGTGCTAGGCACGTGTTATATTCTTCATTTGTTTATCGAGCTAATCTTGTATTGTACTCCTGTTGACAGGTTCTTCGTCGTTAGCATCCGTTTGTGCGGGCAGTTTGACACTGATGGATGCAGGTAACCATTTAATTGAAATTTCTTGTCATGTCATACCCAACATTGATCAGCTCACATGACAAAGTAAGAATAGGGAGTTTATTATAAGTAAGTACGATGCGACAAAATGAGTTTGTATTTTACCTACGAATCTCACGATACTCTACAGTCATTTCCTTTCTTTTTCTCTGTCAAGACCATCTCGAAACTGATTCTGGAACACAGCGTAAAATTCGAAATATAGATTTTAAAAATTATCCGTCGTGGTTCACGTTCTTCGCACCAGGCAGAATTTGGTCATTTTACGTTGTTGTTTTGCAGAGGACGGCAAAAAAAATGTATCAAGAATTATAAAGCACGTGCACAGCCATTTCACTGCTCGTTAAACCTTTTCTTTGCGACGTTCTTGTTGGCGTTGCCGTTGTGGTTTTCTTAAACTCCCTATTATCCACCAGCGTTTGAACCAAAGTAACATAAATGTCACGTCACGCTAGATCCAGGGTCGGGTTGTTCGAAAGCCGGTTAATGCTAACGCAGGATTAAAAGTTAACCGAAGTATCAAGTTTTCTTGTATAAAGATGTTTTTCAATTCTTATCAGTCTTTTGTGTAGTTTGACATTACCCAAGCTCAAAACTGGAGGACAAACAATATAAACAGAAAACCTCACCGAAAAATACGAAACTGAAATCAAAATTCTCGCTAATCCTGGGTTAGCTTACATATAATCGGGTTTTGAACAACCCGACCCAGGGGCCCGTTTCTTGAAGGTCCCGAAAAGCTTTCGTACGCGGAAAGCCATAGCAAAATCCTAAACCTTATGATTACAAAGCTGTTTTATTCACGTATTATTAATATTAGCCTGTTCCAGGCTCTCGGTAGTTGGGGACGAGCGAAAACGAGCGAGAAAAAAACGAGGGAGGACTAAGGCGAGGAGCGGCGGGAGAGCCTGTAAGACTTTCTTTAACGACCCTCTTCTAGTATAGCAGGAGCTGCTATACCCTCTGATTGGTCAATTTTGAGTTCAGAGACCTGGCTATCAAGCTCTTGGAGAATGGAAATTGCGAGATGGTAAACTTGGATTGACAAGATACGAGGTAACCGCCGGAGTGTTGACAGTACTGTCAAAATTGACCAATCAGAGGGTGTAGCAGCTCCTGCTATACCAGAGGTAAAGTCTGCATACGAGCCAAGTGGCCCACCAGGCCGGAGCTTATCCCGGTTTCCGTGGCATGAAGCGACTAGGAATATTTCTACTCCCCCCTGGATGGGATGCCAGTCCATCGCAGGGTTACCCCCAGCATTAAATTCGCCGGTACCCATTTATACACCTGGGTGGAGAGAGGCACCGTGAGAGTAAAGTGTCTTGCCTAAGAA
>OZ026600.1:34102704-34107704 GCA_964020085.1 Micromussa lordhowensis
GCGTGAACATGTCAGTTTTTTACATGTTTAGTCAAATCACCCTTTTTTAATCGAAAATAAGTGACAGAAAACTGGAAGATGTAATATCATCTTTAGTAAGTTACAATCGAGTGTCGGAAAATTTACCCCCTCACTCTCGATTGGGTTGTGAAATCTGATAATGAAGATCGTTGTGAATCCACAGGGCATCGAGGACTACATGGGTGATATGGACTTTAAACTAGCTGGAAGCCGACAAGGGATAACAGCTCTTCAGGTAATGACCCCCCTCCCCCACAGACACACAGACTCACACACGCCACCTCCCTTAGTCAGAACTGCTCTACTTGAATAAAGATATTCCACCCCCACAACCCGACTTGACTAACTGTTATGTTTAATTGCGACAGGCTGATTTCAAGGTCCCAGGCCTCCCGCTATACATTGTAGAAGAAGCAGTAACAAAAGCAACAGGTAAGCTTCATACTGAGGGGAGACTGGGGAAGTATTTTTGATTAAGAGTATAGACCCTTTGCATAAATGGCGCCTAAATTCGAATAACAATACTTAAACATCCTAAGCCTCGTATTCATGTGAAAAGTCCTTTGTCTGGAAACATAAGTACGAGGCTAAGGTGTATAAAGTGTTGTTATTCAAATTTAGGCGCCATTAAATCGTTTTTTCTCTCCGTCTCATTTACTTCCACTTCCGAAAAGAAGTCCGGCTGACTCAGTTTAAACCTGTTCGGTAATTGTGTGTGTTAAATTGCACAGATGATAGAATGAAAGTTTTGGATATTATTGAAGAATGTCAGAGCGAGGCCAGGAACACTCCCAAGGACAATGCACCGGCAGTCGGTAAGCAAACAGCGTTCCTCAATTCAATACAATTCCTTCTTTATTTGAACTCACTCTTGCTCAAAATAAGGACTTACAACAATGAAAATATTAAAAGTAAAAATTAGACTACCAGCTGCCTGGAATAACCATAGAATCATTTACCCTGTATTACAAACAACGACTGGTTTAAATGTATTGTCAAAGGAAATCATTTCTATCAACACCAAATGCCGAAAACACATTTTGAAGTTCTTATAAAACACGTGAAAGTACTGATGAAATGAAACTGTTGATAAAATTTTATCTTTGATTGCACATTCTGAGCTTTGCAATGTTTTTTCTCGAGTTCCCATTGGAAATTGTTTTTGGTGTTATTTCAAGCAACTATTTATATATTTAGCTTTGAGAAAATGCGAAAAGGACTGTAATATACTTACAATTGTTCTGGTACAAGGTTTTTGTCCAGTAAAAACTGAAATTTCTCGATTTCCTATCAGATTTCATATTAATGTTCTTTTGACTGAGTGTGTATGCGCCTTCACTTAGAAACCGTGGTTGTTCCTCGAAACAACGTCAAAAAGCTGCTTGGTGCTGGAGCAAAGGTCCTGAAAAACTTAGAGGAAGAAACAGGTAAGAGTCACTCGCATTCATCTCTTCATTGTAACCTGCGGCGCTGGTGTGTTCATGCGAGATTTCCTTTTGAATCTTTCGTCGGATTGACAGAAAAAAGTAAAAAAGAATAACAGGCAAAAGCTTTTGAATACATGAGAGACGCTCGCTGTAAGCCCAACCTGCCATAACGTGGGAAGTGTTCAAGTTGAAAATTTTATTTACATTTCCACTTGAACAGTTATTGTACTTTATTAAGGTCATATTTTGCGAAAACAAGCCTGAAAAATTCAGGCCTGAAGGGGATTTGAACCCATCAGATATAACGCAAATATATTTTTCATATATTCTCTTTAATATCTTCACCATCTACAGGTTTATTACGAACTCGCCGCATCACCAACTCCCAGTTGGCTTGATAGCTGAGTTGCTAGAGCACTGCACCGGTATCGCAGAGGTCACGGGTTCGAATCCTGTTCAAGCCTCAATTATTTTTGGCATTTTGGCTTGAAGTTGCATATGTAGCTACGATGATCTCTCGTACCTTAAAATTCTTTCTCCCGCTGTTCAAATGTATGTTGTAAATATTCTTTTTCAAAACAAGATCTTCCAACACAGAACGCTACAACTGACTTCAGTATATTGTAGCTATAATTGGAAAACAATCTACAAAAAGTTGCTGTATTTGCGTGAAATAATAAAGAAAGTGAATCAACAGTATACGTTAAATCCGGCTGTACTCGATCGAGTAAGTCTACACACGTGAAATTGGTCCGGAGAGAAATGAAACGTAATTTCCAAATTTAAATGAATGTTTCGAAACAAGGACCAGAGTTGTGGATCTGACCAATCACAATCACAACTCCAAACAACAATCCATTTACATGTTTCCTAATTTGTGTTTTTAGGTACTGACATCAATCGGATTGATGAAGACCAGTTTTCTGTTTTTGCTCCAAACGCTAAAGCTCTCAAAGAAGCGGTGGACAGGATCAATGAAATCACAACAATAAAGGTACAGATATTAGGGTTGTACTATGGGGCTTTGGAAAAAACATTTGTATATTAATCGCTCCAACAAGACCCTGTCTGAGGGATACCAAGCGATCATCTGGACCAAGTGAAAATTAAGCTTCCTGCCGAGCTGCCAATTGTTTCATAAGAAGGTGCGATAGTTGAAAGATCAAACTCATGATCCCAAGTAGACTACCAGCAGCCCTCTTTTTTCTAAGTCCGTCAAAATTGACACAAAAAGAAGCGCGAAAAGAAAACTAGCTGTGTGCGTAGGCGGAAAAGGACGCGTGACGCGTTCTTTCGCGTTCTTCCGCGTTCTCTCACGTTCTTTCGCGTTCTCTCGCGTTCTTTCGCGTCACTAGACAGTCAATATTATCGCGTGATTCCCTGATCTAGCGCATGCATCGCAAAACAGCCCGTGTCTAGCTTGAGTTTGTTGTTGGATGAAGACGCGTTCTCGTTAATTCAGTGACGTGTCCGCACAGGCACATTGAGAACAAGATTGTTTACATTCTGAAATCTACAAATCTTCAGAGAATTTTGTTCAAGTTGAAGCTCCTTGGAAAATTGTTTCGAGAAACCTTATGCGGAGTATCCTTTCATTAGAACCATATCTGCTTGTGCTTTAATCAAATTTATAAAACTGCGGGAAAGCAAAACAAGCCATAATAATATTACTCATAAAAATTACAATTTCCTCGATTGTGATTGGTTTAAAAGACTCCTATTTTCCACTAATTCACTTGCCAAGTTGTTATTGGACAGTTTGTTATCGGACAGTTCAATAAACCCATCACATTCAAAGTTGTAGTTTAAATCAACCAATCACATTCACAGTTGTTGTTTAAATCAACCAATCTCAATTTGAGAGCGACATTAAACATTTTACGCCTCCTTTGTCAGTCTTTTAATGCCAATTTTCCCGTTCTTTCATTTCATAACTTGGCTATTCTTCTTTTGTAATTTTTATGATTAATTGGTAATAAGACTTCGTGTTGTCCAATTCGGTCTGTAATCATTCTCGTGATAAACAAATCGTACTCCCGCTGCGCGGTCGTCCGATTACATGATTACAGACCAAATTGGACTCCACTCAGTCCTATTACCATTACAGTTCACATATGGTAAATGTTAGCTCCGTCACAGTGTAGTTTGTCACGTGCATGAAATCTAATTTATCTTTTGTTTCATAGTCCTGGACAGATGCTCTGGAAGTTGGAGCTACATACACCACAAAAGTTGTTGATGTCAGGTAAGGGATTAAGTTTGATGAGGTAAACTATTTGATGAAATACTGGTGGAGCCAGAGGTGTAAAGTGAAGATAGGCTCTTTTCTTGCTTGTTTATGGCGAGGGAGTAGTGGAGGTGGAGACGTTTTTCCCTTGTTAGTTGAATCCAGTCTGAATTAAAAGCTACCTTGACCGATTTGACGATTCTCTCTTTAAAGAAGTTTTGTTTAACAAATAAAGAAGCCTAAGGCGTCTATTACACTGTGATAAAACACGACGGGCATTTGAGAACACGAGGAAAATGTAGAAAACACGATCTGCAGGCGAGTGTTTCTACATTTCTCGAGTTTTCTCAAATGTCCGGAGTGTTTTATCACAGCGTAATACACGGCTTAGGCTTCTTTATTTGCTTTATGATATAGAGGTATTGTGGCGAAAAACAATAGACACACTTTTTCTATGTTTTATACTCTGATAAAACATGGGTTTTCGACCAATCAGAGCGCGCGCTCCAGGGTCCTATCTATGTTATAATTAGATATAATTTGTCGCTTACATAGGCTAAAGTTTGGCAAAATGTTTAAAATTTTCAAGTTCCGCGCGCGATAACGTCATTGTGTGTTGTCTTATTGTTGATGGTAATCATTTGAATGCGTGTACAATTGAGGATTCACACCAGGAGTGATATTTGAAAATTCTCTCAAAATTGCAGTAATCTTTCTGTAGCTCGAAGAAGAATTGACCTTTCAAACGAATATATATTTGCAAAGGTTTTTACGAGTGCCGAGGTTATATTTTTTTTCCCAGAAAACTCCACCATTGCTTCTGGCGAAGTAAACACGATCTTATTTATCACCGTAAGGGCATTACAGTGAATACGGTCATATTTATCAGCATCAGCGCATTCCATGGCTGACTACCTTCTTTAGCGCATTGAATATTCCCTTCGAAAGTGAACATGCAAGCAAAACAAAAATACAACTCTAGATAATTTCAGCCGTAGTAGGCAACAGGTCCTAAATTACATTCTTTATCCTTGCAAATGTCTTGACGTCCAACTCCGAGGGATTTTCGCCCAATTATTTCTCCCCGACTATGAATATTCAATTCGCTAACTAGACAAAACTTTCCGGAGGGGAGGTATGACGAAAAGAGCTGAGAAATGGCCTCTAATTGGCTGATGATGACATCATTCGGTGACGACATTTGGCCGAGTGGGAGTTTGGCCTGTGATTGGTTGATGAAGACATCATCCGCGGAGGTCTGCGTCTGGTGACACAAAAACGAAAAAAAAAAACCCCCGTGCAGAGCAAGAACCGCGCTCGGCCCA
>OZ026600.1:34110204-34132704 GCA_964020085.1 Micromussa lordhowensis
TTCAAATCCCTTCGGTTTGAAGAGCGTTTTCGAAAAGCTTCGCTCTCGTGACAGATTAACTAGTGTGGACGGTAGACCTAGTTATAGAAATAAAGCTGCATTTTCAAATTTCCCCGGCGTAGTGTAGACAACTTGAGGGAAAACGTACTTAGTTCCAATAGTAATGGCACTTTTAGAGCCTTTCTATATATTCTTATCTCTCAGGCCAGTAATCCCTCGAAGAAATTTACTAAAGGAGAAAGTGTTGATGTGGTGTACATTGGAAAGGATGAACTCACGGGGCGACCACGGATTTCAGCAAAATCGCTTTCTTCGAAAACTCGCGACAGCATGAATATTGACGAATTTGTCGCAACTTATCTTAAATAGTTGCTGAATTAAAAGAAAGATCGGAAATGGTCAACACTGGACAAGGTGTGAGAAGAAGTGAAGCGTAGTGCAACACGACACTGAAACACCCAATCGTTCACTCAAGTGAACAGCTATCGACAGCCAGTCATTCCGGATGAATTTGTTGCTTTACATTATATATCTGGGATGAACTCTTCATCATCTGGCCGGGCAGCCAGTTGCACCGATAACCGCGGGCGGAAACTAGTCGTACCTCAAGCTGCCGACTCCTGGGCAGGAATTCCAGGTTTCGCGCAAGCAACAAAGCTGTGAATGACGCCTGGCAGAACTTGCAGCTTTACTATTATAATCGCGTGGAACTTGTAAAATCCAGAAGCTTATGCTCGCACCTCTTAGTTTATCAGCTTGTGGAACAATTGTGAAGACAATGGGTCTCATCTAATTAGCTATATCCGTTGACAACAACTCAGCAATGGAATTCAGCGACAGAGTGATGAAAGCCTGATGTTTAAGTACAACATTAAAATTGAATTAAAATATCGTGGCGTAGCTGTATGAATTATTGTACTTATTAATTCTTAAAGAGATCACTGGTATGTGTTCATGTGACTCATTTAGCCGACATGAATCCCTTAACGATCTCCCTATCTCGACCCCCCCCCCCCCCGACCCCAGCCTCTGTTTAACAATCATCCGGGTCATTTTGAATTTGTGTTTGAGGAAAACTCAGTCAGGGAAATCCCATGATTATCGTGATGTCATCGTTTTAAAAAGCTCTGTTTTGAAAACGTTTTCCGTCCGCACAAAAACGAGACTGGCGTTTTTAAATTCCTCCGGTTTGAAGAGCGTTTTCGAAAAGCCCCGGTTTCGTGACGGATTTGTATGGACAGTAGGCCTAACCGTAGAAGCAATTTGAGAGATATTTCGAATCATTCCAAACTATGAATGATTAGACTCCGGAGAACCTGAAAGGCCTATTTAAACCCTTCAGCACGGACTATGGACTAGAGCCACTAGATATTTAGATCAATCGTCTGATGTACTTCTCCTGCTCCTACACGACAAACGGAAATCAGTTTTCTTATGTCAATCTTGTGATATAACCGACGTTTCTACCTTAAGCGCCTTGCCCGAGAAATTAAATTACAGCAAAACCTGTATTAAGCGGACCCCATATTAGGCGGACACCCTCTATTAGGTGGACACCAGCTTTCTTCTCACATTTACTGTAAAATAAACCTGCGTTCAGCGGACACCTCTGTTAAGGCGGGGGTAAACGTGAAGGCTGTTTTCAGGTTGCTTAACACGGCCTTTCTGCCTATATCTCGGTCAGGTTTCAAGCGACACTAAATCTCTCTGCTTATCTCATTAACCACTGTTTGGCGGTTTTGTGTAAATTTTTGGGTGATTTTTGGGCATTTTGGGAAAGATATATTTTTTCTCAAAGGATAGATTTAATTGAGGAAAATATGAAATGTTGAAGATTTGATGGAATTTGAAGTGAAGAATTAGAAGACGGATACCAAACAGTCCCCTAGCAACCTGGGGCTCTCTTTTGCGGGGTCAACTGTCTGGAAGTGTTTCCAACTCATCTTAATCCTAACAATTTCCTTTTTTATATCACTTCAAATTTCACGCCCATTGGTGGTTTTCACGTCACGCAAGTAAGCTAAATTATCACGCAAGTGAAAAATAAAATCGCTTACCATTCAATAAATTGAGTCAAGAAATTGAAATATCGTAGAAGGGTAATAAATAAACAACGTGCCAAAGTTTCGGGGATGTGCGATATTCCGAACTCGAGTTATTCGGCAAAAGGTATCACTGAAAATTACAGGGTTTAGTATGGAGAGTTGGAGCCCGTCTGAGGGACTCCAACATGGCGACCTGAAACCAGTGTAAACATCTGGAGTTTACTTTGGCTCTCTCACAACGTTTATTCTCTCTGTTAAACTAAAAAACATTCGCATAGGCACTTCTCTCAACATATTGGTTACTCAGAACTCGAAAACGTAAGGCGAATCGATATTTTGGTGCACGTAACATGTTACCCAGAAGCAATGCCGATGTCACGCATTGTGAAAAAACCGTGTTCTATTTTCAAAACTAAGCAGTCTACCGAGCTGAAGACAGGCCAGCAGATATTCGTTTAAAAATGCCTTTTACCCCATCAAGGTAAAAACTTAAAATTTTTAATTTTAGTTCAATTTTAGTTTTTTCTGACGTCACGTGAAAACCAAGAATTCATGTTTACCCCCGCCTTAAGCGGACGCGGACACCAATATTAATCCATTTTGTTCAACGAAACCTGCAATAAGCGGACACTTCAAGGGCTTTTTACTTCTAAAAGCTGAAACATTGTTCAGCGATGTCGTTTTAATGCTAAGTAGATTATTACAGATTGATGCATTGACTGTCCGGACATTATGCTATGAGCAGACATAGTGATTACTACTTGTAGTAAGGGTTAGGGACGGACCATTAGAAAAGTGATGGGGGGGGAGGGGAATTTTCAGCTTGCACGAATATTTTTTTTCGCTCATTGCTTGTGTAGGAATTTTTTTTTCGGGTGAAACCCTCTGCACGAATTTGTTTTTCAGGCAAATATTTGAAAAGGTCATAGAAAGGCCAACACAGACCCTCCAGAAATTCTCGAGAATTATGGCAGTGTTTTTTCAAAATCCTGTCAAGAGGTTACGCTCACGATTACTATGCGCGATAGAAATCACGCGCTCACAATCTAATTGTTTACACGTAATGCAAAGCGATTCTGGAAACTATACACGACGGAAAAATCACTCACGATTTTGTTACATTTCCAGAAGCACTCAGAAACTGTATTGCATCGACTTCTGCCGGGTGAACCAGAACCAGCATGTTCCTATAATGCCACGCACGACGGAAAAAAAGCGTTTTCACTCACGTGACCAGCTCACATACAAATTTCTTGGAACAAAAGAAAGTGTTTACACAAGAAAAGAGTTCAACTCCCAAGGGATTTATTTGTACACCAACATGTCCTCCGTTCCATTGTTTTGGAACACCAATATGGCTGCCGTGACGTCATGTGAAAACGCTCTATACCCAAAGCACTCAGCAACTGCATTTGGTGGTTTTGACCTTGTCAAAGCGTGTAATTAGGAACACACCCCCTTTTGTTTGCGGTCTTGTCAAGTCTTTAGGCAGTGTCAAGTTTCTACTGGGTCAACTTGATCTCCTGATGTTCCAAAGGTCATTTGCGGTCTCTCGTTGTTCGTTTGAGCATCTCGTGTGCTTGTCTCTTCACATTCTTCCACCGCGTCCTTTAATCATGCCTCTAACCACCAGGCAATCTACTGCGAAATCCAAATCTTCCTCGGAATTTCTCTTTCCAGAAGACATCGAAAATCTGACAGCGTTTTTAGAAGAGCAAGAACATTCCGAGCCTTCAGGCGCTAAGCCAAAGAAATCCTCCACCAAGTCTAAGAAGAAGGACAAAGCGCCATCGCCCCCATCCCAGCCAGACCAGTCCGCATCGGTGGAAAATCTCATTCTTCTGGAAACTCTACGCAAAGAGAACCTAGCCACGGAACTAAAGATCGCGGAAGCCAAACTGGAGCTCACAAAATTGTCCACAAACTCTTCGCTGGTCGCCCCACCCTCCGTTTCGCCTTTTAAGTTGGAAAGAGTGATTGCGCCGTGTTCAACGCCAGCCGCTCCTGTGCAACAGTTCACCACGCTGGATCAGCTTCGCACCAAGAAGAAAACTAGCACTTCTCTTCCTAACAATTACCTCTTTTCTGCTAAAGGTACGGTCGATTATGACAAACTTGATCTTGCAGAGTTTGTTAGTGGGTTCTTGGAATTTTGCAAGGAGCAGCCAGAGTCCTCTAAACCTTCGCTGTTGGCCCATTTGCAGCTGTTAATGGACCGCGCGATCACGTATTCATGGTCCAGTGTCTGGAATTTTCATTTTTCAGTCCACAATGCCATTGAGCAGGGCAGACTAGCCTGGTCCCGTTCGGACGCGATTCGTGATCGTGCTCAGACTTTCTTCACACACCAGGATCTGAGATCTAAT
Organism: Micromussa lordhowensis; assembly: GCA_964020085.1. Lineage (NCBI taxonomy): Eukaryota > Metazoa > Cnidaria > Anthozoa > Scleractinia > Lobophylliidae > Micromussa > Micromussa lordhowensis. The sequence continues at coordinate 34,114,616 of OZ026600.1, forward strand.
GCTACCATCCCGTCTCGTCCAAATGGAAATTCCCAAGTTCGTTCTCGTGCCAAGGACAATTATTGCAAGGAGTGGAATTACTCCGGAAAATGTAATTGCAACGTCAGTGATGCCTCATACAAGCTCGTGCATCGTTGCCGTGTTTGTGATTCTCCTGAACACGCTATGCTCAATTGTGCCAAGCGGAAATATCCCATTCCTTCTCACCAGCCGTCAACTCCTTCAGCAGAACAATCTTCATGACTACAATCTTTAGTTCAGTTGTCTGACCAAGTTCGCGCGCGGGGCGCCCCTAACGCTTTCGGTGCCCAGCGCCCTGTACATTCTGGCTTTAACCTCGACGTTTGGTCTCACTATCTAGAGCATTATGAAGACAGAATCGTCGTGGATTTCTTGCGTTTTGGCTGGCCGATTAATTTCCGCTCTGATGTTTTGCCTCTTTCCACTTTTCGTAACCATCCTTCAGCAATTTCTAATTCTGTTTGTTTGACCTCATATATCGCAAAAGAACTTTCCTTTCAGTCAGTGATGGGCCCATTTCACTGCAATCCTTTTAATACCAACTGTGTCGTTTCACCGCTGATGTGCGTGCCCAAGCGTGACTCTACCGATCTGCGTATCGTCCACGATTTGAGTTTTCCGGAGGGTTCTTCTGTTAATGACAGTATCTCTAAAGATCATTATTTAGAGCAGTATTTTAAGTTGCGCCTTCCCGGCATAGATCGTCTGGTCGAATTTATCAATGACAAGGGTCGCGGTTGTCACGTTTTCAAGAAAGATCTCCGGCGAGCTTATAGACAAATTCCCGTCGATCCTGCAGATTATCCTTTGCTGGGTATGTCCGTCGATGGCTCGCTATTCTTCCATACCTCACTACCGTTTGGCCTTCGCTCTGCAACTTTGATCTGCCAGCGAACCACTAAAAGCGTCGTTCACATCCTAACCAACGAGGGATTATCGGTCGATGTTTACATCGACGACTTCTACGGTGCGGAGTCCCCTGTTTGTTCTCAGCAGGCCTTCCAGCGTATGAACTCGTTTTTTAATGATCTTGGCCTTTTGGCGTCCCCCGAAAAAGATGTCCCACCCTGTCATCATATGCTGTGCCTTGGTATTTGGATCAATACCTTGGACATGACTTTGTCAGTTCCCTCTTTTCGTGTTTCTGAATTGCACCAAGAGCTGCACAAATGGTTACACAAATCTTCGTTCACACGACGCGAACTCCAGCAGTTGCTTGGCAAATTGTCCTTTGTGTCTGCTTGCGTGCGCCCTGGCCGGGCGTTCATGAGCCGTCTGTTAAACGCCCTCCGCGCTTGCTTCTCACGTCCCAAGAACGCCTCTTTCCCGCTCACTGTTGAGCTTCGTTCAGACCTCGACTGGTGGCTGTTCTTCCTCTCACAGTACAATGGCATTTCGGTTATTCCTTCCGATGTACTCATCTCCAATCCCGAACTGTTCGCGACTGACGCTTGCCTGTCCGGTTGCGGGGCGATTTGTTTCGGGGAGTTTTTCCACCGCGAATTTCCGGATTTCATTCTCTCACTAGATCTTCACATCAATGAACTGGAACTCCTTACTGTTGTGATCACCATGAAATTGTGGTCACGCAAGCTTGAGGGCCTCAAAGTAGAGCTGCTTTCGGACAATTCTACCTGCGTCTCAGTCATCAATTCGCAGTATTCCACTAATCTTTTCATGCAGCAATGCCTAAGAGAACTCTGGCTGCTCCTTGCCTTGTTTAACATCCAGCTGGTTGTTCGTCATGTTCGTGGGTGTGATAATTGGCTCGCCGATTCATTGAGCAGATTTCACACTGGAGACTTCAGTGCTCAGTTCCATGCATTATCCACCAGCCTGCACTTGTCAGAGTGCCCTGTACCAGACAGTTTGTTCCATTTCACCGTTACATAATATTTTTCGTTTATTACGTTGCAGAAAACTCAGAGTCTTTACTGGAATACGCCTTCCAGATTCAGTCGCAGGCATTTCAAGAGTCTACGAAGAGGAACATGAGAACTCAGTTGAACGCATATATCTTATTTTGTGAATATTATAACTTCGTTCCGTTTCCGGTCTCGAAACCATCATTTTTAGCCTATTTAACTTTTCTTTCGCGTTCATTATCCTGTTACCGTTCAGTTATTAATTACATCAATATTTTGAAGCATATCAATAGGTCACTGGGTGCCGATTTTTCTTTCATGCATGACTATGATGCCTTTCTCACCCTTCGGGCGCTCCGCCGTATCATGAGTGATTCTGTTCGTATCACTCATCCAGTCACTGTTGACATGCTTCTCAATTGTTTTCATTTTTTCGATTGGGCAAATTCATTGCACGTTTGCATGCATGCCGCCTTTTTAGTGGCTTTTTTTTCGTTTCTTCGAATTTCCAACTTAGTTCCTTATAAGTCGTCCGATTTGGGTTCTTCTAAGGCTTATTTTTTAACACGTTCGGACGTCTCGTTCTCCGCCGCTGGCGCGGTTTTAAGAGTTTATAGGACTAAGACCATTCAATTCCATCAGCGCGTGTTAGAAATTCCGTTACCGCTCATTCCTAATTCTATTTTGTGCCCAGTTTCTGCGCTTAAAAATTATTTTTCGTTAGTTCCCGCACCCTTAGATTCGCCCCTGTTTATGGTATCTGAAGGTAGTGGCATTAAGCCTGTTCTCGCTTCTCATTTTAATCGTTTCTTCAAAGCATGCGTGCACGCTGCGGGTTTTGATCCCCAGCATTTTTCGTCTCGCAGTTTTCGTCAAGGGGGCGCTACATTTGCATTTAATTGCGGTGCGCCTTCTGAATTTATAAAAGCACAAGGCGACTGGCAAAGTGACGCTTATTTAATTTACCTCAAGCTGTCTACGCAGAAGAAACTTGACATCCTGCGCTCTATTTCCACTCGTCTTTCCCATATCACTTTATAACTTTTATCATTTTTTTTTTTTTCTTCTCTTTTTCCCATGGGTTTGGGGTTATCTTATTGTTTTTTTTTCTCTCGTGCTTGTTTTCAATAAACTCAGTGTTGCCCCAAACTCTTTCAGTGTGTTTTCTCTTTGTGTTCTCTAATTTGGTGGTTTTGACCTTGTCAAAGCGTGTAATTAGGAACACACCCCCTTTTGTTTGCGGTCTTGTCAAGTCTTTAGGCAGTGTCAAGTTTCTACTGGGTCAACTTGATCTCCTGATGTTCCAAAGGTCATTTGCGGTCTCTCGTTGTTCGTTTGACCCACCCATCCCCCCCGGGGGTTATCTTATTGTTTTTTTTTCTCTCGTGCTTGTTTTCAATAAACTCAGTGTTGCCCCAAACTCTTTCAGTGTGTTTTCTCTTTGTGTTCTCTAATTGCATGGACTTCAGCCTGAGTGAACCAGAAAGGACATGTAACCTGTTCCTTTAATGTCACGCACGACAGAAAGATCACTATCACGATTATGTTACATATCCCGAATAGACTTTTTTTTATTTTAAGATTCACTTCAACCTGGGTGAACCTGAAAAGATAAGTAACATGTTCCTATAAGACACGGTACGTCGCGAACGTCGGAAAAATAACTGACAATTTTGTTACATATCTTGAAGCACTCAGCAACTGTATTGCATGCACTTCAGCCTGGGTGAACCAGAAAGGATATGTAACATGTTCCTATAAATTATGTCACGCGTGTAGTTTTTGTAAAACATCTTCCAACCCTCAGTAAAGTCAATATACTAAGTGGACGTTTGTGTGGGCAAACCAGAGAGTATTTATAATATGTGCCTATATGCTGATTGTCTATGTATCCGGAATTGTCTTTCAGAAAACTAGTGTACCATGGACTTCAGTATAGGGTCTAACTCACGAAGGATAATATGTAGTCCCAAAAAGCATAACAATCCGTGTATAAGTAGAGATATAAATAAAAGATTAACCTGATGACTTAACTTGGTATCTTCGTCTTGCTGAGTTTTGAAGCTGTTGTCGTGATTCGATGCTCTACGAGGTTGGTCACGGCCAGCGCTAGCTGTAGACATGTTCTGGTTCCCTCTGTCGTTCTCGGGTGAATGAAGTCATGTACAAGTCAATCGTGGTTGTCGGTTTCCGGTTTGGTTTTCAACAACTGTTTAATGGTTTGAGCAACACCAAATCCAAACGTATAGGCAGGGGAAGCTTCTTTGTTGCCCTTCCCGCCAAAAGAAAACCAGCGCGCCCACTTTAACTCCGCGAGGAAAATTCGACTGGAAACTGGCTCAGATTCGCTGAAATTCGTCAGCAGAAACACCATATCTTCTAATCTGGGAGGCAAATCTCGTTTTGTGCCCGTTTTCAATGACTAATGACGGGTTCATTCGAAGTCGAAGCTTCTATTTTATGCGAACGAGCAATATTCCTGCGTTGTGAAAATTTATTATAAAAAAATCAATTATGCGGCCAGATCATATTGAAAATATCCAGGATAATACTTCTGTACACAGTTCTCTTGAAAACAATTATCGCAAACCACAATAGAACCGCAAAATTCTTGTGATGACAGTAACATAACAGATTAATGACGTCACGCCATAGCAACCGCACCTGGCAAATTTTATATAAATAAAAGTCACAATTGGATTATCCTTCTGCATGAATTTTTTTTTCTTTACCTTCTTCTTTGCACGAATTTTTTTTCTTGGCATTATCCCTTGCATGAATTTTTTTTTGTTTTTTTCCCCACCCCCCCCCCCCCCCCAATCACTTTTCTAATGGTCCATCCCGTAGTGCTGAACCTGTTTCGAGCGGACACCCTTTATTAAGCGGACACTAGTGAGGGTCCCAACGGTGTCTACTTAATACAGGTTTCACCGTATTTCCGTAGCTTGGGGGAGGGGCGGGGTGGGGGGGCTGCAGTCTTGGGTAAAACCTCAAACTCTGGTCACGTGATTCCTTGCGGGCGTACTGCATATTTTGTAACCTCGCGACAATGGAAAACGGGAGGGAATGGTACTATTATTCCCAACAAAATGGCGGACGGACGGCGCTTGGCAGATGCTAGTAGAAAGTTGAATCCTTGTATGGAGGAATCAGAGGCGTCCATGAAATGTCTGGTCGAAAATAACTACGATAAGAGCAAATGTACGTTTTATTTTAAGACGTACAGGGACTGTAAGAGGGCCTGGAATGAATGGAAGGCTGAACGGAGAAGACAAGGACTACCTATAAACAGTATAAAATATGATCCGTAAATATACGTGAAGTCGACTGAAGAATTGTGAGAAACAAGGCCAGAATGGATCATAAACTGACTGGACTGAAGCAACGGCAATTGAATATCGAATGGAAGTTTGGAAAATTGATGGGAGTTAGGGAAACACGACCATCGTCAACATGGCTTAAACAGAGTCTCACCCGGCCTTGTGGCTGAAGACCCCTGGGGGAGACTCCCATGTAAAAATCACCGGTTGCTCGTCGTTCCTTTTACGGGTTTTAAAAGGGTATTGAGCGGAACAAATATGACGGAAGATAATTTGTTATGTAAGAAATGGTACCTTTAAGGGGAGAAAGAAATTCCAAGGCATGCCCACTAAACAGGATCTTGGTACCTCTTAGGGTTTCTTTTTCAAAATTTACGACGAGCACCCCCTTTTTTTTTATATATATGGGAGTTCCCTCCTATGCTGAAGACCACCTGCCTTGGGGTAATGAAGGATGTAGTAAAACTGACACACGAGCATCTTATATGTGGGTATTCAGGTTCATTATTTTGCTGTCATGGCAGGTGGTGCTTTGAGCAATACTGGTGGACCTATGCTCACGTGACCCTTTGTTTGTTTTACTGACTTCCACGCTTTTCATCATCAGTACTACATTGTTTTGAGAAACACTTTTGGACTCATTTGCTACCAGGTGTCCATCAGCCACAGTTTTGGTTAATAAGTTGTAAAAGTGTATTTCTGGAATGTCAGCTGTAAAAATCACATCATAATGCACTTTTGCTCTGGGGCAGCATTGTCATACCTCAAGAGGAAACAGGCACACCTTTCACATGCACTGTGTGACAAAGAAGAACTAGGAATGTTTTCATCGAGGAACTATTGCGCATCTAACTAAGACAGCTGTCTCTTAAATTTGTCAATTAAAAGTTATTTACTTCCCAGTTTTTAAATTCCCTCTACCAATTTTTAAGATCTTTCAAGACCAATGAAGGAATTTCTAAAGAATGTTAAAGAAATTTAAGAACTTTAAAATAATTTTGTAGCAGAAGCAAATGGTTTGAAAAGTCTTGCAACCAGAAATTACAGAATAGGCTATTAGCTACCATGATTTGAAAGGTGGCTATCCAAAATATACTATAGGGTCTGCTAAAATATACAATTTATAGAGCAACGTGAAAAATATAACAATTGGCCTTTTAACAGTTGGTCACATGACCAATAATTTCTTAACTTTTTGCTACAGTTATGAATTTCATAACTGGAAAGAGATGGTTTTAAATAGTTAGAACACCAATTTTCAGACCAATGCCTTATAGGTTGAGAATTAGTGGTGATTTGAATTGCAAAAATTAGAAGGTTTTCATATGACAATGAGGAAGCGTTTCCCTCCAGAAACCTTTTCCATTATTCGTCACTACAAAAGGAAGCTGCTGGCATATAACAATGGGAGATAGAAATATGGGTAAATTATTAGGAAGAATTGAAAATTGTTTGAAAACTTGCAAAATGACAAGGTTTTGTATTGAAAACCAGTGGAATGTGACTGGAGCACAAAGCTGGTTCTTTCCATACAAATCCTTCTGATATAATTTGTTACTACATGTACAACCATAAACATTCACCTCACTAAATCAGTGTGTTCTCGAAAAGTACTCTACAATTATTTATTTGGGGAGGCTCCATCCAAGGTCCAATCCCCCTTTATTGAAAAAAAGTGCCCCTTTCACACACCTTCTTAAGAACACCGAATCCCTTTTCTAAACCTCAAATGAAGTTAATGGACAATATTACCAGAGAATATTGAGCATAACCAGAAGACATGTAAACCAGAAAAAAGTGTTATATTCAGTTCATGTTCAGGTTTGACTTAAATTACCTATTTCCCTTCCTCAACTTCCTACCCTTTTATATACCTGAAACCTGAAAAATGTATTTACCTTTTTGGATGGAGGAGTACCCCTTCCTGGGAACCCTCTGGAACCTGACAATCTTTATAAGTTACATATTTTTCATTACCATTTTTCAATGCTTCTTCCAAGATCACTGTACCTATAAATTAAGGAGGCTCTCTCTCTCCCTTTGTCAAATGAAACCACCCTAATTGCAATAATTTGGAAATACACCGAGCAAAACTGTTTTTGATCGAATACTTCCTTTTCAAATTATAAGATATAATATATAATTTTGAAAAGCTTGATTTACAAAATTGTTACGTATATCGTAGGCGATTTATGCAACAGTAAATAAAATGGTCAGCGGGTGCACCAAGAGGGAATGCGCACCAACACTCTGACACGTACGATGTAAACATGGTGGCTCTGTAATATTTGATGCTTTACTTTTCTCATTCTGTTTCGCAACTATAGCCGAACAGTACAGTCTGATTTTCGACAAAAGAGTTATTAGTTTATTTCTGTGCAAAGAAAGAAAGATTCAGGAATGTGGATGCTGTGATTGCCCTAGCGAAAAGTTTTTTTACTTCAAGGTGCGTTGCATTTTTACCAAGGTATAAAATTATTTGAAAGGCTTACACGTTTTCATGTTGTAACATCCAGTATCAATCATTATGGAGCAAAATATGGCAAAAACTAAATATTTCAGTTAACTTTTCTGTCTTTGCATTAAGTATTACATTTGACACATGACAACCTCGGCAGATCGATGTGTGTAAGCAAAGTTGATTATTTGTTTAAGCCTTTGAGGAAGCATAAATGTCACATACAAATGCTTCCAGTTTCCCCAGAGCTTATTGGTCTAAAATCAAGACGTTTTCTTTGTTCTCAAGTTATGTTACCTTCAAAGCATTGACTTGCCGGCCATTCCCTTATTATAGGTCAAAGGAGTTTTTTTGTTTGCACCTCTTGCTCTCTTAGTAGGAATCCTTTCTTTTTAAGGTTCCCTTCCAGCCGTCAAGTATATCGCAATGTTTTGTAAACACAGACAGGAAATTTGTCCAATCTGATTGGTTATCAGTGGGAATTATTTTAGCAATAATAAAACAATATAGTATGGGTCATTCCTGTCATTCTCTTATCTTGGCTCCACCATCCCTAAAGCACTTTTCCCAAGCTCATCAATTGGCAATGAGTTTAATAATCACTTGTATGAATTAACCAGACTCCACACTGTCCTATTACCTTTTGAATATGTGACTTTCTAGGTCATTTTGCCATGGGCTAAGTTCATGATAACTCTTAGCCTTGCCTTACTTTAGTCCATTTTTTGCTAGATATAACTCAGAATGTCGTGGTTTACGGAGCTTGCTGGCAAGGCAGAGTCGCTTTTGGAGAAGGTTGATACTGCTGCAGCCTCAGCACTTACCAAAGAACAAGTCAATCAAGAACCAGGTGGTTTCACTGCAGCTGGACCAGCAACAGTGAACTCTGAACCAACTCAGAGAATAACTTCTGTGCCATTCAACAACCAGGGAGTTGACAGTTCAAGAACATCAAGTGAAAGCAGTGTGCTAGGTGGGAAGAATTTTCTCTTACAGTCAACTCCAGATCACTTGAACCTTCTCCTGAAATTGATAAAGGTTCAAGTTATCGGGAGTTTGAGTTATCAAGGGTTGAGAACAAATGACTGGAAATAAGGACAAAAACAGTGTTTACTGTATTACTATCCATAAAGTGTGCATTTTAATCAAATTTGATTACAGAGAAGTGGAAGTGAGAAGTGGAACATTACTTCAGTTACTGTATAAATTAAACATAAAAATGTGAGGGGAAACAAATGAAAGCAAAGCAGTGGGGGAAGTCTAGGTACTGACAACTTTGCAGGTTTTAAAGGGAAAAAATATCAGGCTAGTATTACAGAGTTCATGCAATTAACTTTTACAAGAAACAGTTTTAATGTTTTGGACTATAGCACTGATAGTTTTGCATTGTCACTTATTGACAAACATGGTTTGAATTATGAAGGGTAAAATTATATAGAAAATGACACAAAGAGAAACAAATTGCTTTAAGACACCAGGAGGTTTGAGTTATTGAGGGTTTAAGTTACCAGGGGTAAAATTGCAGTAAATGTATGACGGAAATCTAGGGGAAATCAATTTTGGTTTGAGTTAGTGCAAGGTTCAAGTTAGCAAGGGTTCGAGTTATCGGGAGTGAACTGTACATATGTACATGTATCTTTCTGAGATGGTACTATCTTGCCGTCAGATATTAATCAGTGTTTTCAATAGCATTTGCAGAAGGTGGCTGTCCTGAATTGTCTCAGATTTCCTCTTGTGTTGATAACTTAAACTTCTTTAATTGCTTCCTTACAACAGGTGGTCCCACAGTTCCCATCAAGCCTCGGTTTGCTCCATCTGGTTCCAGAACACCTCCAAGAGTAACAAAAACAGAAAACAAAAATGATGATAAATTATTTGAGTTCCTTAACAGCAATCTTCCTGCTTCTAAGGAAAGAAAGTCTGTCAAACCAAAGATAGTAACAGACAGTTCATCCGATGCAGCAATTAAACTCAGTGACTCTGTGGAGAATGTACAAGGTGATGTCACAAATGGAAGAATTAACGAGGGTGAGGTGTCTGCTGATTCCAGCAGTTCCAAGCGTTAATTCTGTTAGTTTACTGATTGTCGTGCAGTTTTGGAAGTTTAAAGGTACATGCAAGACTGTCAGCATCTGCTAAGCAATGAATTTTTTAATTTCATCATCTTTAGCTACTTCTGGTTTGAATTCATAAAATGATGTTATAGCCCTGCAATTTGACCACTCTAGAGAATTTTAAGAGTGAAATTGTATAATTACTGATTAATAGTACCACTATGATTCAAAATACTAAAAGTAAATAGGCTCAATCATTTAACTTCAAGGTTAAATATTACAGGCTGCATATCACATGTGATAGCATTCATCACATCCAGAGGCAGGAGAATATACCCAAAATGTACAATTTCAATTTCGAGACTTGTGAACCATATACATGGTTTACATCAAAATTCATCTTTTTTTCCGGATTAAAGATGTCTTTTTTTTTCTGGATTAAGATGTCACACAGGGATTGTGACATTTTTCTATAAAAAGTGATGTAGTTGTGTGTTTTGCATTTGTTGTTGTGGCTAGGAATTGTTGACAAAAGTACAGCAGAGGCAGATGAAAAAATGGCAGACATGCCAAATGGGCCCAGCATAGAAGAGCCTCAGTCACAGGACATGCCCCAACACGACACTAATGCTACCAACCAACGTCCAGCAGATGACCGTGTGTCCAACCTCGAGTTAGAGAACACACTACTCAGGAAAGAAGTTGCATCACTCAATGAAGAAATGGTTTCTGTAGTGCAAAGGGCCAAGGAAGCTGAAAGAAGTAAGAACAACTTTTTAAGAGGTTTAGATGTAACTTTTTACCTTTTAAACCAGTACTGTCATCAGAAATTTAGGCCACCATGATTTTTCATCAACATAAAACCTAATGTCATGTCACAGAAGAGTGTGACTGGAGTCTGTCATACATGTAAGTAGGCTAATGTTAGAGAAAACATTTGAATTTTCTTTGAGACAAACAAAACTACCCATAACAAGCATGTGTCTGTACAGCAAGGTTTTTGCTGTTCATAGGGACATGAAAATTATTAAATCTGAAAGAAACAGTTCTTGAGAGTAGCATTGTAGTTGCGTGACTGTAAGTCCAACCATATATGTAAGCAATGTATTCATGTATTCATACATTCAAGCATGTAACATCATTAATATATTGGACAGCATAGAGTCAGCCAGAATGGGTAACGTTTGAAAATGTTGACAATATTTAACGCTTGACATTAAGGACGTTCGCGCCCATTGCTACTGCGCATCTCTAGTGCGCACGCTATTCATTGGTCAAGCGCGTGCCACGTCATTTTCAAGCGCGCGCACCGAGTCGAAAACTTAACAAAATATAGAGCTGATGACCTTTGCGTTAACTTGGTGTGCGAATATTTTTGTTGGAAGCTCGGTGACCCCCACTTTTTTTTCGGCAGATCACTTCCTTTTTTAACTCTCTACATTATACTAAAAAAACAAAAAAATCTGTGTGTGGGAAGTTGTAATTATTTGTCATATACTATTAAAAAAGGGTCGAATTGGTACATGGAGACAGGTGTGCGTGACTTAGAAGTTGTCTTTTTTAAGGCTAATTCTAGCAGATTTAATGACATATGTAGCAAAGATCTATCAATTAGGCCTATATAAGCCGTGTTAAACACTCATAGCTTAGAGATGATTCTTCAACTTAAATATATGCCGATAGTAATGAATCCGGCCAGAATCGCCTCGAATGACTGAGAATCGTAGAAATGCTATGGTCTGAGCTACGCTTTATCTTGAAAACGAGTTCGGTGACCCCCGATTTTTTTATCGTTTTTTATCTAATCTTATCATTTTCTACCGTCAGTCAAAGTTTTAAAAAAATCTGTGTGTGGGAAGTTTTTGGGCGCGAACGTCCTTAAACGCGTCACATGATCAGAAAATTGACGAGAAGCAACAAAGCCAGGAGATTATTTTCTTCTTGTGGCAACATGATTTTGCAGCTTCTGATTAATGTGATATATTGCCATTATATTGAAGTTAAAAGAGTGGTTTAATGACACTTCTTGGTGCATCTTCTATGGGAAAAGTTTGTGAGTGGAAAGTCTTGTTTTTCTATCACAGAAGTAAAAGAAGCAGAGAAACAGCTTCAAAGAAGCCAGGACCAGTTGTCAACTTCTGAGGACATTGCAAGGCAGCTGAGAATGAAGGAAGAGGATTTTACTGAGGCGCTTAATGCCAAGGACTCGCAGCTGGCCGTGTTACGCATAAGGATACAAGAGTCAGACCAGGAACTGCACAGCAAACGACAACAAATTGAAGAGTACCAGCTCGAAAGAGAAAGGTCTGGCAATAAAGAGATAGTTTTGTTTTTCCCAACAGTCTTGATGTCTCCCTAGATGAAGTTAAGGGAAACATTGAGATTATATGGAAAGTTTTATAATTGTTGTAGACTTGAAGTAATCAGAGATTATGAGTGTGTTCGTGTTAAAGTATTTAGGCATGGTTGAGGCCACCCCAAAGGTATAGATGTGCATGCGAAGCTAATGAATTTGGGTAGGCCATAGGAACAAAGATGTTGTCTAGTACATTTGCATAATGTTTATTTTGCAAAAGGGTACGGTTACATTAGCTTCACTTTGGTTCGTAATTTCATGAGGGACCATACGTACATGTAGTTTGTTTTATGGTAGATTTGTTAGGGCATAAGATAAATTGTTGTACATGTCTGAAACATTGTGATGAGTACAGAATTGGTTATTAATCATGGCAATTGTAGAAGAGCAGTTAAGACAATTATCACAGTCTAAAAGTGAACTTTGAGTTTTTTGATTTTGAATTTCAACTTGAACTGAACAACTTAAACAAAATAAAGAACAGTAGAGGAGGTGAATTCATAGAAGGTGAATTCAAAAAGTATTTTTTTAGTTTACATCCCCAACCCCTGTTGCTGTACAATTTGCTCAAGTGCTTGAAATCTTTTTGATAGGGTGGGCATTTGTAAGTGGCAAGTAGTCAATTTTCTTTTCAAGTCTTTTTGACTGGATATCATGAGACTAAAAGATATCACTGTTAACATTTATCGATGTCTTAAGGAGGTATGTACAGTACTGCTCAAATGTAAGTTACCACCGTCTTGCGAGACGTGTCTCATTTCTCGCGAGACTCGTCTTGAGAGAAACGAGACGCATCTTGCAAGAAACGAGAAACGCCTGGCGAGAAACAAGACTCGTCTCGTGAGAAACGAGACGAGAGGTGGTAACTTACCTTTGAGGGGTACTGTATATGACTTCTGGTGCGAAAGTTTGGCGCTGTGAAACCAATTTTCTCTTCACAACTTTAAGAACCCTGCGAACAGGAATCCAGGAAGCTCTTTATCCCTTGTTCTTCTCTGATTTTCTCTTGTAACAGACCAGATTGTCTTAAAATCCCTTGCAATTACAGATAAACAATTACTCCTTTCAGTTAGTACTACCGGTACCTCCACACAATGTTAATTTCTTTTCATATTCAAGGCAAAGAAAACTATTCACCAAAGCCTTAACGGGAAGTCATATGTGACTTGCAGTAACAAATTTTCCAGATGTATGATAAAACTTGCTGCTAAATGCTGAGCTACATAACTCAGATGCTTAGATTTGCAACCAGAAATCATGACTTCATTCCGAACTACATAACTTATATGGTTAGATTTGGGACCAGAAATCATGGCCAATTTTCAAACTTCACCACTAGGTGAGTTAAATTTCTGACCACAAATCGTGGCCAGTTTTGGAACAGCACCACTTAGTGAATTAAATTTCTGATCACAAATTATGGCCGCTCTCCGGGCTGCACAACTTGGCAAGTTAGATTTCTCTGACCACAAATCATGGCCAATTTTCGAACTATACCACTCGGTGAGTTAAAGTTCTCAACACAAATCATTGGCCACAACTCAGCAAGTTAGATTTCTGACCACAGAGCTTAGGCAGTGAAATAACACAGGCAAAGTTGAGCTTTGTGAACACAGTTTTTTGTTGCTGACAATGGGCATTTTAGTCTCACAGCGCCAAACTCTACTTTCACACCAGAAGTCATACATACATGTACCTCCCTAAGGCATCGGACATTTAATGTTAGCAGTGATATCTTTTAGTCTCATGATATCCAGTCAAAAAGACTTGAAAAGAATATTGACTACTTGACCGCTTCCAAATGCCTCTCAAAAAGATTTCTAGCACTCGAACGAAATGTACAGCACATGGTTTGGCAATGACATAGTTCATTTTTGCCCCTGCTGTAGGGCAGCGAAATCGGTGTCTCAAGATCCTACCAAAGCGAACTGTCCCATGAAACTTGGCTCAAGTCTGCATTAGAACTGCATTCTACAAATGCAATTTCATAAAACTTGGTGATATACTGAGTGGTAACAAATAATGATATCCCACACCATTATCCACACTGTGTGATATCATTTTTGATATCATATTTATCTCTTAACTAGGCCTAAATTTGGTAGTTGATTCGCTCCTATGATTGAAGGTGCTACTTGCTTCAAGATTAAGCCACCAGGGATCCAAAATTATCAGGTTTATTGCACTAATGAGTGACCACGGCTCGTTGCGTCCGTGGTTACATCGTATATAGTCAACTGAAATTAAAATAAATTGCTAGATTACTATTTACATTCTTATTTGAATCTACAACAGGGTTTCGCTACTTACAAATGGTGTTCCTGAGTTGGATCCCTTGATTCGCTATGGTTTGATAAGGTTTCGCATATGATCGATGGTTGACTTCGAAAGTCGTTATGGAATAAATTGTTTCCTTTTAAATCATTTGTCACCTGACGTATTTTTCCCGCCTCACGTTGTCGAGGCGATTTCGCAAAAGCTTACTAAACATGATTTCTAGAATGTTCGCTACACGTGATTGAACATGCAAATCAGTAGTTTATGATTGAAACATCTTTGGATCTTCGGCAATTTTCAGCAATCTTTTTGGAAAATGTTCAGAAACATTAATCTGGCGTTTGGACAAGTTTTGGAGAATCTTTGGAAATCTTCAGAAAGTGGTTGGAAACCTTCAGAAAACCACCAAAAATGTTATGTATTATGAGAATTATATGTAGTAAAAGAAAATGACATGGTTGCTTGGAGATACAAAATTTATGTTCTGTTGTTGAAAAATATTTCACTCATTCGCTGCACTCAACATTTGAAGAGAAATTTTGTATCCCATGCAGCCATGTGACATCCTCTATTTAATATATAGCTGTATTTTAGTGCATAGTAATTAGACAAGAAGAATGATTACCTCTAGTATACAACTAATACTAAGGACATCTGAAATTTTTACAGGCAACTTTAAAATGCAAGTCATAGAAGCGAACTAACCCTAAGAAGGTCCATGCCAGTATATGTTATGTAACATATGAAGGATAATACATGGGTGCATGTAGATATGGAATATCTCTTTGAGTGTTCAACTCAACATCTCACGAGTGAGTGCAGCTAACAAGTGTGATATAAATTTGAACGTGAGAAGAGATATTCCACATCTACAAGCAGCCATGTACTATTTTGTTTATTATATAAACATACTGATAACAAGGTTTCGAAGATTATTCAAAAATGTTCTGAAGGCCACCTGAAAGTTTCCGAACATTTTCCGAAGATTGCCGAAGACTTTTGAGAAAGATCCAAAGATGTTTCTATCATACACCAACAAATATAACTACAGTTAAAGGGTCAAACATGAGATCAGTGGAGTCATCAATATCTTCATTGGTGAGGATATGGAAAATACGCCACCTGAGTCCCAAATGTGGGTTCATCTGAATTTTTTTTGGGTGTATTTTAAGTAAAACACTCGTGTTTATATAATAATTGAGGATATGTGAAATCCCAAATTCATAAGGATTTCTCAAGATAAATTCAGCCATGGATAGCAAATTTATGTTTCATTCTCATTCACAATGTCTACCTAGAAACTGAAAATGCTATGAATCTACACAGTGAAACTTTTTAACACTTCAACACTGAATGCCCAAATTTTGAAGGCTTGTTTGAGTCAGTGGTGTGTATTTTTGGGGTTTTTAATACCAATAAACATAAAATAAATGAAAAGATAATGTTAAGGCAATTAACCTATTAGTTATTAAGAAGGGTAGGCAACAATTTGTTAATAATATTTGCCTGCTGTGCAGCATCTAGATTTAGCCATTCCCATATGACCATGAATCAAAAAATAAAATTGTGTGTTAGATTCCTTTAAACTCAAGCTAGACAGCAATTCTTATTGTTTCTGATTAATCGGTTGGTGACTAGTTCATGAGACCAATTAGTTGTTGTTGTTCCTTTAGACTACTGCAGGATCACTCAGCATCTACTGGAGTACACAGTCACGCTTTAGATACACTAAAAGCTAAACTGGAAGAAGCTGAGAACAAACTTAAATCTGAACAGGAATCTCAAAAGAAAATGGAGGTATGCCATCATTATAACAACACTGCACTGTCACTACAGATACCTGGTTTTTTTGGGGGGAGGGGGGCTGGTTGCTGCCTTGTATGGGCTAAATAGGTATGTGTGACCCCAAGGGTATGGTTCTGAGCTGTTTTGGTCTGATTTTGACCATTTGGATCTGAAATGGAGTATGTTTTTCACCCTGGCTTTGCCTTAGGTGTTTTGTTTACAAGGAGAACATTTTTTGCATGAAACATTTTACACATCATGATCAAGTGGAAACCATTTCTGGTTAGCTGTGGTCTTTATTAGAGCCATACACTAATTTAGGTCTGAATTGGGGTATGGAAAATCACTGATTTTTGTCTGTAATAAGGTAAGGACTTCAAGCTTGGGGCCACACATCCCGACCCCACCAAAAACTTTAGGGAGAATCCTGCCCTGCCCCCTGGGGAACCAAGGTAAGCAGGTAATTGTTCAATAATATTGCTAATGGTATTTGTATTGTATTTCTTTTGTTAGCAAGAGGCCATGGAGAGGCAAACTAAACTTCAAGAGGAACAAGCAGCCATGGCTGAGTCGCTGAAAAATATGCAAAAGAAAATTAATGAAGAGAAGAGTATCTGATTATGAAAGACTAGATGCTTATAATGTAGATGATTTCAGATAGTCTTCATGATCATGATTGTCCTTTATTACTTTAAATTGATTATTCAAATTTAATATTTGGCTACAGGCTCATGTGGAGAAGGACAAAAGGAGAAAATTGTAAAATGGATTTTGGGCCCATACTAAGTGTTAGTTTTGTTCAGGATAATATTCCTCATGAAACTAGATTCCATGATATATTTTCATGACCTATTTGTAACAGTTTACTTAGTCCTAGAGTGGGTCTCAATTAAGTTAGGTAAAACCAAAACCAAACCAAGATAATTTGGTTTTATCAAGTGAGTTGATAATATGAATTGGCCACCGTAAAAAGATTCGAAAGCTAACGCTTCAAGCGTGAGCCCTTCGTCGGAAATTATCTTGTAATACTCCCCACCGATGCAGCATCACAGTTTCTTTAGAAACTTACCCCCAAAACCAAACCAGTTACTTACCACTTAGGGTGCGTTCCTTTGGGGAGATCAGGATCACTGATCCAAGATCACTCAGATCATAGTTCATTAAAGGAACCAATGAATCCATGACCAGAGTATATTTACCAGTTCCTTTGATGCACCATGATCGGAGTGGTCCCCAAATGAAAGCACCCTTAGATAACTACTAGCCAATCTCAAGCCATCGTAAAAGCAAAAGCAAACTAATTGCCTGATTACTTTCGGCACTCAGTTGAAAACCATTCTAATAGTTCATCTTTTAGTCGTCAGATTACATTTAGCACCTTGCAGTCCTTAACCCTATCATAGATAAGAGTACTGACAATGCAGCAGCACTTAAAACTGCAAAAGTAAACATGGAAACTGCAAAGCAAGAGTTGAAGGACTACAAGGACAAAGCAGCCAGAATTCTTCAGGTAAACAACTTACATGTATTCATGAATAAGCTTGTAATTGTCTGTGCTGCTAGAAGTTACATCCCTACTCTGATAAATCAGTTGTAATCACTGTGTAATTTTGCATGTAAGCAAAGTGCACCTTGTGTTTTTTCTTATTTCAGTCACTCTACTTTTAATAAGTTGTGAACATTGTTTTGGCGCTAATTGAAGAAGTGGCCACTTGGTACAACTTCAGTTTCGTGTCATGTTGTACTCAATGTTGCACTGTGTGCCTGGGATACTCTAGTGTTAATTCATTTTACTAATCCCATGATCCAAGCAGTGGCTGTTATTGTTATGTTATGTTCTAGAAGAAGACTGCTCTTGTTTCCGCTGATCCCTTTACTTACACTAGAGGTGTACACTACAACTGTGCACTGGAGCAATGATTTTTGGCCAGTTGCTTGAAATAAACTAGCATC
>OZ026600.1:34135204-34182704 GCA_964020085.1 Micromussa lordhowensis
TCCTCATAAGCCTTGCTTCTCGGAGATTTCCCCGCCACAGTCACTCCTCTCAAGCTGTATACTTATTTCAATTTAATGTCAATTAACTGTTTAGTATCATTTCTATTATATCTGTAACTTATTCTGTGTGGCAAGATAATAAATAAATAAAATAAACTGTTCCCCTTGGGACCAGTCATTAAGAAGTGATTCGGGAAACAAAATTCACTGTTCCCCTTGGGGCCAGTCATTAAGAAGTGATTCGGGAAACAAAATTCACTGTTCCCCTTGGGACCAGTCATTAAGTGTTAATTATTGATTTTGAGAACAGTGAAAACAGATTGAGATTCTTATTTGATAATGAGTCAAATAACATTGGTTTGCAAATGGCATAAGATTGCTTAGTAGCTACTCCCTTACTCAGATCTATTTTGGTAAATAAGTGACTTGTAAATATTACTTCGCATTTTCCTGTTAGGCTAAAGACAAAGTCATAGCAAGTCTCCGTGATGGAAGTAACAGAGAGGTTACAAGTGGTATTAGTAGTTCAGAATATGAGGAGGTTTGTCATGAAAGAGACATGTTCAAAGATGAAGTCAGTCAGATCAAGTACAAAATGGAGCAACTCAAGGCTGATCTACAGGTAATCAGTTCTTTCCTCTTGTTCTCCTCCATCAGTCTGTCAATGTGGTCTTTTTCTTTGTGATGTGCTAGCATCTTTATGCCGTAGTCTTCAAAAATTAAAGTATCAATTGGTGTTAAATGAATCAGTCCTGGCATTTGCCTTCAGCTGGTAACAGCTACCCCAACTTTGATTATTGTGGATAAATGTCAGAAAGTGATATAACAGAAACTGAATAATGTTTAATTCATACAATGTTGCAAACTGAATGGGAGTAATGCTTTTCACTTGTCTGTAAAAGAATTGGTTTGGAGCATTCGCCTTGTTGACACAGCTTTTAATTAAATTGATCTTCTAGGACCTGGAACAACAACAACAATCAGAAGCGGATCTGGCCCGAGAGAAGGTAGAGGAATTGGAAAGTGTCTTGGAGAATGAAAAGAGGAAAAGAGAAGCCTGTGAACAGCAAATTCAACAACATCTTCAGGTGGAAACAATCACAGGACTGCATGTGTATTTCTTGTTTGCCTCTTTCAATATTCATAATTCAGGAATTATGTGTCTACAGTATTTAATGTGTGTAACTAATTATTATTACTGAAAAATGTGTAACTGAATTGTGTAACTACAATGCTCTAGTATTGGTTTGCTTGATTAACCTGCTCTACATACCCATACATTAAAGAAATGATCCGTAATTAAAGCTGTGATAGCTTTTGAAGAAGATTAGTCTGAAAAGGCAAAGAACTCTGATGTTGTTGCTCCCAAAAAAATGTTTCTAGTCCTTTTAAAAGTTCTCGACTTTCTTAAATAGCTGTGATTATTTCTGCAATGTAGTCATAAACTAACAATCTTTTGTCTTTTTAGGACCTCCATTATGCACAAGATGAGGTGCGAGGAACTAAAACCAGCCTCATGGGACAAATACAGGTAGATTTCTATTTCAGATTTTTTCCAGTGAATTCCTTTTGTGTCTGCTACTTTTTGTTTGCTCACAAACCATTCAATTTTTTCCTGCAGGAGAGAGAAAATGAAATTCAGAAACTGAGAAATCAGGTAATTCAAAATTTGGAACTTTGAATGATTGTGAAAATTCTACTAATATTGTGATCAAAATCTTATTTCCCTACACGGTGGCAATACAAATTCAAGCATTAACATTATGAAAAGATTGCAACTGTTCACTGACAGAAAGTGATAAGTAAATTCTCCAAGCTACAATAGTACAAAAAAAGAAGAGGACAAAAGTTGTATGTAGCAACAGGCCTTACAAATGCAAGTGAATATGTGATGTGAAGATATAATGCACATGTCTTCAGACCTTACCAATGTTTGGTATTCATAGGTAAAGTCTGCATACGAGCCTAGTGGCTCATCAGGCCGGAGCTTATCCCGGTTTCAGTAGAATGAAGCGACTAGGAGTATTTCTACTCCCCCCTGGATGGGATGCTAGTCCATCGCAGGGTTACCCCCAGCATTAAATTCGCCGGTACCCATTTATACACCTGGGTGGAGAGAGGCACTGTGAGAGTAAAGTGCCTTGCCCAAGAACACAACACCATGTCCCCGGCCAGGGCACGAACCCGGAGTGCTCGCTCCGGAGTCGAGCACACTAACAATGAGGCCACCTCGCCTTCATATCAAACCCAAATTAAGTCTAGGCCGAAGAATGAAGACTTAAATCCCAAGACTCCTAATTAGGAGGCTAATCACTTAACTTGTTGACATAGCGTTGCTGATAAGGTAAAACGCGGGACAACCGAGTACTAGATAGTGACGGGGTATGGAGCTGATCCTCGTAATGATTCAAGACTCCCCCCGCCCCCCCAGCGGCATGAACATAGACTTTAAATTTATTTAACTCCTCGCGCGCGCATGTTTCAAGTAACATGTGCATCATTGGACGCGCGTGCACTGTGAACGTTTGATTCTGGCCTAACGGCTGAAACCTCTGAAACATCCTAACTGATGAAGGGGTTATTCCCGAAACGTCTCGAATGCTGAGTGCTACACAGCGTCTATATTTATTTGTTTATGATTCAAGACTATGCCTATTAGTCAAACATGTTTTAATTGATTTACGTTTTTTTACCCATTTTTAACTTGCATATTGTTTCTATTCCTGGTAAAGGTAGCAGCTAACTACTTCAATCTTCGTTCCATCCTCCACAGCTTGCAACCAAGGCACTTACATCTACAAGTGAAGAGGAATTGGGGAATCGAGTGAGAGCATTGACTGAAAACCTCATACAGAAACAAACACTGATCGAGGCTCTTAGTACAGAGAAGAACTCTCTGGTGTTACAATTGGAAAGATTAGAGGTATGACCACTTAACGCCTTGCACTTAGGCACAGACCGTTATTTTTTTAGGGAGAGGGGGTTGGGCGATTTTCTAGCGCATGAAAGTGTTTTCCTCACCTTAAGCTTGTGCATAATTTATTTTTGTGGGCGATAGTTCCTACAATAAGTCCAACCAAGAGATCTCGTGGTTCTAGGACCTAGATAGTAGAAAGTGCTTGCCCTATTTTTTCCCATTGTTTCCCTTAGGGAAACGATAAGCACTTGATGACTACCCCACAGAAAACAGTGAGTTTTATTTCCTCGAGACCCTCAATTTCGCTTTGGGGAACATTGATGGTCTCTGGGCAACAGAACTCGCTGATTTCTATGTGGACAGATAGGCAGAGCTTAAAGTGTTTGTTATAACTCCCAACTTCAAAATAAAACAAACTGCGAAAAACTATTTGCTTGTCGCAAATCGTTCTTTCCCTAGGGAGTATATTTTTCGCCCTAGGGAGTTAGTTTTGACCCATGACACGTGACATGTTCAGGTATTGGATTTGGGAGGTGTTCATCTTGATGTTTTAAAAAGATAGACATTTTCGACCAGAAGTTGTAACATGTGACTAATTAGCCAAGTGGCACTAAAAACACTTCGATAGAGCAAGGGTACGAACAATTCAACCTACTCTTGAGGCATCATTCTTCTTCTTTTCTTTCATATTTGTTTTATAATTATTAGAAACAATACAGAGATGTACAGGCGTCTACCTCAAAAATCATGGCAGGACCTTCAGCGTCTTACGATGGTTTTGATGACACTGATGAAAACACCCGTAAGTAGCACGAGACCCATTCAAACAAAGTTACCTTCACTCCTGCATTTTATCTTCACAAGTTAAGGGTTATTTTATTTTATTTTTTGTTATTTTAAATATTAAACACTCGAAAATGTATTCACGAACCTTGTAGAAAGATTGTTCGCGTATTAAATGACACAATGTAGGGGAAACAGGATCGCATGTGTTCTGGGATAAATCCTGCCAGCAGAATGTTTAGTAGAATTGTTTATTTTTTAGCCGTTTGTGGCAGTCAACATTATGCTGGCAGAATTACAGAGTCTTGAGCAGAATTTGATTCAAATGAGCCGAAGCGGTATTGCCACAGTCAGGAAATGGTCAGATGAAAATAAAATTCGTTAAGATCAGGGAAAAGTCAGGAAATTGTATTTTGAGTCAGAGAAAATTGACATTTCGAACAAAAGCTAGGGAGAAATGGAATAAATTTAAAACCATTGAAAGCTGGAGGAAACATTTGGGATCTCTGTGATCTCCACGATGTTTTTCATTAAAGAAGGAAAATTAGTTGAAAAATTATCAGTTTTTACGAGTGGGTGGAAGGACAGCTGTCAGGGAAGGCTCGAAGCCGCTACAATATCTGGCAGTTTGTATTTACTTGGTGAGGGAAAGGGGAAAACGGCTATTTAATTTTAGTACGATGCCAGAAATGAATGCGAAAGTAAAAAGAAAGGTGATTTGTCACTGAAATTTGACTTTACAGAGACAAACAAAAATACTATTTTACCGACTGGAAACGCTGTCTGTGCTGAATTTTTAGCAGGACAAGCAATTTTTTCACTGAGCATGCAGAATTGGTGCAAGCTTTATTGCACGTCGCGGCAAACGTGTCACTCGACTGAGCGGCGACAGGCGGTGTTTCCTTTCCGTCGCGTTGCGTGGCAATGTGTTAGTCTTCAAAAATATTTCTTTCTTCCCTGCCGCCGAGTCTTTTAACTGATATTGA
Organism: Micromussa lordhowensis; assembly: GCA_964020085.1. Classification (NCBI taxonomy): domain Eukaryota; kingdom Metazoa; phylum Cnidaria; class Anthozoa; order Scleractinia; family Lobophylliidae; genus Micromussa; species Micromussa lordhowensis. The sequence continues at coordinate 34,139,891 of OZ026600.1, forward strand.
CTGCTGTCTCTGTTTCAGTGTCTCGTGTGAGGTCAATATCGTCAATAATGCCCTCGCAACTTAATGACTCCAGAAAAGTCAAAAGAGCAGTTAATGAAATCGACAAATTCAGGCAAGTATTAAATACTGTCAGGGAGCAGCATTAAGAACGAATCCACCAGAGTTCGAGTAACAACTGGACAAAAACTCTGTACCAAGATTACTTGCATCACTGAATTGCAAACTTCTGTGCGACTGTTTCAAATATCTTCTCAAAAGAAATCATTTGTAATTACAACACCAAACGTCGAGAACAAATTTTGAAGTTCAGATGAAACACTTGAAAGTACTGGTGAAATGAAACTGATGATGAAATCAGTTTTATTTGTGTTTGCACAATTTCTCTGAACTTTGGAATTCAATGATTTTCTCTAGTTCCTACGGGAAATTGTTTCTGGTGTGATTTCAGGCAATGATGTATAGCTTAAGCTTTTAGAAAATGCAAAAAGGACTGTTGTGAACTTCAGAATAATTTTGGTACAGGAATTTTTTTGTCCACCAAGAACTGAATTGCTCGAAAACTTAGCGGATTTCGTCTTAATATTAGAGAGCTTAAGCAAACCACGGCGGTAACGGTAAGGAGAACCCCACCAAATAAAAGGTTTAATGAGTAACACAATGGCTGTGCACGTGCGCTATAAATCTTTGTACATATCGTAGCCGTTCTCTGCAAAACAAGAAAGTGAAATGGGTAGGTTTTGAGTAGTCTGAGGAATGCGTAATTGTTCTTGTTTCCACTGATTTGGAATTGAACACTGTCTTTGAATATTTAGCCTGAGCACGTTGTTAGAGCCATTGGCGTACTGAACAGACAATTGCGAATTTCGCTGGTAAAATATAAATTCATTTTTTACTTGGCGTCGCCGTCGTCGTTGGAGCTTCCTAAAAGCTCTCTAGTGAGTCAATATAACCGGCCTAGATACACGTTAATCCTCGCAACCGGATCATTGTTTACTAAGCGACTAACCTGTGCTTATCTGAGAAAAGCGGTTTTCTGTTTTTTTTTTTAACTGCTAATTTTGAACTGCAGAATTAGTACCAATGACTTTTGTCAAAGTGAAGAATAAAAGACGAAACAGAAACGCCTAAGCGTAAAAGTGAATTCTAAGTTGTAGTTTATCATAGGGAACGATCGAATCCTTATCACTTAAGCTACACCATTCAACACTTTTAAAGAAACAGATTTAAATGTGTCAGGAAGGCGTGTGTTTTAAAACCTGTTAGCACGACGATACTTTTAATAAGAATCAGATACTTCGTCTATGATCGACCATTAAGGAAATGGTTACTAATGCGAATCCATTTTTTTCCGACATTAATTTCCTTTCGAGCGGAGAGGTGAAATATGATAATACAAGTCAAAACAGATAGTTTTCAAGATAATGGATCATAATTCCAATCGTAAAGCCACTTTTTCTCCTCGTAGCTTCCAAAAAAAACCGTTTTCGACCGCAGTATTTTAAAGTGTCGACTCTTTTTTAACATTGTGCCTTGGAGCACTCAATTTTAAACCCAATAATCTCTTTTTAGTTAGCGGTTGAAAGTTGCGTATTTTTCCGCCTCACGTTGGTTTTTTTTTTTGTTACAGTATCAGATTGGGCTTATTCCTGAGAAGATATCCAGTTGCGCGACTGTTTGTCATCATTTACATGGTAAAGTTCTCTTTTGTTTCATGTATTGCCTATTTATTCAGTGTACTCAGCTTGTCTTCTTAATAGTCTTCTTCGCATCCTGGTTATGCAAATGTGGTCTTTATCGGACCCGTCTGTTTTCACTTTAAAAAAATAATTACAACATACTAACGAAAATTATACAAATTCGTAAAAGTAATCTGTGTTGTTTATCTGTTTGAAATAAAACACTCGAGTAAAAAGTAAGTAAAATATCTTTGTGTTTACACTTATGATAGTGAAATACTCCCTGGTATTCAATAATCTAGAATTTTTTTCTTTATTTTGTTTCGCAAAGGCATACAATCCGCGGATATCCTTTTCGGTTCAATTTAAAATATCACAGAACGTTCCAAGTTTTTTTGTTTTTGATCCTGGAGGGGGGGAAATGAGGTATTCCTTTTTTTTTTCAAAACAGTAAAAATAGAGTTTTCTGTTCCTCTTTTGTTGTTCCATATCAAAATGCCTGAACCAATTTTCGGCGGCAAAACTCATTTAATTAAACGCCTCCGCCTTTTTTTCTCATAAATTGAACCTTGTATATGACCTCCGAAAAAAAAGTTAAATCTAACTGATGTACTTCTTGGGAGAGGTTAGATCAGTTTGTTGTACGAGATTCAATGTGTCAAATTAGACCGATTTTAAGGGGGTTGATTGAAGCGAATTTTTCCAAGTGTTAGTCGTATCCTTCCAAATTTATTTTGATCAGAAGTATAATTATAAACTTCTGTTGTGGTAAACTAAAAGAACAGGTTTCTGAGTTTTTGTACAGTTGCAGTTGATTTCACAAGGTGGCTATCAAACTCTTGACTTCAATATAATATGATAACTGATACAAAAATCTTGTGTATGATCTGCTGTTCTGATAGTCAAGATTTTTCTTTTCATTATCAATAACTCCATGTCAGCGCTTAATTCCCCAAGCACGTTTACTTTTATTATTAGGCGCGAATGAACAGTTATCAACCATTATGCAACGGAGATTACACTAACATTTCTCACTTTACTTAGCTGTATCAATAATGTTATGTTTTTTGCTCTATATATTTATAGACGTCTTGTTTCTTGACGACAAAGTAAAGGTTTCTTTGATTATTTATTTCTCTCTAGGTATTACTTCATATATGGGTCTTGATTGTTCTCCTCACGTACCAACCCGAGGTTCATACAACCAGTTCAACTCGCCTGCCACGACCTCCCAATTAGCTTCAGAGCATGCAACTATCTTCAAATGATTACTAGAACAAAATCAATTCTAAACATCGAACCCCGAACAATCCGAGGCAGCCGGCGCGTAGTAGAGTTGCTCTTGACAAACAGCAGAGCGTTTGTCAAATTTCAAGAATCATGGACAAGAACAGAACGATAAGTTTAGTAAGGGTTGACTGAGGTACATGGAAACTAGCAGTAGCCGTACAGTGGGTTAGAAATCACTGAAACATCACCAGCAAAAGAGTAGAAAATACTGTAAATAAAATCCTTGGATATATTTATACTGGTAAAGCGCTTTGAAAGACCTTACGACACGAAATATATTCAAGGTGCAATATAATTTTAGTAAGCAATGGCAATAGTGTTGAATTAGAATAAAAAAGGTGATCATCAACAAAACTGTTTTCTGTATTTTCATGCTAATCACTCCTTAGTGGCACAGCAACGGTATATTGATTTTTACTTTGAATTGATGGTATGCATGACAGAGTAGAAAAGGGTGTGTCACGAACTCTATAGTGACCTAATAACCGTAACGCACACTGCTGATTAGATAAACACGAACTTGTCACAAAACAGAGGGATGGGCTGAGCTTGACCTATTAACACCGCGAAACCTTAAAATAGCCGTTTTTACATCGAACTGTTTGATACGGACTACCGGGGCTTCGCTGCAGGATTCACAAGTTTCATTAATTTGAATTTTGTTCAGTGTTTCAACCTCAAATAGAGAGATTGACGGGAGACGAATTGTAGCGAGGAGCACCCCCTGGTGGCGGAACATGCATTGCGTGAGAATCATGTTGTGATTAGCTCGAGTACATCACTTGATCATTTTTGTACCCCGTCGACCGAGCAGTGTGATCCGAACGCGCTGTTCGCCAGACTGCTATTATTAAGAGGGAATGTTCATTTTTAAAGCGTATGATAGCTTGGCTCTGTCGCTGGTCGAATGTTTAAGCTTTGCACCCTCGTGTCCAGTGTTAAGTTGTGTTTGGACTCGAGGACAGAGCTAGAGGTTCAGTGTTACGTCACCACTTGGTTTTATTAAGAGGCGCGCGTTTAAAACACAACAGCGGTCACGGCTGAATGGGCTACTAACCTAACAAGCATGCAAACGTGTGTTTCCTCTACCGTAAGCTTGCCTGCGTTCAACACCGTTACGCCTGACACAGACCTCGTACAGTAATCGCACGTAATGGCAAGGGAATCATGATCACGTTTGATTTGCAGCAATAACACGGCAACACAACTACAGCTTAATTGATCGATAGTTTCGAAACCACATCGTTGAAAAATCAGCAGGAGTGAAAAACCTCAAAACAACCTTTCAATTACATGATCTCCAACGACCTTAGACACCATGTTGTTCCGATAAGCGCTTCTTAAATGTTACACTAAAATTTTTGCTATGTTTGTGTGCCTGACTAAAGCTTTGCCCTGACAGTTGGTTCAATTGTAAAAAAAAACCTCTGAATGTAATTTATAAGAGTTTTCATGGAATTCTGTGTACGTTCCAGAGGTTTGCCGATGAAATTCAGCATCTCGCACTAACGGCGTGACATTTCCATATAAACATTTGTCAAAGTGTATTGGCTCCTGCCGCGATGGATGAAAGCCCGAATAAACAACTTTGTAATATTTCAAGATCGTGTATTTAAAGTGGGTAGAGTATTTGTTTTGAATACACATGAGCTGTTAAAACAGTGTTGCGATAAGGTCATGACAGCCATCGTAAAGCCGGGTGTGTCAATATAGTGATTGGGTGTTGGAATCCTTTCCTGTCGATATAGTGATTGATTGTTGGAATCTATTTCTACAGAACTGTTTATCATGTGTTTTTTGTGCTCATATTATTTCATTGAAACCACACATGTGAGTGAATCTTTTTCCCTAACCGAAGCAACTACGAGCGTTACCATTTGTAATGCGACTTAGATTTTGTAAATGGTCCTAATCCGATGGTCCCTGACTAATCTGCGGTCAGCTACATGTATATCACACTTCGTTGTCTGTCTGTTGCTCGGATTTGCTATGTTTACACACTAACTACTTGTTAATGAGCGTTCAAACAACGGCTTCTCGCCAGCGAAAGCGAATGAGGTGAATAGAAAGAAATGCTTTTGTTCAGTCGAAAAAAAGAGGTTCGGCGGTTGATTCAAGTGTCAATTAAATATAATTCTTTAGGGAATAATTTTACCCTTGAATGTGTCAATTAATTTGGTTGTTTTGCTGTATGAGGTACTCCGGTAAACAATTGAAGGGCGTTCCCCAGGACAAAAAACGCTTCCTTGCAAAGTGAACGTCTGCTCCACAAGGGATGAAATAGACAGGCACTTGCTATGCAGATACTTGAGCGCTTTATTCAAACCCTCTGGGAGGCTACTACTGAGCTTGTACCCTCATGGTATCTCGAACTGCACACATGCCCTCAAGGACTGAAATAGCGAAGCCTTGCGAGAGTGTGACAGATAACGGGGTGTAAATGGCTGTAATCACAAAACAAATTGTTCTGTGTTTAGTCAGACGTTGTCTGAAGTTAAAAGATAATAGCAGATTAGTATGACAGCAAAACAGGTTGCTGATTGCATCAGGAGGAGTGAGGCCTTGAAGTCCAGAATATTCTGCCGCTCAACTTTGCTAAGTCTGTTTTTGAAGTTGACCAAACTATGCTGATATCTCTACGCCAAATTAAACGCTACGCTTCAAATTCATTTTTAAAATACAAAAATGGTTCAATGTTGAAAGTCTTTGTATTTGGTTGACAATTTCTCGACAGTATTATATGATGTTGGCACTTGTGTATTCAAATACTTGTGACGGAAAATTTGTTTTAAACTCTCATTTCACGTGCTTTCCTTGCGTTGCTTCAATCAAGGGATAGTTTAGTTATTTACTGGTAATATTAATGTGAAATCAAAACAAGTCGCCACTCCGAGGAATATTTTCCTTCTGTTATTATCAAAACACACATCTGTTCGTGAGCGCATGCGCAGCCAGTCATAATATATACATACCAAATTCAACTTCTTTTCAATTGGCGAGCGCTGTGAGTTGCTTGGTAGGTTGCCTTTTCTTCCACCAACCAGTAAGAATGGAAGCAGCTGGCATCTTGCTGACGATAATTTGAATGTGAAAAGACATCTCTATGCTTTTTACGCACCAGAGATCGCTGTTTGAACGCAAGTCTACTCACGATTCATTGGGCTCTGCCGATTTCGCGGCGTCCGGTCAACATCCCACGGTCGGAAGGACTTCGAAGTTGACAATTTTTTTTAAATTCGCACTTTTGTCATTCATAGATGTAGAGTGCCACTAAAGATGCCGTACGTTAAAAGGCTCGCGCTTCATACGGGCATAATTTGTGCAGTATGGTGTGCTTTTCTTCAACAGACCGTCTACGGAGCCGATCCAACATGCGAATTAAGGACAGACTGTAAACCGGGAATTGTTTTGCCTGTTTGGGGAGGCAAACCTTCTACTGGCGAGATTGTAGGGCGAGCATTTGTCTACCTGCTTGCCTTACTGTTTTTCTTTTTGGGCGTTTCAATAATCTCCGATCGCTTCATGTCAGCCATAGAAATAATTACATCGAAAGAAAAAGAAATAAGGATAACAGACAAGCAAACTGGAAAGGAGCGTGTTTTAACTGTGAAAATATGGAACGAGACTGTGTCAAATTTAACTCTCATGGCTCTGGGCTCATCCGCGCCCGAAATCCTACTATCAGCTATTGAAATTGTCGGTAATAACTTCGACGCTGGCGAGCTCGGTCCCTCGACAATTGTCGGTTCTGCAGCGTTCAACCTATTGATTATTATTGCAGTGTGTGTTTACGTTATTCCTGATGGAGAGGTTCGCCGTATCAAACATCTACGAGTATTTGCCATCACAGCATCTACGTCTGTCCTCGCTTACGTCTGGTTGTACATCATACTGGCAGTGTCGTCCAAAGATGTAGTGGACATCTGGGAAGCTCTTCTAACCCTAGCCTTCTTTCCCATAATGGTAGTGGCTGCCTACATAGCAGACCGCAAATTGCTGTTCTACAGAGCACTGAGAAAAAAGCGACGAAAGCAGGTACGAGGAGGCATGACCGTAATCCAAACCGGTGATTTTGATGTTATTGGAGTCCAAGTCAAGGACGGGTTTGTCGATGGTAACGTCGCCGATGGCCGTTATGAACCGAACGTCGCCGAAGCTGGAGGAGAGTTTGACGATGACGAGCTTCTTCACGATCTGACAGAGGACCGACGCGAAAAGGCCATTCAAGCCTTGAAAGACATTCGCCACAAACATCCCGATGCCGACCGAGAGACCATTGAACGTCTACTGGAGCAAGAAAATCTCAAACTTCAACCTAAAAGTCGGGCGTTTTATCGAATCGAAGCCACTCGCAAGATGGTTGGCAGCGGGAATGTTCTGAAGATGAAGCATGAAAAGCTCGAGAAGGCCAGTAGCTCGTTAGCAGATGCAAGGATGGAGATGCAAGATATCGAGTACGAGGACCCACAGGTCGTCAGGGTTTATTTTGATCCTGTCCACTACATTGTCAAAGAAAACTGTGGCAGTGTGTTTATGAACATTTCACGCACCGGCGGTGATCCGAGTAACACGGTTTTTGTTGACTTCCGAACGGAGGACGGCACAGCTAAGGCCGGCGAGGACTATGAGAAGACAGAGGGCACCATCTGTTTCAGGCCAGGAGAAGCGTCCAAGACATTCTCCGTCGTGATCGTCGACGACGATATATTTGAAGAAGACGAGCACTTTTACGTGCATCTGGGTAATGTTCGTGTAGCCGGAGCGGACGGTGACTTGGTGCGCAACACATATCGAGGCCCGGCTGGAAAGGTTGGTAAAGATGGTGTCGCTACTGTTACGATCCTAGATGATGATTATCCCGGTATTTTCACATTTGAAGAGGAAAAACACTCTGTCACGGAGGCAGATGGAACGATTAAACTCAAAGTGATTCGCCACACGGGGGCACGGGGCACCGTTCGAGTTCCTTACCACACCGTGGAGGGAACAGCTAAAGGTGGAGGCGACGATTACGAGGATGCTGTTGGCGAGTTGGAATTCATGAACGACGAAACATGGTGAGGTTTATTTTCTTGCTGTTGTCTTAGTTTAGATTACAAATTTAAAATACATGGTAATATAACAAAGAGCGGTAATTGTTATCCCTTCTGCCTGTTCGCTTAAATGCTAGAAGTGGAAAAAAAATTAAGAAAGAGAGATGGAGGCGGCACTATTTACAAACAGCCGATTTTATCCGAGAACTTAAGATGTTTCTTCTAAGTTTTTATTACCCCGAGCATATTTACATACAAATCAATTGAGGCAGTCGAGCATTTTTCAAAATTTCGTCAGTGCCATTTTATGAATCGATCTAAGATCAAACGGGTGCCTTTGTTTACATATATGCCTGGTAGAACGATTCAGCCTCTGTTATTGTCAAGACGGCCACGTCAACCTGTGATTCATTCTCGCTACCTTCTATCAATTCACCAAAAATTTGGCTTGGGCTGACGATGGGTCGTTCGTTCGTTTAAATCTAGCTGCCACTTTCCAGATGTCCCAGTGTTGATTTATGCAAGCGATGCGATAATTTATTCCACTTTAACAGACCCTTTACTGCATGTCAAAGTTCTACATGGGCGATCAGAATTCAGAATCTCTCGAGAACTGAAAGTAGTCAGACACGTTAGTGTGTTGTTAACTTCATGTATCGATTTCTGTAGCGATAGTTTGCTTCTATTAAACCTGCTCTTTGCTTGAATGTCAAAACAGTTTCCTCATTGAGGGGGCAAATTTCCATAAACATAAATTACATTGTTCTTTCTGCGTTTAGAAATATAATTAGCCTCAAATTAATTTGTTACCAAATGTAACTCTGCCGGAATTTTGTGGTTATCTTAATCTTTGTTGAGTACAAGTGATAATTTTAGACATGTATTTTTGTAGCATTTCGCTGTAAACACATTTCATATGTTTACAACAATGCTGCAACAGTTGACTTGGCTTTCTTTGTCTTAATTTTAAACACTTGAAACATTTAAAGGGATATCTGGACCCCATGGCTGGTGATGTGGTAGAAAAATATTTCAGGCAATTCCTTTTCTCTTTTCAATTTCTCAATCCTGTTGCATGTTTTTGGTCCTAACAATCAGGAACTCTTCTCTGGAATCTGATCAACTCAACAGAACCTTCTTTCCCAAGTGTCAAAACAGTGCATGGAGATCATGCTTGTGTATGAGTGATCATTAGGCATATTGCTGACAGCAACTTGATTACAGTCATGGTTGATACCACTTTTCAAAATTCCCTGACTATTCCCTGATAAAAATAAAATTTCCACAAAATATCAGATATAGTGGCAGTTTTCCAGCCTCCCTTTACAGCCATGCTTTCCAACCAGCCTTCAATGGTATTTAAGCCTTGTTATAATTTCAATTTTCCCCGACATTTTTTCAAAGTGTCAATTTTTCCCTGACTCAAAATAAATTTCCCTTCACTTTTCCTTGACCTTGAAGAATTTTTCTCCTGACCATTTCCAGACCTGGGGCAACCCTAAAGTGCTAGTTAAAACGAAAAAGGCAATGTCTCGGGGTCAACATCAAGGCCTGCTGTATATTAAATATGGTAACAACCTGCTCCATTCAATTTGTTTGCTGGGACAAATTCATGACTTACTTTTGCACCCTTTTTTAAAAGGAACTCGATGAGAATACTTTGATGTCTTAAATATTTTCCTTGCTTCCTGTAGATGTAGATATTGCTAGGTCAAAATCTTCAAAAATATTCATCAAAATATGTACAGATAGTGAGTGACACGATCATTGTGATAGTGTTCAGTTCAGGTAAACTTAACAAGTGAAGGAACAAGTCACGGAAGCAAAAATAGATATTAAACAACAGCTTTGTTACTATTGCTTCATCTTGTTGCTTGAACAAAACTCCTCACAGACAGCTGTGTAATTTTGGACATCACCCATAGTTTCCTTAAAAGGGATTAAAATAAGATCCCTGGATAGATTTAGTTACCGGTGCATCATTCAATATTTGGTCTTGCTCGTCTGTTTGTTTTAAGGCAAAAGGAAATGCCAAGTTAATGGAAACTTACAATACATAGTTGGACCAAGTGTTCTGTCAATGTTTATATTTTATTTGGGTTAACATAGTATTAAGGGCCAGCTTTTATTGGGCATGATGAAACTATTCCAGTTTTACTGTCAACTTTGAATATGTAAATATAAATTCTTCTTTTGCTTAAAATGAGAATTTTAAATCATAGTTAACTAAAACTCTGGCTTATGTCCTAATAGTTCAGTCCTTGAAAGAATACGAAAGCTGGATTAAGAAACTTGTCAGGTTTTCCAGCTGAATTTATTTTGTTTCAAACTTTTGAAATTCTGAATAAGTTAAATAGTAGACGTTTGTCTCTGTCAGAGTTTTTTTTCTGGTTTTGAATACATCAATCCAAGCGGATGCCAGTTTACATAAATATTTAACAAGAAAGGGTGTAAATTAAGTATATTCTCATTTTACTTTTTTTTCGAAAACACTTATTTGCCAATTAGAAGCTTTGTCCTCCCTAGAAATTCAATTAGAAGCTTTCTTCTCCCTGGAAGTTCTTTTCTTTGGTAGTAAAAATATAGTATTGATTAGTAACAAGACCTCTGGTGTAGCAAGGTGTCGTCAATTCTTTGTTCACGCAATTTCATTGTTATGAGTGCTTGCTAATTTGTGGTTGGTCATAAATGTCACAGTATTTTTTTCATTCTCTCTAATCATGCAATATTGTTTTGCACAGAACAGCATGGGAGAGGCTGATTTTGGAAACAAAATTTTTAAGAAAATTCATTTGGTTTTTAAAAATACGAATAGTTAAATATAGCTGAAAATAAATACAGACAATTAGAAAAGCTGAAATAATCCAGTAGTAGAAATCTTCAGTAATTCACTTAGAAAAGGATATCCATTCACAGCCAAATAAAATGAAGTATCCAATTTGTTAAGTTTTAGCTATAGACGTAGTTGCCTTTTGAGTTTTATCAACCCTAATTTCTTAACCAAATATGTGCCAACTATTTGTGTGTGGACTGATCTGGTCCAAAATGTGTATTGCCTTTTACCAGTTGGAAAATGATTATGGAGGACAATTATGAACACTGTGTTTCCTAATCAAACGTGCCTTTTTCCTTCATAATTTGCCAAAATATAGATCGACTAACAGTAACTTTTGTAATTATTAGTTACAATGTACCTGTAGGTCAGTTCAATGTGTGAACATTTTATACAGTTCTTAGTCACGCATACATGTAGCTGACAGTAATACTCTATTCAGTCTATATTTTCTTATAATTACACCCATAGTGTATTTTAATTTGTTTACCTTCAATTAGCAATTTATTAATGAATGTAATCTCCTCTTAGAGCGGTTTTCATTTGAACATAAAAAGTAATTTACGTGTGTTTTGGTTTTGCATTATCACGTTAAGTGATAGGCTTAAATAACTTGTGCAGCTTTGTAATCTAACCAGAAGTTGAAGCAAACTTAAAGTAACTCTCTCCCACACACTTTCCTGCACTTACTGTCCCCTGCGTGTATTTGTATTGAGTTTTGATTGGTTCTGTGAATCTTCTGTATAATTTATGATTGGCTTGAGTCAATACTTTGCTTTAGGTTTTACTACACTCAATTGAAAACATCATTTAGGTCAAATGAATTATACTCTTATTCGTTACCCACTGGACTGAATGTTGCTCATACTTCTTTATACTATTTTAGGAAAAACATTGAGATCAATGTCATAGATGATGAAGAATATGAGAAGAATGAGATATTTTATGTTGTTCTTGGGGAACCAATAGTTGTCAAGAACGAAGATGACGACAGCGGAGCTGGTACTGATATCAGTTATGATGCAGAGAAAGAACGTCTTGAGGAACTGGGGAAGCCTAGAATAGGTACCATTAGACATCTCTACCAAGTGCTTTACAACATAAAAACCCAGCTAGGTCACAAAAACATAAAAATTTGTTCCAAAATCAAGGGGTACTGAAACGGCAATTTTACTGACGTGTGTAATTGTTTCTTCCTGTTCTCTGTAGTATATTCATTGTTCTTTCATCGCCCGATTTTTGTCTCCTTTGATTATCTTTGCCATTGGAAAGGGTCATACAGGAGTATTCTCATGATGCTTAATTAGTTGATTTTATTTTCCGTGAAACATGAATTTAGGAGATTATTCTTTGTGATCCATGACTTGAATGTTTTGCGTGACCGGAGAAGGACTTAGATCGTTAACCAATATTCACGATTTTGCCACTCTATGCTCTGTGATTTTGAGACGCAAGTCCTCCAAATGGTTAGAGTCCTATTGAGTGGACGAACAACAGATTATTAAAAAGAGCATCTTACCTGCTTACTTTTGTGATGCGGGAAAACAAAAGTTTTATACCTGTAATTCCTGATCCTCTATTTTTTCTGTTTGTGAACCATGCCAGAAACCCCCCCCCCCCCCCCCTGTACGACCCATTGGAGTTTGGTGATGTTTTAAAGCTAAATGTTTATTTATAATCAACATTTGAAACCACAAAATGAGCCTTATCACCATCATTTTTATTTCGTTTCTTAATTTAATTACATTTTACAGCCTAGTCTCTGTGCTAGTTGAAATTTCCTCTGAATTAAGATCTCCCTGTCATATATCAGGTGACATTTCAAAAGCAGAAGTTACCATTATTGAGAGCAAAGAATTCAAGAACACAGTTGACAAATTGCTCGTCAAAGCAAATTTAGCACTAGTTGTTGGTACATCATCTTGGAAGGAGCAGTTTGTCGATGCCCTGACAGTAAGTGGAAGTGGTGATGATGAGGAAAGTGACGAACCAACTACACCAACTTATGGCGACTACATGATGCACTACCTGACAGTGTTTTGGAAGCTTTTGTTTGCAATTGTCCCTCCCACTGATATCTGGGGTGGCTGGGCATGCTTTGTTGCCTCTATCGTAATGATTGGTCTGTTGACGATGATCATAGGAGATGTGGCTTCACACTTTGGTTGTACTATTGGCTTAGCAGATAGCGTGGTTGCCATTACATTTGTAGCTCTTGGAACAAGTCTCCCAGGTAAAGACAAAAGAATCAATACTCACACGTTCTTTTAGCTGGTACTGTACTTGTCAGCTCAACAGAAAGACTTTCTTGAACTCCATGGCAATAATCATACACTGTGATTAACTACAAAACAAAAGTTGTAGTTCTGATTTACTGCCATGCAAAGGATACAATCCATTGACAACAGTTCATAGTCTATGAAGTATGACATCTCCACACATGTTTTCATCTCTGAAGTTACACCTTCCCCGATTCGCCCCCCCTGCCCTCGCCCCAAAAAATTGGCTAGCAATACCTCTAAAACCTTTTTTTTTCCTACATACATACGTACATACATACGTTTTATTTTTTGCTTTTAAATTAAAATTACAATTAAACTATGCCCGCAGGTAGCAACACTAGTCTAGGTGGGTCATGTTTACAAATTATTAATATACATGTACAACTAGGCACAAACTAAAAACAACTGAAAACAACAAGAGAACTAAAGAGACTAAAATTAACAACAGTGACTAGAAACCACTAATAAAGTAACGGTATTACAAATAGTAATTAAAATGAATTATAAAGAGAGACTACAGAGACCACTAACAGTATTACAAACAGTAATTGACAACTGTTACGACAAGGAACTAGGAACTATGTCAAACTATGTCAAAGAACATGTCAAATTTGTTTTTAAAGCCACAAGTCTCACATCCTTTTGTTCATAATATCCACAGATACATTTGCCAGCAAAGTTGCAGCAGTCGGTGATGAGTATGCAGACTCGTCCATTGGTAATGTGACTGGTAGCAATTCCGTCAATGTTTTCCTTGGGCTGGGTGTGGCATGGTCGATAGCAGCAATAGTCAAGGCTGCCAAAGGAGAAAAATTTGATGTCCCAGCTGGTAATCTTGGTTTCTCTGTGGTAGTTTTCTGTGTTACAGCTGTGATTGCTATTGCAGTAATGATGTTACGTAGAAATAAAGCAGTTGGGGGGGAGCTTGGTGGTACAAAGACCTACAAACTTCCCACAACACTTCTTTTCTGTTTTCTTTGGGTTATATATATCATATTATCCTCTTTACAAACATATTGCCACATTACCGTAGCTTTTTAGGCTTTGTCTCTATGAAGGAAAAAGTTTTCTTTGTGGAGACAAACAACAAATTTCATAGTGTGAGTGTCTGGCAATACCTTTGATACAAGTATCTTAGTTCATATTTTCAAGATAATGACGAATACTTCAGAAAATATTGACATTTTTAATAGCATTTGCAACATGACTATTATTTGAAATCTTAGCCTGATAGCTATAGTACACTGTCATATTCCTATTACAGGGGAGAGCTATGGACTGTTTTCGATCTATTAAAATACTTCTTGGCACGGAGGCTTAAAGGACAAAAACAAAGGAAATTGAATGACCATGTTTATTCAATTTTTTTGTTCGTGTCCTCTAGGCCTCACTATAAAGCTGAATTTTAACAAATCAAAAGTGGCGTACTTATGGTTCATTGGGCTTTTGATAGTTAAGCTTAGTTCTTTTCATTGCCTTCTTTCATCTATAAATAAACTGGTAGGCAACTTGACTTAACCCAAATGGGGAATGAGGGAAACAATGTTTTCACTGGTTTAATTAAAAAAACCATGAGGGGCCAACGCAAATGCACAACCCTTGTCACCCTCAAAGCATTGGGCGCTTTTCTTGTGTCCTTCTGTGGTAGGAGTATGACCGATTTCTCGAGAGTAGCTGTACAAATTTTATCACTCTTTGTAAAGATTAGAAGAAGTTATATTATTTTATAGATTCTTCTAATGTACATGTATTAATATTGATCAGTCACAAAAGATTTAATCTTATTTCTTAGATTTTATTATCAGTTATTTATTTCCCCTAATTTTATTTGTTTTTGCCATTTTGCTATTCTCTAGAAGTTATGCTCTTTGACAATTAAATTCTTCAAGGTAAATAATTTGGAACTGCACAACAACACTGTCTACAATCAACTGGAGCAATTCACAGTCTGATAGGAACTTTTTCCTACTAAGGTAGTGAATTCAGTAATGCCAACATCTCTCTTTCTTTGAAATTTCCACTCTTCAAATGAAGAGTCTAATATTCATTGTAGTGTGAATTGAAGAATAGATCTCCCACCCCACCCTACCTGCCAAAAAATGCAAAACAGTCAGCCGGTAGTGTGATGTCAGAGATATAGTGAATGGAAATACTCTAAAATGCATTAAGGGGTTTAGTTCATGCAACAGGTATGTGATAATTTCCAGCGAATTTTACAAGGGAGTTTGAAAGGCTTTGAACACTAACCATCACCCAGAGTCAATAAAGTTTCTTTTGGTATGCATCACCTTGAAGAATATTTAACTGTTTATTGAAAAGTGGAACATTGAAACAAAGAATGAAAATGAATTTTTAACATTATTATTTTTCTGTAAATATTTCATAAAACTGGTATGCTGGCAGTGTATAAAGAGTGAGCTTGCTCAACTTGAATTGTGTATATCGCTCACAGAAACTTTGCGAAAAACCCCTGTGGGTAATATTGGCACCTAAACTACAGCCATCAACAAAAAGCAAGCATCTTGGAACTACTTCTTTACTGATATTTATGCTATTTACTCAGACTTTGTCTATCTGCCATAGCTGCACAAAGAAAAATGTTTATATTTCTCAGTAGAAAATAGGGCTGGCCCCAATATATTTAGTTTGGAAGTAATTGGTCATGTGGTCTGCAAGGTACCAGAATGAGGAAAGGAACTTGTAGCAGCACAAACCGTTACTTCAGATCACAGGTAATCAACACACACTATATAGTTTGTACGGATTTCATTCATTATCATAAATATCTCACTTTCCTTCTGAAAGTTACAGGAAAGTCTAAAAGCTTAATATGTGGTGTCCTGCTGCTGCCTTCCCAAGCACCTTTGTAGCCATTTCTGCGGCAATAGTTAGTTAGAATCGGTAGGACTAGAAAGACAGGAAATAGGATACCAGTGTAGGTGTACATCTCAAATTTAGCTAAAACTTTTTCACATATAGAGGTATTATTTTGTAATGAATGTCAAATCCATGCAAACTTCATAGTAAGCATTGATTACAACAGTAGAGAAACTACTTGTTAGTTTAGCTAATGAACTGATTTGGTTATATTATGCAAAGCTGCTTGGTCAACACTGTAAGACATAACAAGGTACTTTTTCAGAATTGGCATGTGCCTGTTATTGTAAAACACCAATTTAAAATTCTGCTAACGTAACAGTCCATGAAATTAAACATTGAGTTAAAAACATTTTATACCACAGTAAGTCAGAGAAAACTGAAAGGAAATTATTTGTGCTTTATTGCATTAGGTGTCAAAAAAAAACACAGAGAAAATGGGGAAGTAATTTGCCTCATGTCTAGTATATTAAATAACATTGATGAAGTTAAGATTACAAATAATGTGCTTAGTTTGCGTTAGATGTGTGTTTAATATCTCCCCAACTGCTGAACAGCTGACACCTTTACTAGACAATGTGTTCAAGTTCTCCAAAATATAAATTAAACCAGCGAGGTTAAAAGGCTTAGTAGTTTGGTGGTTTGTGCCCAAATTTTGCTTGGATAAGCATGTAGGTTTCATCAACCAGGAGGGCAACTGGTTTTCGTACACAGGCAGACAAATCTTTTTGAACTGAGTCTCTTTATAATAAGGCAAACTTTCCCTAAATGGTTAAACCAGGTGGGTGAATCCTCGCGGCCATTTAATTTGCCTGTTGCCCGGTCAGTTTAATGAAACCCCTGTAGCTATTAAGTCAGGTTAGCACAGGTCTATTCATGAGTATGGATATGACAATTTGTGAACAGTTCTGTGTGAACTCGTGAAATTGTGAACAGTTATGTAAACGGAAAATTTTCATTTGAGCTAGTAATTGACTTTTAGCATGGTGTGCCAAAAAAAACCCAGTCAATTCTGAGAGAAAGTGGTTATCGTAAAAAGTGACTTACAGTAGATGGTCTTTATGAGGAGAAATTTGTGCCACAATATGTTATATTGTTTTGGAGGAAATTAATAAGCTTTATTCAGAAGACATGTTAAATTATATATTTATGCCAGTTAGTTGTCATACATTTTAAGCTGGAAAATTATTTCTCAAAGTCATCACTGTATAAGTGGCAGTTTTGTTTCTGGTTCATTGGATATTTTTTGAAACTTATTGTAGTGGTGACAAGTGTCAAGCAAATGTCTCTTGTTGGCTTTGGTACATGCAGTGTTGAAATGCAAGTTACACACATCTCTTAGGAGCTCGGTCCTGTGCTTTCCTTTTATATTGATTGTGGAAAAGAAATTGAAATTAAATAAAGTACCATGGTTATTCACCCACAAGTTGTCTTAGCTATAGTTTCACTGGTAACCAACCATCAAATGTTACATGCAGTCACATTCTTGCTGCTTCAAACATTTGGACTTAGGGTGGATATGAATAAAGCGGTGAAAATCTGAGAATTTGAAGCACTGGTCAACAACAAGTATGTTCTTCAACTGAGACAAATATCTTTTGAGTCGATTTTAGAGAGCATGTGTGAACTATCAGGAAATATCCGTGGATCGACAAAGTTAGGTACCGAGACTGTAGAGCCTCAGGGAAAAAAACAAAACAATGTTGAAAATTCCCATACAAGGTGTATATATAAATATTATTCTGCAGTTTGGTTCTATGAATATACCAGGTGTATTGTGTAGGGAGAGTTTGGTCATGGACAAGCATTTCTATGATATTAGGGATTTTAAAGTATAATTTATTCATTTAATTTAAGTTGCATGTTTTAGACAAAGAACACCGTTTGAAAAGATCTAACCCCTCCCTGACATTTTACAGCAGTATTTGAAGTCTTTGCTTCATTTCCAGACTGGAAGCAAATGCTCTCTCTTGGTTAAATATGTTTGCAGTTTTAGTAGCCACAAGGGTGGACATTGCATGGTGAATGTAACTTGCCTTTTCAAAAGGGCAACAACATTAGTTTACTTTTTAGGGAGTAGTTTTAGGAAAAAATGAATTTTGAAAATACCTTTCATTATTAAATGTTCCTAGAACCTATTATATAAGAGCTGAAAATAAATATATATGTTGAACGTTTTGGTCTTGTTTGTATTTAATAAAGAAATAGAGGAGGAGGAGACAGACACAAACAGCACACAAAGTTAGAACAAATAAATTAGCATAATTACAAATGTATTAGTTAAACAGTGGCCATCGAAAAGCGATTGGTATTGATTATAAAAGTCTGGACTTCGCGAAATAGAGCACAGTTGATATCATAATTTGCAGATTTAACGCCGTACAAAAGAAAATTAAGTTTTTTTAGCATCGCTGCTGGATGACCACGTTTCACCCAGAATATTAGCAGCGGAGGTGAGGAGAAGAGGAGCCTCCTCACCAGACTCCGCTCGGCCGGATTGCCGCTCGCGCGTGTGCCCCAAATGTGAGCCGGCTCGCAGTGGCTTGTTGTGGTCGACAAACGTGTAACGTTTTCTCTTTACGCTTAAGTTTTGAAAGAACATTTAGAAACAAGTGAATAAACAAAATTTTCGAGAAGACTAAAAGGAGAGGATATACGGTTTCTTGAATTAAAAAAAGCCCGAACGTTTTGTCTGATAGAAACTGATAAGCGCGCGTACACAACTGCAAATGTCAAATTGACAATAATTCAGTTCGTGCGAGTTAACTCTAAAGCGTGAAGTTTAATACTAACCAGAAATAATTGGAATCGTTATTTGAAGGAAATTTCAGTTAGAATTCTACTAAAACAATTAGATTATTCGCTCTCGATTTCTATGAGGTGATAGTTGATTCGGCATCATCAACTATCACCTCATAGAAATCTCGAGCTCCTATTATAAATCTAATTGTTAAATAGAACCACGATTATTAACCAAACGGCGCGCGTATTTTCTTAGGGCTGTTTTCTAGATGTATTTGGTTGATTTTCTGCCCCCCCCCCCCCCCCCCCCACTCCCAAAAAAAAAACAATGATTGGGTTTCCTTAACGCTGGTTTTCACCAGCACACAAGCCTCGGTATACTTGGTGCCGACATACGCAGATGCAGTAAGATGTTGGTACTTAGCACATTTTGTAAGGGAAGGCGCTAATTATCAATATCTAACTGCGCCTGCGTATGTCGGCTTATGCTTATGCGCTAGTGGTGACCAGCCTTTACTTGTGTCTGCACATGTCGGCTTATGCTTATATGCTTATGCGCTAATGAAAACCAGCCTTTATGGACCAGTCTTGGTAGCACACAAATGCCCAACAAGCTGTGGTCATCTTCATGGCATAATAGGTTACCATGAGAATGATACAACCTGTTATAAACACCCTTAATTTTAGATTTAAGTGCTTATAGTTCAAAATGGCTCGGTGAAACCCACGTTTTACTATCAAAGTATGATAAGCATGTTAAATACAACTTTTTGCAAAGTTTTAAACAATAGGGCTCAGATCCTACTAAAATGTTTGAAAGTTTGAAAATGCCTCTGAATTTTCTTTTAACTTCAAGTTGATTATCAAGCTAACTAAGTGTTTCATTTTTGCCTGCCATTGCAACCTAAAAGTGTCTTAAGCAATTACGAATAATGAACATGCAAAAATTTCGAATACTGATTAGCTGACAGTAATAACCCAAACGGAGCAGATGGTTAAAGTAAAGGGAGGGGGCTACTCCGAGAAAAATTGGTTAAGGCGGCCTGTTTTCGAAAGCCCTTATCCCATCTATGACCAAAATCTGCGCTTTTCCCTTCCCTATTTATGACCTGACCACAAATTCGATATCCTATTTATGACCTGACCCTTTCATCCATACCCTGTTTCAGATTGCCATCTTGTACTTAGTAAACAGGGTATTGATTTAGGGTTGTTTCAATCATGCTCAGAATAATCATGTTTCAAACATGATTCGCGCAATGCACTGTCTGATGTGAACACTTTTCGTAATGAAACATGTTTCATTCGTGATGAGACTAGTCATGTTTCGGTCTAGTGTGAACACAGCTTTAGTTCCCTAGTTCAGACCGATGTTAAAGGCATTGTGACTGAAGGACTTTTGTCGATCAGTCTTATCAATAATGATGATGATTTTAAAAAAACATACCCAATTTAAGACTAGAGTGTAAAAACCATACCCTGTTTATGACCAAAATGACTCAACTCTATGTAGGTAGAGGCTACATGAAACGATGTCAAAGTTTGATTGCACAGTTTTAATCATTGCATGCATAGGCACGCAAGAGTGAGAGTGAGTAAGTGTGATGCGATGTGATTCAAAAACTGTGGCGAGTCCAACAGGATAAATCTCTTGACAATAATAATTGAGAACCTCACAACGGTGAAATGGTAGCCCAAAACGGGGAAGAAACCGGGAAAACTAACCATCAGTTACTAACAATGCAAGCACTGGCAAAAAAATGAACACCAAATTATGCATAATGATCCGAGTTAAGTACTGTGCGAGTTACGTAATTCCCAGAGAAAACCGGAAAAACGTGGAATAAAAAAGACAAAGATAATTCTAGTTGCTGCACTCAATACCCTATTTATGACGAAAACGGCTGAAAAACCACACCCTTTAGGGCACCCCCCCCCCCCAAGAATTGAGTGCAGAAATTGAAGCTGAATTGCATGCATATAGACTACCAACAAGTAATCAAATGATTTTTTTCACCCAGTTCAATGAAATATTAGTACTTGTGAATTTTCCAACAACTTCAAATTGTCTCGCATTATGGGCTGGTGCTTATTTATTCCAAATTGCACTCGAAATCATTTGATCACCCATACAAACTCACACCTTGACTAATTATATCATTCGCGGGAACTCTCAAGTGGTAATGAGACCATTATTTAATTGGCAGTGACTATAAAATATGTGTTGTTGCAAGCGTTAGTGCACGCAAGGATTGTGTATATTTTTGCAAGAATTCGTGTTGCTTTTGAAACTTGAAATTGTGTTGCTTTGGAAACAAGTTTCTTAATGCAAATTTAGGTCGTCAAGGTTGGCTTTTACCGTCGCGTTAGCAATGGTCGTCACTCCAAATAGCGTCCTAATAACTGAAGCAACTCCGACCAACAATCTGTTAGTTTCTTCCCGAAATTACCTCGCATCCAGGTTGAATTTTGTTCTAATACAAATGAAAAGACTGGCGACCGTCAGCTTTTTACAACTTGAAAAAACTCAAGACCTCGCGACTAATGTTGCAGATTAGGTCTCCACTTTGGCTTGCGCACAAAGTACATCCAACAGTAGTCCTTTGCTTTTAAGCTCTCCTGAGCTATCAGTCAACAATTTAATGGCAGATAATGTCCGTTGATAGACCTCTGTTGATTTACTACTGTATTGCTACCCTGAAACCGAGGTAGAACGTTTAATGTCTAAAGTTCTTGGTAAGCGACCAGAGTGGCTGGCTTACGGGAGTGACTCAACATTAGAACGACCCCAGACTAGAATTCTACTTTTGCTAATGGTTGTAGTTTACAGTGGAGTTCCGATTTTTCGAACCTCCAAGGAAAACGAAATCGGAGAGTTCGAGAAATCGGGGCTAAAATTGCAGTGTTCGACTGAGGAGGGGAAACAACTTTTGGTTCGAGTTATCGGGAGGTTAAAAAAATGAGGGTTCGAGAAATCGGGATTCACTTTACTTTTATCGTAAATTAAGATTACAACTAGACGCATATTTGCGTTCACTCGGGCTTCATGTTTGGGAGAAACTCTGTTTTTTTTGGACGTAGTTTCGCAAGGATTTATCTTGTACAGTAATTGTTTCTGTATCGGTATGTTGAAAATGCAGGGTTATTACTTATGTATACAAGCAGAACGGTTTGAAAACATAGTTGTTATGTAGGCCGAAGACATGTTCCTGGGCTTGGTCAAAATGTTAGGAGTTATCTCTTTTTTCATTTTTATGCGAAAGTTCAGCGTAGCGTGACATATTGCATATACTGTTACATCTACGCGAAAACGTGACTCTTGCTTGCAGCATATGGAGGTGTTGCATTCGGCCGCCTGTGATTAATATAGAATTAATCTAACATACAACTTAAAGGTAACCGGAAGGTAAAGTAAGTGAAGTTAACTTAAAGCAAAGTGGAGTGTTTATCAGAAGCAAACCTAAGCGCGGAGTTACTGCTTACATAATCATTCGTCTACGTGGGAGGCATTTTTCGGAGTTTCAAGTTTCACTCCTGTGATTAAATATTCATTTCGGAACAAACATCGACAAAACGAATGAGTTCTACCTTTATACGAGCAATTTTTGATAAAGACTGCAAGATTTTATACATCAATCCTTTCGATTACCAAATTTTGAGGGAATCGGAGGTATATTTATGTATCGTTAAGTTTTTCTATTTTTTTTCGTTAACATTACGTAACTCAGTTGATATAGCATGTTTCTCGATGAAAGGTTCACTCATAAATGTTCGCTCATAAAGAGAACTCTCGTAAGGTTTGCGGACCAACCCGTTCCGAAAGCGCTCCTCATCTTTTAGTGTGGGACGTCTACCGCGAACGCTGTGTGCACATTTTGTATCCGTTTTGTATCCGTACACAGTATTTGTGCTGATCTTCCTCCGCATAAACTCTTCTCCGTCCGCCATTACACCATGCCATGTGCTCATCAATAAAATCTTCGCGCATGCGTATTAATTACAGAATTGCAAACTGTGGCTGAACGAAAAAAAAAAAAAAAACGAAGCCGAAATTTCAACTCGGGCGTTTCCTTTGGAAAGCCCGAGTAAAAAGAGAGTTGCCAGATGTATACTAAAGAGGTACCTATTAATAAACTTTTCAATTTAGACTACAAAGTACAAAGAACTATATGCAACTCCTCAGAGTTTGGTTTTTATGACATCTAGGTTTTTATCTTGATAAGATAAATTAACCCTCTTTTCACATTACTTGTAGACCAGAAAAGAGCGGGAAAATGTTTTGGTATGTTGCCGTGATGACAAATACTGCGACAAATAATAAGAAATAAGCTGCTTTGGACGCCATGTCTGTTTTATATAAAGCCTAACCCTGGCCTTAAGTTAAGCCTCCAAGCTTATGCCGCCGTTCGGGGAATGTGAAGTGGCTTCAAGGGGAGACTCATTTCAAACTGAGCGACGCTTCAGCCCTAACCTTCACCATTTCTGGAGCAAAGAACACAGCATCGTTTTAAACTCAACACAGTTTACCTTAATCAATATACAAATACAGCCAATACGCTTCTATCTCCCTCCAGTAAACTTCTACTTGTATACTTAGTAATGAAAATGCTGCCATATGATTGGCTGGGCCACCGTACACTATCAGCCATCACTATAAATCTCACGAATGCCGTTCTCTGATAGCTTACGCTACCCATTATCTTCTCTTCTTAACAAACTGGCAGCCGATTCTTTGCGCTTTCGAAGAGTCTATGAAGAGGATTTGGATGAAGTTTTGAACGATTACTAGATTTATACTAAAACAATTAGATTATTCGCTCTCGATTTTTATGCGTGATAGAAATGTCGAGTTCATAATCTAATTGCTAATTAAAGGGGGCAAGTTTCTAAAGAAACTGTGGTGCTGCGTCGGTGGGAGTATTACAAGATAATTTGGTTTTATGAATTGTCCTCGGAAGATGACGTTTCGAGCGTTAGCCCTTCGTCGGAGCGAATCCAATTAGTCTACAGTGGCTTGATGTGGCCAACAAATTGGCACTATTTTCTCGTTTCTCCGAAGTTTGGAAGGAATATTTAACAAATGGATAATGAAATTCCTAAGAAGACTAATACAAGTTTAAAGCCTCGAAAATGTCAGTAGTAAATGATGAGCGCGCGCATATACAACTACAAATTTCTAATACTAAAATTCATTCCTCGCGAGTTTTCGAGAGCGCGAGGTTTAATACTAAGACGAGAAATACTTGGAGCAAATTTCAGTTAGAATTTAACTAAAACACTTAAATTATTCGCTCTCGATTTCTAGCCTGAAATCTTGAGCTCATAATCTAGTTGTTACATAGCGGAGCCCTACCACTCACGAAAACTGTAATTCATATTTACTAACAATGTACTACGCAAAACTACTAAGTATGTTTGACACAATATTTGTGTGAAGTAAAACTATACTTTCACTGTTTGTCTTGGATGCATTTAGTCAGCACGCAAGCTATCTACGTTTCAATTACAGCTAATCACGATCATCCTTAGTTGTTTTCACAGTCTTTCAGCAGAAAAAAAATCACAATTTGCGACAGTAGGCAGTGGACTGAACAATCAATCTATGTTAAGTCTGGCTCTTCATTCATTCCTTTTTTGATTCGTAAAAGAATAGTGGTTAGCCACTGATCCAATCTCGATATACTGTCATACTCTTTGACCTACAAAGCAACAGAGAAAAAAGCAATGGTAATAATTAAAACGTTGTGTATAACATGATCAGTGCTCTCTATAGATGTTGTGCAGGTCCTGCCATTACAAGTTAACCCTGTAACTAAACAATTAAATCTCAACATCAATTCAAATGCTGCTTTTTTAAAAAAAGAAGATTATTCAGTAATACATGATTTTTAGAGGATGATCTAAAATGAGTGTGCGGGAGGTCGCGGGTTCAAAACCCCGGCTGGACCAACACTCGGGGTCTTTAAATAACTGAGGAGAAAGTGCTGCCTTTGTAATGACATCTGCAAATGGTTAGACTTTCTAGTCTTCTCGGATAAGGACGATAAACCGTACGCCCCTTCTCACAACTCTTTATAATCAATTCTATGGGATGCAAAAGGACCCACAAATTGTTCGAAAAGAGTAAGGGACGTAGATCCCGGTGTGGTGGTCTATCTCTCATCTGATGGTTAAATGCTCGGAGACATTAGTTGCATAAGCTACTCTAAAATCCGAGGATAAATAAAGTAATGTATTTATCCTACTTCAGATTTAACATACAAGTATGTGAACAACTCACAGCTTCTGTGAAGGCTTCTGCATTTTGCTCTTCTTGAGCAGCAAGGAGATTCTGCAACAAGCAGGATAAAAGTTACAATCATTTCCAATCCAACCCCGCAAAAGATCCAAAGAACCAGAAGGCTCGCCAATGAGGAAACGGAGCTACGCCAGGATGGAATGCTGGTCCATCACAGGTAACCCTCCCAGTCCTCCCCCAGCATTTTTGTCATGCAACTTCAGCAGCTTGCCAGAACCCGTTTACATGTATACCTCTAGGACTGAGGTAGAGATAGGTGGTGCCTCTTACTTTTGTACAACACAATTACAATGACCCTAACCTGCCTAGGGTTCAACAATCATTAGGGAACTGATAGTCCCTTCCGTCAGAGAGGATGGATTTTGGTATTACAGGTATTGAAATTGTTGTAAAATATAAATTAAAAACAAACTAATTGAATTGGAGGTAATTCAATATTATTTCTACACTGTCTGTTTTTAGCAGAGCTCCTGTTCGACACGCGAGCTGAGCCCCATACATCCGAAAATTTGGTAACCCATCGATCTAAATAAATTTGGTGGTCACGTGACTGTCTGTACGCACGTCCGTCAAAAATAAGAGAGTAGCACCACCACCATAGCTACATCTCTGATTTTGGGCGTCAATTTGGGCGTCAATCTGGTTAATTGACAGCTGTCAAAACAAGCTATCCGCTGACCAGTATCGCTTGACCATATCGCAGACTCAGGTTTAGAGCTCATCGAGGTCGCGTGTTTTTTTTTCCATTGGATCGCAGGCGCATGTCATGTTATTACTCTGTGAGAAGGAGGGAGTACGTGCAAAGGCGAACTCTGGTGCGTTGTTGACTTTTGTTCCGACATATTCCTTTCACAATCGTCTCTTGGAAAGTCCCTGATAAACTGCGTTCGTAATTTCTACAATCTTGATTACGCTTATTGGGTATACTTTGCTAAAATTTAACTGGAAAAAATAGTGCAACCACACACTGAACAATTACATGCTCACAATTGATCATTTTTTGAGTTTCCGATCCAAGAAAAGCAAATCCTCTCTTTCCTTTATGGTTAGTTATTGCACTCGAGAGCTCCGCTTTTTGGCTTGGCTAAATCTATATATTAGTGAATTCGTAGCGAGATCACACTAATTACCCGTAACAGTTTACATTCCCTGGTGTCCTGGAATGCAGGGTACATGTCACAGTACTTTTCTACCGCCCTCTCTGCCTCCACGACATCGATACACATATGACAAAGAGCTGCCTTGAAGAAATACTCTTTAGCACTGTACTTGAGTAATGAACTTTCAATAGCATCAGCGGCAACCTAGAAATAACGACCAAAATGCGTCTTATTACTCTAAAGACCTCAGTACATTTTCCTTTGCCAAAGATATAAAACATTATTTACTGTCAGAACAATACTCTAAGAAATTTGAATAGTAATCTATCATTTATTACAACTTCATTAAGCATTATTTGTTTTCTTTCCTTGTTGCTCTTCTTTTATTAAAATAACTCTAAATGGTTATAAGGGTTAACTCGAAAACCTTACGGTTCCTTTGGCCTCTAGGCTCTTTCTTTTAACAATAACTTTCCTTCTTATTTTTATTAATCAACCTGCAATGTATTTAAAGTAATATCCTAAATGAAACTAATTTGTGGGCCTATAAAGATGATTGATTGTTAACAGTTGTAATATTACAAAACAGTCACGTAATTTACACAATGCTGTCCATGTACATGTAATAGAGCTACTTGTTCTTTAGGTCAGAATGATTTCAACCTAGGTTAATTTGTGTCAAAGGGGAAGGGGAAGTCCAACAAATTTGATTGCTTACAAGTGTGGCTTGGTGGAGATGAAGGTGTACTCAGGAGTTCAAGTCTATTAGTTAGGGTTAGCGTCAGGGTTAGGGGGTTGACATGGGTCCTGGCAGGCAGGGCAGGGTGGGATAGGGAATTGAGGGGGTGGGTGCATGATACTCTTTTCAAGAACCCTCCAAAAAGTGAAACAAATATAACCTAGGTTGAAACAAATTAATCTAGGCTGAAATCATTCTCACCTAAAGAACAAATTGACCCACAACATACAAGTATGGCATTTTTGTTAGCCAAACTAAGTATCTTCAGGTCTAATCTTAAGAGTCTTGAGTGTAAAAGGTGAGTGTAAGGCCACATAAAATAAAATAACCAATTTAAAAACAAACTGCACTATAAACTGATATGGTATCCACAACCTCACACAAGAAAACGTATGGTATCATATTTAACCTTTGCTAGTTACAAGCTTTGTTCTGCCTGCTCAGTAACAAGCTTGGGATAAGAACAAATTGCCACTGATATTAATATTCCTTGATGAGACATTGTAGGGAGAATTCAGATTCTGATCACGCATCAGTAACTTGCAGTTCAGTTACCTTATAACATCATTGGTGGAATACAAGTTCAAGCTTTAAAATAAAATTCCAACCTGTTCATAAATCTCAAGGGCCTTTGCATACTCTTCCATCTGCGCTGAATACATTGCAACTTTTAACAAACACTTGTTGGCTGAGCTGAAAATTACAGAATTCAAGAAATTTAAAAATATACATGAAAAATCAACAATTTACATTTAAAAATCTTTCACAGCAATAATAAATTTTTACTATTGGAATTTCTGTACTTATTCAGATGAACAAAGATTTCTAAACAAATATACGGATAGGCTAGTATGTCCACTTATTTCAATTGTTCAGCTTTGTTCCATCATTAATAACTCCTGGGTAAACAGGTGTTCTTTTGTCTGAATTCTTAGTCATAACTTCCATCAATGGCGATCCACAAAATACTCTCCTTGTCACAATTCTTAACATGTTTTGAGTTCTTTCACTTCAACCCTTAAAAACATGTCTAAAAAAGGCTTAAGCTACCAGTATGTACTTAAAATGCTTGCAAAGAAAAGGCATTTTTTACAACAGTACTTATAACCTATAGTCACCTGTTTGATTCTTCTCCTCTGTAATACTGAGCAGCTTGGGTATAGTGAAATATTGCCTAAAGGAAGCATATTTCCAACAAGGAATGAAATCACTGTTTTACTGGTGAAGGTCATGCGACTTAATGTTATAGTGTTATCTCCTTACCTACTGACCCTATTAGAACTGTCCCTACTACTGTGGGATAGCACTTTTCTTAACTAGGGTTTTATTTGTCACAATTGTTTTTAGTTGTCTTGACTTTTCCTAACAACACCCACTTCTTTTTCACTGAGGAGTTGTATGTCTGCTGTAAGGTGGTTTTGTTTTGTGGATCTTACTGTTTAAACAGGTATACACTACAGTCAAGCTCCCAGCTGTGTGCAAGAAGTGCGAAGTTGTACCAACAGAATTCACATACAGTCAGACCTCCTGCAAGCGACCACCCAAAATGTCAAGCCTAGGTGGACGCTTAGAGGGAGGTGGTCGCTTACCAGAGCTTAGACCATATTGAGTCAAAATTTTGCCTTATTAGCAGATGGTAACAGTAGAGACTTACCCCATGTTTTATTCACATGAGAAATCAATTTCGAAATATGTTACTTTCCATTGAAAATTTTAGTCTATTGTACTATCCAGGAATACGATAATGTTATTATCCAATTTCTGCTCTATTATCTGTCAAGCAGTCACTTACTGAGGTTAAAAACAAAAGAAAATTTCAAAGTTGTAGCTCAAAAAGTGGTTGTGGTCGCTTACAAGAGGTGATTGCTTACAAGAGGTTCCAAATATAGAGATTTCACTTGGAAACTTTTGGTATTTTGGAAAACTGGTCGCTAAGGAGAGGTGGTCACTTATGAGAGGTGGTCGCAACTGGAGGTTTGACTGCATTGCAATTTATCTTCTTAACTTAAGGTCACCTTTTCCAAATCAGCTGCATTGTTTTCATGAATTTCTGCCACTGTGATGTGATGCTTAGCAGCCATTGTAAATCGACCCTTATGAAGAAAAAGAAATGAGATCTTTAAGTTAGATTTTAGTACAAAATCACTACATAAGGCCAAGTGAAATACACGTTTACCAGTAATAACTTCAATTGTGAAAATAGAGTAGATGACTTTTTGATCAGTTCCAATGGTTATTATCGAACAACAACAATTGATTTATCCTTTTTGCAAGCATTCTCCACGCAAGAGTCTGGAGAGCACGGAGAAAGGGTAGCCAAGGTGCAGAAGAGGGCAACTCTAGCTTCCTGAGTGCTCTCCAAACTTCCCAAGTGCATTATAACTTGGTGATACAGAGCTAAAAGCTTGAATCGTCGTTTTATAACATTGCTGCAGCTAGAAGTAATGTACTGCTCACGCCACGAGTGTCCATCACTGGATTATGATGTACACTTAGTACTTACCATGAAACTCCATGTACAAGCCACACCCGGCTTTTTCATGGACTTTTACAGTACATATTAATGAATTTTAAAGCATGCAAGCTTTGCTAGCTATGTTATATAAAGGTACATTTGCAGTTGGCTTGAATTGGTTTAGCCTATGATGTCTGCAACACCAGTGATTGAAGTACTTTAACAACTGAGCAAACAAGCCAACTAGGAGTTTGTCACTTTGGGAGTTTGTAATTTGAAGATGAGAAAGTGAATATAAGAAATATCATATATTTACATTGCATTAAATTTATTGATCATTTTGTCACATCTACTCTTGTCACTGCAATTTGACAAAGTTGAGAATTTCTTGAGTTAGGTCTGGAGTCTCCAGTTTTCTTCCTTGTTTTTTTTTTTTTGGTGCATATTCAATCACAATTAAAAAAATGCCTGAAAAATGTGTGAGATAGCAATTTTCTTCAGTTGCTAAGAACGTTTGTAAACTACTTTCAATTTATTTTAATTTATAACTTTT
This sequence comes from Micromussa lordhowensis, assembly GCA_964020085.1. NCBI lineage: Eukaryota > Metazoa > Cnidaria > Anthozoa > Scleractinia > Lobophylliidae > Micromussa > Micromussa lordhowensis. Next base: position 34,169,769 of record OZ026600.1, read on the forward strand.
CCATTTTTTTAGACAACTGCAAATTAGAATAAAATGTATATGAGACAACATAAAAATTAAAATCAAACTGGTTTAATAAAAAAGTTCAACAAGTTAGACAAATATGATCACAGTCTCTCCTACCATGTCTGTGTAAATGTCAATGGCCATTTCAAAAGCTCTTGTAGCCTCTGTAACACAAACATTTAGTGAGCAATCAGAATTAGAAGTAAAATCTGGATACAGAATAGTAAATTTGTGTAAAGTTGGACCTTGCTAATTTGAACTCAGTTAATTTGAACTTGACATTATTTCTAACTCAAAACTATTTCCCTTGGATTTGCCCTTCAGTCATGACATTTACTATCGGCTCCTGCTATTTCAAAGTATTTTTGTTTCCCTGAGAGTTTGAAATAGCAGTGATTCAACTGTACATGAACAGAGGAGTAAGGTAAGATAAGGAAGGTATTAAAGACTGTCTGTAAGGCCAAGTATCCCATACCAGCAGAGCTTATCTGTCTTCCTGATATGACACAAACTTTTACTAAATTTGCCTCAATTCAGTTCTAATACACCGATTCCAGAAAAAAACAGAAGCTGCATGCAAGTGAGGTTTAAGAGCCCTCGAGCCACCAATATGGTGGACGAAATGTCGGAGAAATTAGGAAAAATTTGGCATGTATGTAAGTTTAGAGCTACATTGTACCTGTCCGGAGCAAATGTTAAAGAAAAGGAAAAAAGTTGGACACAAGTGCTGTGCAGCTGCAAACTGTAATAATCAAAGAGACAACTGACCTGATTTATCATTCCACAAGTTCCTTCGGATAAACAGAGAAGGAAAATGTGGGAAATCCAGTTGAAATGGAGAGATGCCTACTTTCAGGGTTGTAGCTAAGAAAATAGTCTCCCGGTTTGAGATTTTCATAAGCCGGTCACCATTTTTCGCGAGAGACCTGGAACAAAATTCGTCCCAATCTTTCCCAATGCCTGGGATGCGGGGCTACCAAGCTTCGCGTTAATTTACAAGATGGCGGACACAGTACAAGGAAAGAGAACACGATAAACAAGTGCTCAAAACTGTTTTTTTTTTCCAATTACTTTACTCATTAGAGTGGCGCCGATACTCAAGGTAGTCAGAAATTTATTCCAAACTTTTCATTTACATGTAGTTGATTCAGACGGTTCGATATGGTTCAGATATTGAATGATTGTACGTGCTTAACCTAAAAACCGTTCGTTGTTGTTTACCGAGTGATCGCTCGCCAAAATCCAGCCGGTGATCACCTCTTCCTCAGCCGGCGAATTTAGCCGGCAGCCGGCGCTTGGCAACAACCCTGCTACTTTGCCACGGTAGGAAATAAGTTCTGCTGTTCCAAGCACTTCTTGCCAACTAATTTTAAACCGAGTCTGACGGGACACAGATGCTCATTAAAAGTGGGAGCTGTACCCTTGGTTTTCCCTTGGACAAAAGTCAACAAAGAATCTCTGTGTAGAGTGAAAAGGTTGCAGGCGAGATTTGAGGCATCTGAGTCCACCAAAGCAGAAGTGAGTACCCAACAGATTAAAGAGCAGCAGGACAAAATTAAGGATCGTACAAATAAACAAAATGACACCTGAGGATGACTGCCCCATGAGGTACAAGAAAGATCAACATAGAAAATCAATTTTCCTACCTGGGTGGTAAACAAAAGAAGTTTCCCGGAAGCAATGTTGGTTTTCATAGGATATTACAGCCAATTGAGCAAGATATGGCTTTTAGGTTTAACATTTCAGAACAAGTACTTGCAAATACAATAATATTATTACATGGGCTAATTTCCTGTATTTTATGTTGGGGAGCCTGCCCATATGGCCCTCCAAAGAACAAATTAAGCAGTATATACTTGACGTAAATACTTAGTACTAAGTACCTCAAGGGTGAATTGGAAAATATAAGGTGCAAAATAGAATGCACAGACTGAGGTAAAATGTCAGACACCAGAAGGCTGGGAGAAGCAGAGTGAATTGTACTCTGAATACAAGTCCCACAACACATTCAAATGCCTTTAGGAATTTCCCCTGATGTCTGGATTACCTTTGTCAGCAGCCTTTATGGAGGAAGTATCTCTGATAAGGAGATTGTAAAGAGTAGTTCCTTAATTGATTTGTTGGAAGAGAATGATCTGATTATGGCAGAGGATTTGATATACAGGATTTACTGGCATGCAAGAAGGTAAGACTCTTCATCCCTCCTAAGAGTTTTCTTCCTGAGGTATGTCAGGGTTTGAAAAGTTTCTGCGACATCACAAGATTATGCTGTACAGTCCTTTTCCCTGGAATTCCCCATTTACTAGGTTTGGAGGTACAGCTGTGGTTGTCAACTTGCTCAACTGTATTTTTCCTAGACATTTCGTCCAGTTTCCTGATCACTGCCATCACATGGCAGCAGCAGCAGCCACTTTTCCCAGCTGTGCATACTTCGTCGCACTGGGAAGCAGCTAGAATTTTGGGGTTGCCGTTGTTGTGAGCCACCATTTTTACTTTGTATTTGACAGCTTTTCCATAGGAGGCCCAACAAAGTGCTCTGAGATAAATAATACGTTCCTCTGAATTGTCTGTTGTTACTTGGACATTGTGCACAAATGTGAGCAATCTACTTGTAAGACCTTCAGAACAAAAGGTGTCTTCTGATTTTTGGCCAGTGATAAGCTTCTCATGAAGCTTATAGAGAGGCCATCAAAGGAATCCAAGGATGACAACAAACCTTTCCAAAAGTTCCTTTTTGTTGCCACTTTGATTTATTCGGCGACATTTTAGCCAAAATTTCAAATGGCTAACTGTCAATTTCCCTATTTGTTCTGCACCAACACTAGAGCCAGGAATGTCCTCAGGAGAGAGATCGACTTGCTCTTGCTCTTCTTGTTTGCTCGCCTTGTCGTTTGGAATTTACCGTAAGGGCTATTAAGCCTTGTTTCTGTGCTACTTAAGGCTTTTTCTAGAATTGGTGTATTTATGGAAAACAAAAGCGACGAAAATGTGACCGACTCTTCTCCTGGAAAGGAATATTGCTTAAAAAGAAATAATGAGGAGGAGCATTGTAAAGTGTGACATAACAACAAAGACGACTATACTACTATGCTATTGACTAAACCACAAATCGTTCTATCTGTCATTACAAAGATTTACTCTCTTTAAAATGAGTTAAATATGGTGAAATAATCATTAATACCTTCTACATCTGTTTTCTTAAAACAGTTTCCGGCATCCACATATCGCTGCCCGGCCTCGTGTTTGGACTGCAAATTGAGTTGTAATTGAGCAGCTTCCATGAATGCTGTACCAGCCGCTACAATTTACAATATTGCACAAAACTATTTTAACAAGGAACATTTAGCATTTTCCATGTTATCTTAATGATTATCATGGCAGTTACAAACGTTTGATACTGAGCATATGTTGGCCTTTTTTCCTTCAGTTAGTTTGCATTTAATCACAAACCTCAAAAACAAATGCAAAAGCTGCTTTCACAAACTGGCTAGGGGAGGGCATAACACACAAAGAAAATGAATGAAAATAGGATGGGTAACAAAGACCTCATATCAGGAACTGCAAGCATTGACTAAATCCCTGGGGCAGGGCTTTTTACATGTAACTACAGTGGAACCCCTATTAATGGCCACCTCCCCACAACAGCCACCTCTCTACACTGGCCACATATTTTCGGCAAAGTCAAGAAATTTGCTCCTATTTTAACCTGCCTAGTCAACAATGGCCATCTCTCCACAATGGCCAGTCAACTCTGCTCCCAGGGTGGCCACTGTAGAGAGGTTTACCTGTATTAACAACACCCAATAAGGACACATAAATATGCATATTACCTGTCCTACTTTTAAAGCATGTGAACATTATAACTGTACTTTACAGGTGCAACTAAAGCGCTTTTCACGTCCAAACTGGAGTTCTAACTTCCATCATTGAAGAGCACCAAATAGGACTTTTATGTCATCTGTTAACCACTCAAGAAGCTAGAAGACACCAGATTAACACGAGACAATATGCAAATTTGTAGTGGATCGGGTTTGCAAAATGGATATTGCAACCAAACTTGCCAACAATCAGTGATCTGACCAATTTCTGGAATTTAGGTTGTGCACACAAGATTCTAGTACACTGTGGGTTCCTTGGGACAGTGGCATAAAACCTTTATCTACAGGCTCTGCACGATACCACAACCCCCACCCTGTTTTCCCCTTGGCCACTTCTCTCTCAGCCAGTTCCTTTTTGGCCCTTCCAGCCGGAGCCTGTTCACAAGCTAAATACCTGAAATAGGTTAACCCATACCAAGGCAGCATCTGGAATTCCAAAGGAGAAGGTGTAGGAGGGGGGAATAGACTGGAATCCTGAAGGAAGGCATACGTGGGTATGGAGTTTGGTACACTTAATTACGCAGGAGAAGGGCAAACAAAGTTTGACGACTGCTGCAGTAACCTTAAAATTAAATTAATTTTAAGCTTACACCAGTAAGATAAACAAGCTTAATCTTACCACTCCATTTTTGTGCCATCTTGAACATGTTGCCTGCATTAATGTACATGTCTGCCGCATCCTCGAGCTTTGAAGCACCTCTGAAATCATGAAGGCAATTACTCCTTGTTGTTGACTCCCAGAGATCTTTCAAATTGATTCAAAATGATATAGAAAAGAAAGTTTACGTGTAATAAGGTAACCTACCCGAATAATCCACCTAAAAAACCCTGGGAAGACTTTACTTTCTTCTCAGCCTGAGCAATCAACTCGATTGCTTTCTCTTCGTTAGACATGCTGCCTTGGATTGCTTGTTAAGTCGGTTGCTTGTACAGTAAAGTCATTCATTTACAACATCTACTATCCCTAAAACACTTCGTTGAGATCTTCTCTTTCATGTTGACGTCATGATCTTCAAACAGGGAAAGACTGGGACGAAAGACTACTCTCCCAGCATTCATTTGGAGCATCGTTAAATGTAACATGGCGGACGAGATAGCGCGGGAAAAGTTATATTAATTGAAAGGTTTTTTGTGTTTTCTTTTTCCTTGGGTAGCAATAATTCAAGTAATACTCGGAACAGCAAGTTAATTACTTCATTTCCTCGTGCCAAGATGGGGGTAAGTTTGTATAAAGTGCGTTTAATTTGGCGTGAACGTCCATTTATTTCCCTCCTTGTTACGATTTTTGCAATCTTAGAAAAAGTCTGCCAAAGGAAAGGAGAAAAAACTTAAGAGGAAGGAGGTATGTAAGAATTCCCAAGATTACCAAGTCGACCTAAAAAAATATAAGCTTAACTAGCTCTATTTCTGATGTTGTAACTGATCAGTGGTCTTATAACTTCATGCGATCTAGCTATACTAGCATTTGTCAATTCTGTTAAAGGTTGTTGAGCTCACCTAATAGAGCTATAAAAGAGTTTCAGTAATTGATTTCTACTGTAGGAAGCCCCTAGCCGGTTAGCTTTTTACCAGAAGTCGATTACCCCCGGCCCCATTCACGCTTAAAGAACGAGAAATAGTCAGTGTTTTCGACTTCTTGTTGGAAGCTAATCAACTTCTGGTTAGGGGCTGAACGGTTAGGGGCTAATCGACGTGGGGGCTAAATGACTGGATACCTCACAAGGACTGGCTAATACCTTGTATTTGTGTACAGAAGAATGTGATTTAGCCAAACGTGGAAGACTAGGACATGACAATATCAGTAAAAAATCGAGAACAGTTGTAGCTGCCCTTAGGGTTAGGATTAGTTTTTTTTACCATTTTATGTATGGAATAAATGCTTATATTTAAAAATAAATTGATTTGTATCATACAATCAAAAAACACTTTTTGAAGGAAATGGCGAGAGTTAGTGCTGCTCAAGCTGTGGTGGATGTTGCTAATGAGGTAAGAATCAACTCCTAGTAAAATGTATATATCTTATTAGACGTTTTGGTGTGTAGTATCGCTGTATATTTTTACGAGTTGTGCAGTATTTTGACGAGCCCGTAGGGCGAGTCAAAATACAAACAACGAGTAAAAATATACAGCGATACTACACACCAAAACGTCTAATAAGAGATTTATCCAACGATTTCTTTTCCCAAAATTCTGACTTGCCAATGTTTTGAACTTCACGCGGCCGGGAGGAATGAGGCGAGTACAAATATCTGTTATTTGTACTCGTTTCGTGCGATATTCATACTCTAGGAAACAGAGTTGGATGATAAAGGTTGTTATTTTTCCCTTATTCAGCAGCCTATTTCCCACCCCTGGGAATCCTATCTACCTCAACTACGTCTGTATGTATACAAGAAAGTGTGGCAATATTGGTTGCAGTACAATTAGCAAAAACAGATGCTTTGTTATTGACTACATCTGATTAAAATGCTATGTTATTACAAACAAAAGGAAATCAGTCACATCCAGTTGATTACATGATTGCACTGATGTGAAACTCAACGTCACATTTAATACATTAAAATTGCCACTGTGTTGGCCTTCCGACAAAAAGTCTTTTTACGTCCGGACGGCAAGCGGAGCATCACCATTGCATCCACAAAGCAAGTTTTTTATTTGCCCTGCCCCCTACCCCTGGGACAAGACCACCATAAACAAATCCCCACCCCCGGGCATGAAGGGCTGGACTTGTCCTGGGGGCAGTCCAGAGAGACAGGGGGTGGTAACAGGTGGAATTGAACCATGCATACTGATTGTTGTTTGAGGCTTCATTGTCTAATGGTTAGGATGCTAGACACTGGGTCAAGCAACCCAGTTTCCAGCATCCTGTCCAGGGGAGGGAGATGAGATGATGAGGAGGGTGGGGAGGGTAAAAATACTCATTTTATACTTCTGAAAGTGGATCAAATAATAAATGGTTTGATAAGGTACTAGGCTTCATACTCCTGCTGACTTGGTGTCCTAACACTAACTTTAAATGCACCCTTGTCAACGTGGTGTCCCCTGACAACAGGCACTTTCCAACACCCTTCACTGAAAACCCAGGTCAGCTTACATTATAATTTTGCTGATATATAACAAGGCAGACATTTTGTGTGAGCAGCACAACTAATGAAGTGAATATGTTGTGGCTGTACTGTTTTACTGCACATCATCTTTTAAGAATGTACACATGTACAGTTAAACTGTTAGCTATTTACTGCTTTGTATTCCATGCTTATTTTTTATTTTGTTTTGAGGTGAAAGACCCTTTAGCAGATTTGGCAGCATTTAAAAGCTTCAAGAGAAATGGGTGAGTGTCATGTCGAACAGTAGATGCATCATGTGTAGTAAAGACCGTGGATGCCTTTAGTACATGTGATCGCAGTAGAGTACATGGAGATGAATGCCTATTTCTTTATTCACTTTATGGTACTGCATTCTAGCATATTCAACATGGCAAAAGCATTTTATTTGAAGGTCATTTGGGATATTTGGAAAGCTTCATTTTAGTAATCCATACTTAAATTTTTATTTCATTCTATCTCACATCAAAAGATGTTTTCGCTGAGTTGATTATGGAAAAATGAAGACATATCCAGCAAGTTTTGCCGATAACTAGGAAAGCCAGGAGTGCATTGGTTTAATGAAACTAGAAGTCATCTTGAGAATTTTTGCTTTAAAGTGACTCTCTTAATGTCAACCTTTGCACCTTTAACTCCATGAATCTATACTTAAACTGGCCATTTTTTTGAAGAGATGTTAGGTTTTATTATTTGTTGTCAGGTTGGATCTTCAGCTGGAGTGTCAGCGTATTACAGACATTAGTGCTGAGGATATTGAGTGGGCGTTTGATCTCACAAAACACAACATGCAATTACTGTAAGGATTTAAACCTACTTCAATTACTTATCTTATGACTGAGAAAATTACTTGGCTGAGAACAAGCCAATTTATCGCAAACTTATAAATTTGCATTGCAAAGGATGCGGCAAAATCGCAATTTTCTCAGCCATGTCTGACAAAAACATGAGTAAACGTGTGAAAGCTCAAGCAATTTTAGAAGGATTAACAATTTGCCCTACTCATGATATTTAAAAATTCTTCCAAACTGCAATTGCCTAAAGCCTTGTGTGATTTTGAGAGAATTTCCAAATAAGACTTGTAGTGTCACCACCTAATTGCACGCATATTTATGATCACTGGTATGTATGCTAAAGATTATGGTCTGACAGTGCCAGTGTAATTATATATATGATACTAAAGAAATGGAATTAGGAAATGAAGACATAAAGCTATGGAAAGTTCAAGTCAGTCTTATTTTATTAAGGTTACCATATACCTTAAGGGGTGTCTTGTGTCCAAGTGATGTAGCGCGTCCAGTTTAAACTGTAGATACCTAAACCCCTATATCAAACTAAAGCTTATAGAGCTGGCTATCAAACCATGTCAAGAATTTTGAAATTTTCACAGCCCTTAAATGTGGTAACCTTGAAAACCAGTATTAATTACGTAGTTTGTTACTCCACAAAGTTTCAAGTTAATGTGTGTTTCCAATCTCTGTCTTACTCACCTTTTACATTAGACAGGAGGGAGAAAAAATGTAATCAGACCATTCAAATTCCAGTTTCCAACAGTGCAGTGGATAATAGTGTTTTTACAACTGGCATCATGTTTTTAAATTCAAGCATTTCATATTTTATCATAGTTTTAAATTAGTTTTTTAGCATGTGATTTTTTTATTGTATGATCTCTTTGAGTCTGTTAATAAAAACTATTTGTTTAAATCGACAGTTATGAGAAAAGCTCCTGGGGCTGGAATGACAAGAAGAAAAAAGACGAAATGACAGAAGATAAAGCTTGGTAGTTATAATCAAAACAAGTCCTTTAAATCATGAGTAAATTTCTGATATGCAGTGGATAAAATTATAGTAATTACATTTATTATATATCAGAAATTCTAAGCAATTCGTATTTTTGGCACAAAGAAATGTACCAACATCTGTGTGACAAGGAATAATACAAGCAGTGAAAGGTTTTATGTTTTAAGCTGGGCTGAGGAAGTTGCAGATTTCGAGTCACCCTTGTCTTGATTGCAAAGAATCTAATCATTAACAGTTAAATCGACTAGTACTTCTACATTAGTTTGAAATAATGGTCAATAATATATTTTTTTTATTGAGAGAAGCCCCTTCCCATACTCTTCACAAGTGTTATTGTCAATGAAGTTGTATTTTCCACTGGCTGAGGAACGAAATAAGTGGAAAATGTTTTCTCACACACCTCTGGGGCCTGGGCCTGAGGGTTTGTTTTTTGAGTCACATGCTCAGTGTTTGTCAGTTGCTGTTTTGCTGTCCGCCATTGCTGACGTTTATTTTTGAGCCCCAGTTCCCACCCAACCCTTCATTAAGTTGATAACATACAGTTTGTTTGTTAGATATTCTTTATTAAGACTGTCAACATGGAGTCTTACTAAGCTTATAACTGTTGTTTTACATTATTGTATTTTGCCTACATTACGTATAATGCTAGGCTGTATTGGTTTGAGAAATAAAAGAGTCAGTGTGCGGCGGTCAGCTTGACTATGGCTCCCAGAGGTGTGTGAGAAACTGAATTGAACAATTTTTCTCATATCTGACACAGGTATCTTATGGCTAAAGACAACTCAGGAAAAGGAGTAGCATTCTCACATTTCAGGTTTGACTTGGAAGAGGGAGATGAAGTACTTTACTGGTAAGGCTGGACATTTCTCCAATTCTGATCACTTAACTAATTAGTAAGTCCACTTCCTGACATTTTAACCAGCAAACAAAACTTTTATTACATTAGTTTCAGTTGGTGAGCAATTCATTGATCTGCATTCGTTGGTTTTGGCTTTGTCAAAGCTCTTCATTACGGATGCACCCATCCTTTTCTTTACTTCATGTCTTTAATAAATTGGGTAAGGTCTCGTTTAGGTCATGTGTTACTTGTGGTCTCTTGTAGCTCATCTTGTCTACCCTCCTCTTCAAAGAGTTGTTGTTCAGTACTTTTTTTTTGCCCTTACCTCTTCTGCTGCATTTTATTTGTGTTGACTTATTGAATGAAGCGTCTTTATATCTAACATGCCCTACAGTAGAAGACTTTATTGACATGTACCGGTAAGTTATAATTTTACATTATGTATTTTTCCCAGCTATGAAATTCAAGTGGAACCTGGAGCAAGAGCTAGAGGACTTGGCAAGTTTCTCATGCAGATTTTGGAGATGATGGCACATAGGTTGGTTAAACCCTAATATCAACAGGAAAATTGTTAAGTCAATGTGTACCTAATAATAAATATTTGTCACACATTTTAACACTTTTTGTGCTGCATTATTTCAGTCTGAGGTTTCATGCAAATTATCTTAAATGTCATCATAGCTGTGAAAGCCCTTGGGCAAAATTCTCCAATATGTCTCTGGTCCCATGTACTGATAAGAACTAAAAAACAGTTTGCTGGAATCAAGTATCTTCGACCCGTGGTTTTTTAATTGCATTTTCTCTTATATTTCAGAGCCCAGATGAAGAAGATGATGCTCACTGTGTTGAAAGGTGTGTTGAATCTTAAAGAATAGGAAACCTTTTTGTTATTACAGTAGCTTTTATTATGAAGTACTCTGAGTAATTTTTTGGTTCAGATCTGATTTGGTAACTGTCATGTGACTGGCAAGGTATTGTGATAACTTTTAGCCATGTAAATAATTAATAGATATCAGGACTAGCTGTTATTAAGGTTCAATTCACCTGCAGCTTTGATCTTCACTCTGGTGACAAACGTGTTACTTTGTGGGTGAATTATATCAATAACAGGGAAATTTACCTGTTACATCAACGGCCCATTAAATGTACTCAGCTGTAGCAGGTGTTACGGGCTGCAACCCTTATCAACAGCCTGGTATATTACAGTGACAATATGATAGTCAGCTTTATTATATCAACTGCAGTGTTTTACAAGGATTTCCTTCCTTTCATACGGAAGTCTTTGGTAATCTTAAAAAATTTTCAGTACTCTTCAGACATTAGCAAACAGGAATACAACCCTCCATACTGGCAATCTCTTGACGTACCATTCAATTTTCAAAAGATTGTGCATGATAACAGTTTGGCCAACACATTAAATAGAGAATAATCCATGGGCGTGCGTAGATATAGCACTTTTCTCTTTAAGTGTTCAACTCAATATCTCACTTGTTAGCTGCGCTCACTTGAGAGATATAAAGTTGAACATGAGAGAGAAATTCCATACCTATAAGCAACGGTGTATTATTTTGTTTATAATACAAACATACTATAAAGGACGTTACGACGATTTGCCAATGATTTCCGACCACTTTCCAAAGATCTGCGAAGATTTCCAAAAGTTGTCCAAAGGCCCCACAAATTTCCAAACATTCAGAGAAATGAGAGAACAGGGAACTGAGTCAGTATTTGCTATTAGTTTTTGTCTGAGTCTTTGCATTTGAATGTTTTTCTGCAGATAATGAGAGAGCTATCAATTTCTTCACGAAAATCATGAAGTAAGTTGATGTTGATTTTCATGATTTGTAAGTTTTAGTTATTCCTGTAAACAGGAGCAGATAAATAATTAGTTTTTTAAACTCGTGTTTGAAGCAGAATTTTGGTGTGCTGCAGGGAATAAAAATCTAATCACGGTTGCCACAGATCAGGACATGGTCAGGGAAAAAAGAGTTCTCCAAGGTCAGGGAAAACTCAGGGAATTTTGATTTTTGTCAGGGAAGCCTGAAAGAAACATTTGGGGTCACTCTGATCACAATGATATTTATACTTAATCAAGAAGGAAAATTTATTGAAAACTTACATGTATCAGTTTTATTGAATGAGTGGAAAGGACAGCTGTAAGTTTACGGCAGAAGCTGCTACTATGTCTGACATTTTGTATTTATTTGGTCAGGGAAATATTTGTATTTTTATCAGGGAAAAGTCAGGGAATTTTGATAAGTGATGTCTGATGTCTTTGATGTCTGTGAAAACCATGCTAATCTAAGAGCATCTTATGACAAAAAAATAGAAAACGACAAACTAGTTTTTAGTATTCTCATTTTCAGCTGGTTTTACCAATTATTTGTTTTGAAAAATACATCAGCTTGACTTTTTCTTTCCTTTTCTGTGCTAGGTTCCAGACAGATGAAACTTCTCCTGCCATCTGGGACCCAATGAACCCTGAGGATTATTGCTATGACATCCTCAGTAAAACACTAATAAGAAAAACACAAGCAACTAATGATACAATCAGCAAGGAATAGAGAAGATATGGTTAGAAATTGACAACTCAAGTGACTTTCATTAACAAGAAATCATGTATTATGTCAGCCTCCCCTTCTTTCCCCTCCCTCTGTTCAATCTGCAGTTTAATCGTATAAATTACAATTTCCTCAATTGTGATTGGTTTTAAAAACTCCTATTTTCCACTAATTCACTTGCCAAGTTGTTATCGGACAGTTTTTTATTGGACAGTTTGTTAGCGGACAGTTCAATAAGCCAATCACATTCAAAGTTGTAACTTAAGAAGGTTGGCAACAGTTTCCAGCACTTTTCTAACAGCTATACTTTGAGGGATGAATACTGCCACTGTTTAACAAGTGATGCTACAATAATGGTATCATACAAATTCCCATTGGTAAACAAGTTGCAATCATCTATTTTACATAACAGGTTACCATAGCAACAATATGGCCTGCTAAAAACACCCTTAATTTTAGCTTTGAGCGCTTATAACTCAAACGAGCTCGGTGACGCCTATTTTTTATTTTTTAAAACTTTTCAAAAGGTTGCATGTTATCATGGGTCACCAAGGTCGTTTTTGAGTTATAAGCGCTCAAAGCTAAAATTAAGGGTGTTTTAGCAGGTCATATCATTGCTATGGTAACCTATTATGCCACAGATTTGACAGCAACATGCTTACTAATGATTGGACAGTTTTTCGATACAATGATTTTGGTATCAAATGATCCATCAAAGTCCACGTTTTGGATAGTGCTGGAAACAAATCTCA
>OZ026600.1:34187704-34202704 GCA_964020085.1 Micromussa lordhowensis
TCAGTCGTTGTGAAAGTCTGCACTCTGGTTAGCCTGAATATCACTCTGGTTAGATTTACACCATCAATATTTTGTTTTTGTATCGGGAGAACTTGGTAATTACCAGGAGGGCGTAGAGAAGCCCAGAGACGCCCCAAAGGTATGGTTTTTAAACGGTTTTGGTCTAAAAAGGGGTATAAATTTTAAGTAAAATGGTGAAATTGAAGTGAAATAAATGAAGAAGCGTTCTCAAGTCGAATTACTCAGAAAATAAATTTTCTGAGTTCCCCAACGGGAGTCGAACCCGTTGGGTATTTATGTAGGTGTATTTTGGCGAGCGTGCGCAAGCATTTTGATAAGGCTAGCGCCCCAGTCTTGGATTAAAACTCGCAAGAGACGAAAAGGGGTCCAAGGGAGTAGGGGCTACACGATCACGAACAAATACCAATAACACGTGAACACACGGAAAACTAGCTGGGTATAAATTTTGACCATTTTAATCTCAGTGGTCTAAAGTATGAGCTGTTTTCTACTATGGCTTAGCACTGGGTATTTTTGTTTACAAGGAACTTTTTTTTTATCGCATAAATTCAAATGTTTACGCAGATGGAAGCCATCATCCGGTTATCTGCAGTCATATATTTGCACTATAGTACTAATTTTAACAATGAAGCAAGGCTGATAACTACGTAGAAAACTTAACGAGACAACGACATGATAGAGTCCAAACTGAAAGCCAAGAATTGCAACCGTGGACAGCTGTTTCGACTTGGTTAGGTCTCGTCAGCAAAGGGTAAAGCAACCGGCTGGCTGACCGATTCTCATTTTACATCTGTTGCCGATAAACTCAGGTCGTTACTTCCTCAAACAAACTTTGATATGTCTAAACTGATCAATTTTGTCTGCTCAAAAAAGGATAATAACGTACTCTTTTCCATTCCACCTATTACAGAGTCCAAGGTCATTGGCTGGCTTAAGAGCATTAATTTACACAAAGCCTGTGGTATCGACAAGCTCAGTCCACGAATGCTCAAGTTAGCAGCTCCTATAATAGCTCCATCTATTGCCAAGCTAATAAATCATTCCTTCAATACGGCCTCGTTTCCTCAACGCTGGAAGACTGCGAAAGTCTCTCCTTTATTTAAAGGTGGGGACTCAGAGGACTTAAATAATTATCGACCAATTTCGGTTTTGCCTGTGCTCTCAAAAGTAATTGAACGGCATGTACATGACTCACTCTCTCGCTATCTTTGTGAAAACAACTTGATCTACTCTAAACAATCTGGTTTCCGGAAGCTTCATAGTACAGAAACAGCCCTGATCAGAATTATAGACGAACTGTTATTTAACTTGGATAATAATTGTGTAAGTGGAATGATCTTAATCGATTACTGCAAGGCCTTTGACATGGTTGATCATGTTATCCTGTTGGACAAACTACATGCCTATGGTTTAGACAACACATCATTATCGTGGTTTCAATCCTATCTCAGTGACAGGCGTCAATTTGTATCCATGAGTGAAAAGGAATCTACTACATCTATTATTCTGCATGGCGTACCTCAGGGCTCCATTATTTTGGGCCCTTTACTGTTTATCTTGTTCATTAACGACCTTCCGTTACATGTTAGTTCTGCTAATACTGATCTATATGTTGACGACACGACATTTTAACTTGTTCCGTCAATTGGATGGATATGGATCGTCTACAAATTTCTTTAAACGCAGCAGTTCAGTTCTGAAACGGTTCATTGGGCCACAGCCAACAAGCTTCCACTTAATGAGAAGAAAACTAAAGTTCTTACCATCTGTGGTAAACGTCTTTCCAACAGAATTCCGAATGACATTAATGTTTCTGTTAATGGATCGCAACTTGAAAACGTACAATCTGCAAAGCTCCTAGGTTTGGAAATTGATAAGGAATTGGCATTTCATTCGCATGTTGATAAGTTATGCAAGAAACTATCTCAGCGTATCGGAATTTTAAAAAAGATTAAACATTGTCTGCAAATTAAGCATAGAGTTCTCTTTTATAATGCTATTATTAGACCAGTAATGGATTACGTAAGTGTTATCTGGTCAAACTGTGATAAACATTGTCTAGATCGTGTTTTAAAGCTACAAAAGAGAGCAGCGAGAATTGTCATTGGTACTGACAGTTATGCACCCTCTGTTCAGTTATTTAACATACTCAAACGGATACCTTTCTTCGAGAATGCTAAATTAGCCAAGTGTTGTATCATATACAAGCGTTTGCAAGGTCGCGTGCCTAGTTATCTTACTAACTTATTAGTATTTACCGGTGAGACTCATTCACGGCATAGCCTGCCCTCGAGTAAATCGAAATACAGAAGGTGGTAGAACTTTTACTGTGACTGCTTCTCTGGAATGGAATAAGCTACCTCTTCAAATGAGGAAAGCAGAGACTCTCAAGACTTTCAAAAATTATCTTTGGAACAGGATTTTTAAAGACCAGCAATCTTTAAATCATTTCTCTATATAAATATTGTGGGTCGCTGTGCTGCATGCTAATAATTGTTTCATAGTTTTATTAGATTTTGATAATTTTATGATAAGCTTTGATTTGTAACTATTTAAACTATTTTGATCTTGTAATGAGGGCCTCTAGTTTATTAGCATTTAGATGCTATTTTGAGCTACCCTCGATAAATAAAGACTTCACTTCACTTCACCGATCGTCTACTAAATACACATGGTAATGACCTCAGATGAAACTCAAATCGGTAAGAACTGGGGTATCAATTTTTTCGCTCAGGTCCGAAATCTGAAATAGGGTACAGATCGCAACATTCCACGCCCACTACAACAAAAAGTTTGGGGAGGAACCTCCCTCCCCGGGCCCCCTCTCTTCGCTTCGACGAAGGGCTAACGCTCGAAACGTCAGCTTTCGAATCTCTTCACATTATCAACTCAGTTGATAAAAGCAAATTATCTTGTAATACTCCCCACCGACGCAGCACATTCGCAGCACCACAGTTTCTTAAGAAACTTATCCCCCTCTCTTATTAGAGCTGTCAGCGGTTACCAAGCTTACACACGTGCCTAATTATGAATTAGCGAATTGGCGCGGAATATTATCTTGACCTTTTCTTGCAATTTTTTCCATTTCCTAACCATGTCATCGTTAGCTAATGGACCAGGAACACCGCCCAGGAAAGCAGTGGGTCCTGCAGCGAAGGTAACCGTTGTTTTAGGAGCACAGTGGGGTGATGAAGGGAAAGGAAAGCTCGTCGACATCTTGTCTACAAATGCAGATCTCGTTTGCCGGTGTCAGGTACGCAAAAACAAAGTGAATTAAGTTGCTACGATCGCGTTTTCTTTGGTGTAACGGTACAGTTTAGCTTATGTTCGTAAGGATCTTTTTTTACATGCCAAGATGGTAATCAAGTTAGTACGTTTTGTAAAACAGCGACACAGCTTTATCTGCTTCATTTTGCTTTATGACGCGGCTTGAATGGTGACATACGTGGCTCTTATGCCTTATATTTATTTGGTTTGATCTGCCTGACTTGCTTTCATTATCTGCTCACTTGTTTCAATCCACATCTCTGATCATCTCACCACAAGGGTGACGAACTGCCTACTGACAAATTCCTAATTAGATTTATCGCCGTATCGAGCGATAGTCCTTCGACAGAGGAAAGTTGCATTTGGGGCAGAATTACGCAATTGTAGGAAGCATGGAAATTACATGAAGTTAATTAAAAGACTATCATTTGTGCCATGTGGAGACAAGGAACTGAGTTAAAAGCTAAATTTCTGTTCTGAATTCTTACGAATTTGCCTTGCCGATGTTGCCTTGATGGAGAGAAGTCTTAGGCTCCCTGTAGCCATCTAGTAGATAAAAACAATAATAAAGCTGTTGTATTGTCTGTTGTGGTATTGTATTGTATTGTATTTTTCAAAGAATGGCTGGGAAGATTGAAATGTTTGGAGACAGATCTAAAGGTGTCTTTGTTGATGTTTAATTTTTGACATCCCCTAAATGCTCTGGGAAGCTAACTCCTAGTTTTTCCTGTCTAACCAATTTAAAGCATTGTGCAGGAGTGCATGTTTTGCTAACAGTAGATTTCATTGAAAGATTGTGCCAACTATTTAAACAATGATCAACAATCTGTGATTTCTATTGAACATTTTTGAAGTGTGAATGTGACAGTCAAAATAAAAATAAAATATGCATTCTCTCTTGCTTGGATCTTTGCAACAGTATTTGAAATACTGTTGATCAATTTGTTTGAGCATGACTTAGTAAGTCTTAGTAATACCTGATTAGCCTATTCCTGCCAGCCGGAATAGTACGTATGCTTCACATGGCCTGTTAACAGTAAATTATAATGACAATGGTGACACAGCATATACTTCCCTTGGTTGCCCAAGAAAATTTGCCACCTGCTCCTGAATGCAAAATTTTGAGACAGTTCTTTCTCATATAGATATACCAATAAAATATAGTAACAAAAGTAGTTCAGAAGACCAAAGCAAGTTGTCAAGTATTGAAACCTTTGTCTTAGACATTTTATTGTTATTGGCCTGATGTAGTAGAGGGATGCATTTCTTATCAGTTGCTCCTTTCAGTATTTATAATAACATTAAATTCAGATATGCATGCATTAAATAATTTATTACACCTGCTCACTATTTACATGATACTCATGTTATTTTCAGTACTGCAAAAAATAGGTTTTTGTTTTAAGGCAACAGCTGACTGCTTTTTCTGCCAATAAAATATTGTTCCATTGTCTTTATTTTTATTTAGGGTGGAAACAATGCTGGTCATACAGTGGTTGTTGACTCAAAGAAATATTTCTTTCATATGGTTCCAAGGTAAGAAGTAACACAGTAGATTGTTTCGATATATCTTACAAATCTTTTGAATGATTCTTTCTCCTTTCAGTTCTAAGATAACATGCCAATACTGGAATTAATTTTTATTGCAAGGCAAGACATGTGTCCTTTTAAATGTCTATTTTTGGGGGGGGGGGGGGGGTAGGATGGGTGGGGGATATTTTACAGATTGACGTCAGTTTTTCTTTTGTCTGTCCTGTTATTGATCATAAGTTTTGTCATAACAGTGTCAAATAATAATAATGATCATGTAAAGTAGCTGTGGATCCACAAGGCATTATCCAAGTGGATCCGCAGACTAATTTGACAATGTTATGATGAAATTCATTATCAATAACAGGACAGACGCATGAAAAACTGACATCAGTTTGTTTTTTACAATAACAAATTATCAAATTGTCTGCTCTCAGCGCTCGTTGTGGCATAAATTCATGTATTTGTCCGATATTGACAATGAAAATTAGCCAATGAGTGTGCAAGAATTTCCGCAGTGATTGTAAATTACCAATTGGATCAGACACTCACATTGATTAAGTAATAGGCCAATTTTCAATATATTAAACTCTAACTTGTACCCGACTTATCAGAATAAAACAAAAGAAATCCAATGAGGTTGAGTGATGAATAAATGATCTCTTTTAAGCCTGGGCGTGGCAGGCTTGCCTTTGGCCTCGCCTGTCTCATTAGCAATAAAGCAAATGCTGGAAATTGAGTAAAAATGAGTAATCAATGCGTAATCAATACATGTAAGTAATCAATGATATCAATGAATAATCATAGACATCAATGAGTAATGTTTACCATGATTTCCACATATGATCAGGAAATCCTTTTCATCCGGCATCCATACATATCAGATTTTGATTTTCCTTCTTCATTGTCTTCGGTTTGTTTGTTTTGACAACATATTTGTTATTTTGAAGGGATTGAAATGACACATTCAGTCACTCTGATTTTTAAACGATTAATTTCTTGACAATTGTCCGCTGTAATGAAACATCAGGCCAATGTTTCTCTTTGTTTGTTTATTTTTTTTTTTTGGTTTTAGTGGATTGATACAACCAAAGGCTATTAGCATTATTGGTAAGTGTTGATCGATATGTAGTCACTGCATAGAGCTGCATTTTTTAAAATTTTGTTGAGACCATATTGCAGTATAGAGCCATTTCTAATTTTATATCTTTAGCAGCAACTTTTATATTTTATTTGCAATTCAACAGGAAATGGTGTTGTGATTCATATTCCTCAGTTCTTTGATGAGTTGGAGTCACTTGAAGCTAAAGGTGATTAGGCTTTCAAACTTTCCTCTCTGTTTGTTCCATTAATGAAAAAGAGAGAACAAGAAATGTTAAAGAACAATGTTTGAAACAATGATTGCAAGTGGATTTCAGGTTTTTTTATCCTTTTGGATTATTAATGCCACATTGTCGATGGCAAAGCAGTGATTCCATTGGATTTGGCAGTGTCGTAGAGCAAGTTTGCTAATAAATTATAATTTATGAATTATGCAATTTTCATGAATTGTACAATCGGATCATATGCAATCTGAGGTTGATTGTGCAAAATTGCACCTTCAAGTTTGTTGAAGTCATGGTTCAAAAATGAGAAATAATTACTAGTTCATTTTTCCCTTTTTAGCACGGTTGTGCCCTGTTTTAGAACACGACTAAAGCTTATTCAAAATTTATCAGAAAAAGGTCACCTATGGATTATACCGGTAGATGCAATACAACTCTATTAAAAAGACAGCACACAAGTTTTATAATAACTTTATTTGTTTTACTTTATTTTTCTGCAATAACCAAATTGAACATTTTCCATTGAATCGATCATCCCATTGCTTGGTTTTTGACCAATGAACCATTATAATCCTTGTTGTACACCACTACCATTGAATCTAGCGTTAATGTACGTCAATGCTATGTTTTACAACTAGAACATATGAATCCTCTTGTTTGCAGGGGTCACAGATTGGCAGGAAAGGCTTCTAGTCTCTGATAGAGCTCACATAGGTGAGACATTGATTTGTATGAAAAAACAACATTTTGATATACAGCAGCACTCCCTTACTAATGCAGTACATGGATTCTATCCTTTCAGTATTTGACTTACACCAAGAATCTGACAAATTACGAGAGGGTGGAAAAGGAGGGTGAGTTCATGGTAATAATGTAAAACAGCTGATTGATTAAACCGCAAGGGACACTACTCAGTGGGAATGGCTTCATTCTGTGTAGCCAAAGGCATGTTTTCCCTCATGGAACAAATCCACCAATCTGCTGGAAAAATCATTGTTTCCTGGTGACTGCTTTCAGTAATTTTGTCAATGATTGTATTGTTGAAAAATTACGTTGTTGCACTCTTACGAAATGCAGACTCTTGAGACAGAACATTTTTCATTTCATTAATGCTGACTTAACTTTATTCTTAGAATTTTCTGACTGCTAAGTTTTGGACATTCAAGAACAATCTAGAATTTTCCGGAGTTTTACTGTACCGGTTTTAACAGACATTGCGTAGCAAGTCCCTCGTCAGCTTTTTGTAATTGCGTCAGATTAAAAACTTTTGACTTGACTGTTTTGATAGTTCGTCGTTGGTGTTTTTCTTGTTCACGGCGGGGTGGTTTTTGCGCCGTTTTTCAACATGTATGTCTGTATGTATTAGAAGATAAAGATTTTCCTGGAAGATCATTAGTCAAGACTGATCATTCTTGCTAAACTACAACCTAAATTTTCATGTTATATGAGGTCTACACTATTCGCAGACATTTTCTGTCTGTCTTGGAATGTTTTTCCTGGCAATGCAATTAATGAACTGTTACTACAAATACCACAACTAAGAATGTTGGATGTTCAAAATGGATCCACTGTACACAGGTAGTTAGTCAGTTAGTCAGTCAGACAGACAGTCACTCAGTCAGTAAATCAATAGTTTTATCATTTATTTTTTCTTTGCACTTTAAGGTTGGGGACCACAAAGAAAGGAATTGGTCCTACCTATGCTTCCAAGGTATTGTATAGTTAATTTTTTCTGGGAAATGTTCCGTTTTCCTTTAATTGATCACTTTCTAACCCTAACCCTTTTGTTCAATATATAGCGTATTGATATTAGAAATGCTAAACGACTATATATTGAGTAGGGTCAGGGCGTAAAATTGCGCCTAATACAGGCACCAATGCGACTAAATTTTTCACTTTGGCGACCAAATCCTGAGAATTAGTCGCCAAATTGGCGACTAGAATTTCTAATCACACCTTACCTAGAGATCCAGTGATTGTTGAAGATTTAGAAAGATAAATCTGCAGCAAAGTTCCTCGTTAAGCCCGTTACCAAATCCCAGCACATTCACGATTTCGAAACGTAAATCTATCGTCACTAGACGCCATCTTGGATTTAGGTAACCTTTCACGTTGTATATGACCCATTCTAGTGTCCTCTTTGTAGCTCGTGTGAATTTTGACCACCAACTTTTTGGAATTGGCTACCAATTTAAAATATTTAGGAGCCAAGTGGCTACCGGTAAAAAAGGTTAATTTTACGCCCTGAGGGTGCAAAGAAAATCAATTTCAAGCTTGCCACTTTGGCAAGCTGTAGTAGTCTTGAAGTCTTTCTCGCTATTCCTCCCCCCTACCAGCTAGCATGATTAATTAATATGTTTATTTATTTAATCAAAATGTAAAAGGACAGAATTCCACTAGCCCCTTGGCTATTGAACACAATTTTGCTGTTTGTCTTACAGGCACAAAGGATAGGCCTCAGAATATGTGACTTGGTAGGAGACTTTGAAGTGTTTGAGAAAAGGTTTGTAGAAGAGTTGGAGATAACATGATGTTATGATGCAGCAATGAGACTTTTGAAGCCTAATTATGTTTTCTAAAAAAGTAATATGTTTCTCCTTTTGATAGATTCAGAGGACTGGTTTCACACTTTCAAAGGCTGTAAGTACTAAATAAATATGTGTTAGTAAAGACAACAATTCTCATTTGAAAATAAATCAAAGCTACTTATTTTATAAAGGACAACTTTCGTAGCAGGTAGTCATTAGGACTTGTATACAGAATGAAAATTTGTTTGAGTTCTATTTATGCCTTAATTATAATGTTAAACTAGATTTGAGAAGAAGAATTATTCATTTAGAGCTCTAAGCATGTGTTTGGTGATGTTTCATTATTTGATTCAGAGCTACATAATAAAAAAATGGCACAAGCAAGGTGGGTTCTGGAACTATTTAGAGAAGTACATGGTAGATTAATGGTATAAATTTTCAATTTATACAGGTATCCTGGTCTCAGTACAAACATTGAAGAGGAATTGGTAAAGTACAAGGTATGATGCGTAAGGATGATTTGATTTGGACTGCCCACTAGAACCCGCTAATATACAATAGATTGGCCATGATTCTTGGACGACACAAACAAAGGAAATTGAATGACCATGCACATCTTTTGTTTGTGTCCTCTAGGCCTCACTATCAAGCTGAATTTCAACTTATTGAAAGTGGCCTTATTGAGCTCTGACTAATTTTCTTCTAATTTCAGTTCAGGTTCACTTGATCCCTTTCTTCCTGACATGGACGTCGTGCTCTATTGATGTCTAAGTCTCTTTTAATTTTGTCATTTGTTTGCTTGTAGCACTATGCAGAGAAGATTCGTCCAATGGTTTGCGACACAGTAAGCTACATGAACAAAGCACTCCAGAATGAGTCAGCAAACATAATAGTGGAGGGTGCAAATGCATTGATGCTAGATATTGACTTTGGTGAGCTGCAATGACAATAATAAAGACACTTTTAGGTAGAAACACACAGTTTTGAGTTTACAACAAGACATGTTTCGGATGACCAACATCCATCGTCAGTTGCGAATACAAGTGAACCGCTAGTCGGTGTGATATAAAGATAGCTCATAGAATGTATAAATACTAATTAAATAACAATGTGAAAATGAGGTGCTAGAAAATACAATGATGGGAAAAACAATGGGTATATTAACATGGAAAATTAAAATGAAAGTGTTAAATTGACATGATTAACTTGCTTGTTTAATGAGGGTTGTTCCCAACGTATGTGTAGGGCCCCCTTAATTTTCAGTTGGAAAGACATGGAGGCAGTGTCAAGGATTTAAAAGCAATTCTCAGAGCATAAGGCTCTCCATGTTTCTGACCCGTAAATGTGCTGAAAGATGAGTGAATTCTTAACGGATGTTAAATGTTCATGAACACGTGTAGCAAGATGTCGGTTTGTCTCGACGACATAACAGGCGCTACAGCCTGCGCAAGAAAATTTATAAACAACGTGTGTGTTTCTACCTAAAAGTTATTTCATGTCTGCTACTAGTTCGAAAATAAAGACACTACTACTGCGATTGCAATCTATTCAAAGAAATCTGTTTTTAGACTGACTTGTTGTCATTTCCAGGCACATATCCTTATGTAACATCGTCTAACTGTGCCGTTGGTGCAGTGTGTACTGGGCTTGGCATTCCACCCACGGCAATTGGTAATGTGCATGGGGTGACCAAGGCCTACACAACAAGGGTTGGTCTCGGAGGATTTCCAACAGAGCTTACAGATGTAAGTTGCTTGTTTCTTATTCAAGAGAGCTGAAATTTCTAGGTCATATGTACTAAAGGCACCCGTGATCGAGTGTTGATTGATACTCTCCATTGATACCCTTGATTTATATCTCGATCAATACTGGATTGACATCCTGATTGATACTCGGTCGGCACTCAATCACTTGATCAACATCTGGTTGATAGTCGGCGGGCAGTTGACTGACTCATATGCATCAATTGAAAACTAGTGGACTCCTGACCAACTGTTGATCGAGTGTCAACCGAGGTGTTGATGGCTAATGTAAAACCCATTACATGAATCAAGCTGTGGAACCATCCCTTTAGATGCTTTGTAAAAATTTCTTTTAATAATCAGCTTTTTAGAGCGTCCAAGTAGGAAATTGATTTTTTAACATTATTGATTTATTAAGGAGCTTGGAGAGAAGATACAACAGATAGGAAAGGAGTTTGGAGTGACGACAGGCAGAAAGCGACGATGTGGCTGGCTCGATCTTGTGATGATCAAGTACTCTCACATGATTAATAATTTTACAAGGTATCAATTAAGAATTTAACCAGCCTCATAAATTTCTTTTTGCTTCTATAAGTATGCTCTGAGAATTTGCTACTACAATCAGGACAGTATTCCCTAGTTGATCATTTTCTTTATTCCAACACCTGTTCACTTGACAATAATAGCCCTTTTCACGGTTAGTTTTTCTCATTTGCATTACAATGTAATCCAACGTGGGTGCGAGGCAATTTCTGGCTAAAACTACAAAATAGCCCGAAATTGCCTCACATACATGCTAGATTATATTGTGATGCAAATGAGAAAAGTTAACCGTGAAAAGGGCTATTGTGTAACACTCACCCCTTTTAAAGATGTGTAGTTTTGATTTGGTGTCCAATATCAAAAATGTTTTTTTTTTTACAGTCTTGTGATTGCCAAGCTTGATATTTTGGACACTTTTGAAGAAGTGAAAATTGCAGTCTCGTACAGGCATAAAGGAACAGTGTTGGAATCATTTCCTGGTAAGAATATTAACTTGAAGTCTTCCAGCCGTTAAGATTCAAGCTCAACAGAATGACATGTGACTGAGCACTGGAAGAAAAGAGCAAATTAGTGATTTCATCTTTCTGTTGACTGCAGCTTCTGTGGAAGTCTTGGATGAAGTTGAAGTTGATTACATCACCCTTCCTGGCTGGATGACCAGTATTGAGGATTGTAAAACATTCCATGAATTGCCAGCCAATGCTCAGGCTTACATTAGAAAGATTGAAGAGATTACACAAATACCAGGTGAGGTTACAGCTGCTGATTTGATATTAGAGTTGATACTGTGTACTGAGTGTAGCGTGCCTGAACACATTGAACATATAGCATTGATGAGGGTATATTTAAAACACAAAATGACAAAATGGCACTTAACAGTGTGGGATACAGTCAACCCATACCATTGATGAGAGCCATCCACCGTTAAGTCATTGATATTTAGGCTAACCTGAGTGCTATTTAGCATTTCCTCATTTTGCCATTATGTGTTTTAAACACGCCCCATAGACAATACCCGTCTGCTCACGTCACAAGGGAACCAGTGAGATTTATAGGATTTTGCAAGACAACAGGGTGGGGGTTAGACAGCATTTAAATATCAAATATGAAATCTTCTCATATGGTACCATGTACAGTCAAATCTCATTATAGCGGACATCCTTGGGACAGCACACAGTGTCTGTAATAGCAAGGGTCTGTAATAGAAGGGTGTGATCAAAATGTCTGGACAACTTTTTTGTTGTGAAGTGTGACATACTGTTATACTGTCTTAAGCTGTCCAGTTTCTTTTAATTTGTAGTACACATTTACTTTGATTCGTAATTATAATGTAGGTCCAAATAGTGTACAAACTAGTAAACATTCAAAGACTGCAGAATAATTATGTCATTCAATATGTCTATATGAAAGAAGAACAATAAATATGTCAATTTGGAACCACGTGAAGCATCTGCAAGTCTGCAATAGAGACAGTCTGAAATAGTGGGAGTTGTTTCCATGCAGTACTTTGTAGTTTCAGGTACAGATGTAGCTCCAGCTTGTAATAGTGGATGTCTGTAATCCCAAGGCGTCAGCAAAGCGAGAGTTGGCTGTGTGCTAAAAAATTAAGCCCACTCACAGTGAAGACCAATTGCTGACTTGTAATTTCTCTGTTGTTCTTTGCAGTGCAATGGGTTGGTGTCGGGCAATCCAGGGATGCTATGATTACTTTGTTTCAGTGAAATGTGCCTGAAATACGATCATCACCACAATAGAGACGCACGAGTACACCTTTATATCATTTGTGGTTGCCATTGTGCAGTTTCCTTTTCACATCACTATATTCTCTGACAGTAATCAAGAATGTATTTTTTATTTGGGAGAACAAGACTAGTATCTCATTTCAACAGGAAGCTGTTTAAAAACATTGCTCAAACTAAATATTGTAGTTTTCATCACATTTGGGCTGCAGCTGAGCAGCATGATGTTAGTCAAGTACATTAAGCTGATGTTGCAATAGACTGCTATTGGCCTAGAGACAAAAACAAGAGAAATGAATAAAATTGCTCTTCAATTTCTATTGTTTGTGTCCTCAAGGTCTCGCTGCCTAGCTGAATTTAAGTATATACCACAAACAACTTCTATTCTAACAACATGTTTTCATGGCGAGAATGAGAAATTTGGACACCTTTATGAAGATTTGCCAACTCAGACTCATCTTTCTGAGAGTGTTCTGGTCCCATTTGTACAAATTTTTTTAGTAAAGGTGGTAATATTTTTCAGAGCCTGGAAAATGGCTAATGAGGATCTTGTGAGAAATACACATATACCAGAGGCTGAGTTGCAATGTGTGTATTTTAATGAAAGCAAAAAAATGTGTGAAATTGAATAAACAATATACATTTGAAAGAAAAGGTTTATTGCACCAGTAGGCAAGTAGAGGCTTATAAATTAAGGTCATGATGTTAAACTGATCTTCAAAGGTGAATCAACAGCCTTTCTGGTTAAGGACTTGTTTCCTTTAAATAAGGCCCAGAAGTTAATGTACATTATCATTTTCCATGCTAGTAATTAACTTAAAATTGTTTTATGTCATTTACCCTTACAAAAGCAGCATGTTTTTTTGTTGGAAGACAAAAAATAAATAGCTACTTTTTCGTGCAAGTACATACTGATGTCACAAGTCTAGCACTTCAGTGATAAAAGTGTTGCTGTTGTACACTAGCCTTTTCCAGGCATTCAGTTAGTTGGGACGAAAAACGGCAAGCGAAAGAATAGGGAAGAATCTTTCTCTCGCCCGGTTGTCCTCTATTATTTTTGCTCACTGTTTTCCATGCTGCACCCTAACTAACTGAACACCTGAAACAGGCTAGTTGTAAGCATTCAGATACACTGCACAATTTTGCCTGATTTCACTAAGTTACTAAATTATGTTTAGTCAAACAAAGGTATAGATACTAAGAATAGTAATGGTATGTTATAATAGTGACCTTTCGTTTTGAGGAGGCCTTATTATTAACAAGCTCAAGTCCTCTCTGTGTAAATTTCTAACTTATTCATGAATACATTGTCATAGTAAGCTTAAAGTGTGCAAAAAGTGATATGAAATATGAATTATTTAACAAGTGTAATTTTTCGGAAAATACTTGTCAACTTGTGGAGGGCCTGTGGGATCTTTTAAGTCAGTAAACCACAAGAAAGAGTGGTTCGAGAATTTTTATTCAGTGTGAACGGACTAGGTAAATAAGGTCTTATCTCTTGCTTAGGATATGAATTTTTATTAAACTCATTTTGACACTCGTTTAGTGGACTATATTTCTTCTTAGTTAAAGTACAGCTGAACTGACCGGTCATTTTACTGGGGCAGAGCTGCTGAGGCACAGTTTTAACACTGGCAGGCCGTGTATGGAAGCACAGTAGCCGCCCGTCGTAGGGCGCTAAATTTTAGTAAACACATTGGCAAGATTACAAAGAAAGTTGGAAATCAGTTAGACGTTTTGTGCAGGCTAAAGAACACGCTTTCAATCTCTTCGAAGATGTGCCTCTACAACTCGTATGTAATGTCTTATTTTACTTACTGTTCAGCGATCTGGAATAATTGTAATGAGTCAGATAAGCAAAAGCTGGAAAGGCTTAATGTGAGAGCTCTAAGGTGTGTCTACAGCAAACGGGTGCCCCTTCATGATGATGATGACTACGGCTTAACTTTGTCCAATCGTCGCCTACAGGACATTACCATATTAATTTTTAAAGCTGTAAATGGTATGTTACCGGGATATATAAGTGATTTGTTCGTCGTACGTAATAATGTGAAGTGCCTGAGAGGTACCAACAAGTTAGTCGTCCCACGTAAAAAAACTTCAAACTTTGGCCTAAAATCTACAACTTTTATTGATGCCAAAGTGTGGAATTCTTTACCGGATAAATTGCGTTCAACGAAAATCCTTAAGGAATTTAAGAAGGCTGTGAGAGAACTACATTTGTAACGTATAGATTTATATGATTCATTGTAATAATTTTAAGATTTAGGATTGTATAACTATCGTTATATTTAGGTTGTTGGTT
>OZ026600.1:34207704-34295204 GCA_964020085.1 Micromussa lordhowensis
AAAGATCACCATTGCCATGGTTACATTATAACTTAAACTGAACTTAGATGTGTTACTGTGTGGTCGAAACATCATCGGATCTTCCCCGGATATCTTCGGAATTTTTCGGAGAGGGTTCGAAAATCTTCGGCAAATCGTA
The DNA here is from genome assembly GCA_964020085.1 of Micromussa lordhowensis. Lineage (NCBI taxonomy): Eukaryota > Metazoa > Cnidaria > Anthozoa > Scleractinia > Lobophylliidae > Micromussa > Micromussa lordhowensis. Next base: position 34,207,844 of record OZ026600.1, read on the forward strand.
AAAAGGAGTCATTAGTATGTTTATATAATAAACAGAACATTACATGCCCGCTTGTGGGTACGAATTTTATTTTCGAGTGTGTTGAACACTCGAAGATAAAAATTCGTACCCACAAGCGGGCATGTAATATCCTCTATGTATCTATCTTCTTTGTCTTGTCTTGCTTTTTGCCCAGCTCACTGTGCAATATTTTCACCTACAACATGCTTTAGTTACCAAATGTGAAAGAGAGGGTCCGAATGTACTCTTTGGAACAATAGTTTTCACGTCTTTGGTCATCAAGTTCTGTGTCAGACGATGGCAGAGTACGTATCTTTTCCATTTTTTTTATTTTATTGTTTCCCTCAAAAATAGCGGAAAACAAGTTTTAACAATTAGATTATGAGTTCGAGACTTCCATGAAGTGACAGGTGATGAGGCCGAAAGTCGAATCAACTATCACCTCATAGAAATCGGGAGCAAATAGTCTAATTGTTTTACAATAAATTCGAATTTAGTTTCTTTCAAATGATGATTTTCAATGATTTCCGTTTAAACAAAAATTGCCATTTCAAACTTTCAGTTGTCTACAAGAGCTCATTTCCTACAATGTCGAGCTTTTTAAGTTCAAGTAACAGTGAATACAGCATCCATTTTTAGTCTTCTCCAGAATTAACTATCCAGTTATGTTTGCACATATTTCTCCGAAACTTCGAAAAAACGAGAGAGCGTCGTCACTTTGCATACGACTTGCAACCACTACACTGGACACTAAATAACAAGTGTGCCTATAGAGGCTGATAGTTGACGGCGAGAATTTTATGGTCTAATAATACAAAACATTAAACAAATACGGTATTAACTCGAGCACGAGGTTCGAGGGCTTGACTGTAGCATTTTTAAAACAAAACATTTTCATAATCGTTGGATGTTGTCCTTCAGCAGCATTTAAAATAAAGGTTCATAGGCCTTGATAGGCTCATAGGTTCATAGACCCTCGACAGAAACTCAGTACACTCTATTTTAAATGAGAATGTCTATTTTAAACACCCAGGCTGGATATTTTTATTGTTCTTCTTATTGACGTTCCTTTTCAGGATCGCCGGATCAGTGATCCAAGATCACTCAGATCGTGGAGGGCCAATAAATCCCTTGAATTGGATTTATCAGTGGCTTTGATGTACCACGATCTGAGTGATCTTGGATCACGACTGAGGCCGATCCTGACCACCCCAAAGGAATGCACCCTGAATCTTGCGTACAGTGTTAGCTTATCCAAAGTATAGTATGACCAGGAACTGATGACTGTATCATGTTACAATGCGCGCATGCTTTGTCACTTATACGTGTATTGGATTTTATTGCTTCGTTGGCTATTTTGGTTGAACGAAAAGGAAAGAATTTACAATACTTTTCAACGGTAAAATACATTTTTCATAAAATCATGTGAACGTATGGTATTTTATTTTTCATCAACACGCAAAAAATGTCCTTAACACAATCTCAGGGGTATTTTCTTAACATGTCATTTTCGGCTAAGACAGCACACTATTTTTGTTTTATAAAAATTCGATTTGGCCCGTTGCTAAAAAGATGAGTACTATAAGCTATTGACCGACCAGTAGTTATTCTCGTCTGATAAACCATTGCAATTTTGAGATCACGAAAGTGAAAACAAGTTGAAAAGAACAGCAATCGTATCTTTTCCAAACACCATGAGTAATTTATTCTTTAGATTATCACACGTAAAACCTAAGGGTTGAATTTCGATAAAACTAAATGTCACGGAGTTCATATGCCGTTGAAACGGACGAAATCTGGCGTTGTATAAATGGACGTATATTTTTGAGGAACAATTGTAGTTTATACAGAAGCAGTAGATGTCCCAGAGTGGCCAAACGGAGGTATTAAAACGAAATGTTTAGGAAACTACAGTAGCCAAAATTTGTTTCAATTATTGCAATGTTATACATCCTCTTGCCTGTCACAAACGAACACAAAATAATTAATTAAAATAAAATGTTGAATACAAACCAATACAGTGGAGGTTTGATTCATTGCCTGTCATCTCCAATTACAACATAGACAGGGGTCACAATTAGATAGTTCCGGCCTTTTGTGTTCAATGTCGTTCGCTTCGGCGATAACAGATGCTGAACTTTTTTAAGATTTTAGAACAGCCTGTTATCGGCAATTCACACAATTACCAGGCATATGCCAAATAAATAGCACATTGATAATATTGTTTCTTCAAAAATTGGACTAAAAATTATCGGCAATTACGACGTTGTTAAGAGCGATTGCAGAATACCGGGCCCAGCCATTTACATGTGTCAGTGTGCTTTGAAGAACGAGGTATATAACAATAGTTGCAATTCTTATTCAATGAGACACAAGTAAGTGGGCCGGTTATTTTAGTTGTTATCTCTGTTTAGCCTGAATTGAAAAAATTCTTCAGAAAATTTTGAAACATCACCCACGTACTCCTCAAACAAACAATCGATAAAACGCCGGACTTTTGATTGATACTGAAAAAGCCAAATATCATTAAGTTTCCCTTTTATGTCTGTTATGACCAAGAAGAAAACGAAAAAACTCTGCTGCCGTGGTAACATTCACAGCAATACTCAGTTTGGTTTCTGTTTCTCTCAGATTGTAAACAACAAATCTGGTGAACAATTCCAAGTATCAAAACGCTTTCTGTCGCTCGGCGAAAATGTCTACTTTCGTATATACAATAGCGTAAATAAACAATTTTCTCTCATATGGCATGTCGGAGAGATGTTAAGTATTGTCTGTACTTAAAATCATCTCTGTCTAAAACGGACCAATTCTATCCATTAACATTATTACTACCGGCCGGTAGAACACAAGGCAATTTTGAACTAAACGAAAAAATTCATCCGAACGTTTTCTGTTCATGGAAAGGCGCTCATGAACAGATACTAATTAAGACGACAAGTGACACCGCATGTTTGATATCAGCAAAGAAAGGAAGAGAATCTTACCTGAACCAGGAACAACAATGTTCAAAAGAAGACAGACTATGGCGGCAGCGCGCGGTAATACTGGAATCGCTTCTTGCGCTGATATTCCATTTTTTCGCTTCGCCGTAGTCGCAGAATCTTCTATCGGAATAATTGTTTCAGTTGGAATTTGAAATCCAGGAAATGGCGTGCATGGACCGGCAGTAGCTATTGATGAAGATGAAATTCTCTCCGAACGAGGAGTAACTCTTGAACTCTCAAGACTGAAGCTTCGTTGAAGATAGTTTCCGTTTTCCATGGATTTCGCTTGAGATATTCCAGGAGCAAGTTCTGCTGCTTGTGAATTGAACTCTCCATTGAAAACTGGCGCATTCAAACTCAAGTGTGGTAAATGCTCTTTGGTATTTTTGCCCTGATTTGCGTTTTCTCCATCGGTAATCAAGAATTGCGTCGAAGCGCTCCCGTTTTGTTTGACAGCAAAGGAAGTCATTTAGCTACTCATTTAGATCCAATTTCTCGGTGAAGCCAAGTTTTCGATTTGGTCAGGCAATAACAGAAGAATAATTTCACTTATCTTTTCAGTAAGCTTCTTGACTTGTATGATTCATTAACGAAGGAAACAGAACGTCAGAAGTGAAACGCAGATCGAAGTGTAAATATGTCTCAAGTCAGAGGTGTTTAGGCACTTTGACATGACAAAGGAAACTCCATTTCAGATCAATTTACATCAAAATCCATCGACACCTAATTGTTTTAAATCAGCCACAAGCTTAAACGGATAGTATTCAAGTTTTCAAGTGTATCTCAATTTTCGGAAGCTCTTTTATGGGACCTGACTTGAAACCGTAATAACTTTTCCTCTTATCAGCAGGATTAAACGTGGCTCAAAACAATATTGCAAAGATACTTTGTTCTCTAATTATTTCACTGGTATAAAGTGGCTCCGAAGGGAAGCCTGGTTTTACTGGAACTATCTCCGTCACCACTGAGGTTGTTACAGTAATAGTACGATCGAGATATTTCTAGATATACTCGGCTTGTACTCGAACTCAGTTGATGAGATTGCATGTTAGAATAAAAAAAAACATTCTAATTTATGCATTCATTGTACATGTTCTCTGTTCAATTTCGTAGACAAAGATTAGCGGTTTAAAACGGCTTAAATATATTTGCATTGCAAAGAAAAAAGCTAACAAGCGAGCCACGAGAAAATTATACTCGTCATCCGTTTTAGATCAGTTCTTTATTTTGTTTTTACACGATTTTTCTACCGAAACTCAGTAGAACGCTGCGACTAAAATATTAATTATGTCAGAAAGACCTGATGAACTGTTGTTTCAAGTGCGAAACGACTGTGAAGTACAAAAAGCTTCTTTAGAATATATTGCAATATTTTGGTCAATAGCCACTCAGTCAAAATTGCCAATCAATATCTCGAATATCGTCTTTAGAATGAGCTGAAATGAAAAATAAAAGGTAAGCTAGCTTTTGAATATGTCAAATTGATTTTAACTACGAGAAATTCAAGTCTTACTGGTCATTACTTCAAAAGGTGCCGTGTCTTGACAGAACTTTAATTTTACTCTGTAATTAAAATAGAAAACGGAAATTTCAACAAAGAGAAGCTGACATTTTTTTTTTCGAACACATTCTGTGTGGCATTAATCAAGTGATAGGTTTATTTTAGTCTGTCTACAGACCCTGTATTTTGTCTTGAGTTCGCCAAGATCGCAAGCTTAGCAAAATATTAACCCGGCGCGTAAAGGATTGTGGATAGACTGGGCGAGGGTTTATTTCGTTTTAAGAGTGGTGTATGAACAAGCGTGATACATGTGACGACACACCGACTGGCAAAGAAATCGGCATTTCAGGTTAAAAAGTCACTTTGGAAGTCACCATATGTTTTACATATTCTGTTTGAGATGAAGTTGTTCAAAATTCCGTTAACACGTACAATATAGTTTGACGGAAATACCTCCAAGTTTTAGTTTCAGATCGTTGTACAGATTAAAAAGTCTATTTAAAAGTCACCATATGTTTCACATATTCTGTTTGAGAAGATGTTGTTCAAAATTCCGTTAACACGTACAATATATTTTGACGGAAAAACCTCCAATTTTTAGTTTCAGATCGTTGTACAGGCTTCTGTTCCCAGCTGTCATATGCTCTTCTTTATAAAAGCCGTATTTCTCGGAGTAATTGGCATAATTGGTTTCTAATAGCCTGCTTGCAGAAGTTATACCGATTCCCTTTCACGCGTAAAAGAAGTCTGCGAGGAGACTAGTACAGTAAAACCCGCGTAGAAGAACCTAGTGTGGCTTACAAGGACAGAATACAGCGGACCAAAAATCCAAGTAACCACATACGTAGAGCAGTGCGTAGCGTAAAAACGAACTCGACAAGAACTTCTGACTATGATGTAAACAGAGTTTAATTGACGGAGATCAATGTTCCATACAAATTCAATTGAAGCGAAGCACGTGCCAAAGCGAACGGGTAGAATTAAACCACGTGCTGTAAGCCTAGCAGTAAATTGTATGATGCAAACCGCGTGTCGATTCGAACTGAAATACAATAACGAAAGTAGAAGCTAACGTAACTAACAAATCGAGGAATAAAGATAAAATAATATAATGAGGGAACTATCGCTAATTTTCGCAGTATTTAACGTCCGTATCATGAAGTGTAACATAATCGGCACTTATACTGATACTAGAAGGCTGGAAAACGATTAACACACTACACGGTGTCTAACTTTCGGTAGTTTTATGGCAAAGGTAATGATCCTATATCGGAGATGAACCTAATCAAGCGAGATTCCGAGGACACAAAACTAACACACCGATTTAGTAACGATATAGACTATTTGATAGGTGATAAAGGGAAACTAACTGAAACGAATAACAATAGAAAAACCTAAGAACTAAGCCTAAAAATAACAATTAACAGATTACTCACTTTGGTTTGCACACGCACTGAACTTGACTTGATAGAGTAGATGAGTAACAGTGTAGAGAGAAACTATGGCCCAATGCCGAGTAGAAGTTGACGCAGTGAAATCTACACTTGAACTGATCTAACCTAGGGAAACCTCGTGGATATATCTAACCAAAGAACATGTACGCAAAACCTAGCGGTTATGACTATTTCCCTAACGGACATAGCAGCCGAGGGCTGGTCAACCACAGTAGATTAAATAAGTAAAAAGACTTTGTTTGAAAGTGACAAGTAATTGATAATATCTTCGGTATAGTAAGTTCTAGGACAAGAGCTAAATTAACATCACGTTTCAAAACCAACATTCCGGCCCCTTAAAGGCGGTACTGCAGATAGCCTTTATAAGGAGATAGAAAAAGGGTTTGAAACATGAGGCTAGTTAAATAATAATACTATTACTAATATTAATTGGTACATATGGATTACATTATATTGTTCAACAAAGTTCTGTAAGTGTTCTTAGGTTCCTTGATTGCTTGGAACAGCGGCTGCCTCCAGTAGCACAATCTTGTCGATCGGTCGCACAAGTTCTGATGTACTGGTCTTCAACTTGACGGAACGAACCAGTCCATCCCTGCGGTTGGTATACACCTCCATGATCCGACCGAGTGGCCAGGAATTACGGGGCTTGTTGTCGTCAAAGATCAGCACGACGTCGTCTACTGCAAAGTTCCTCCTCTGCTTATGCCATTTGTGCCGTTCCTGAAGTGACGGCAGATATTCTCTGACCCATCGCCGCCAGAATACGTCTGCCAGGTACTGCACTTGACGCCATCTTCGATTGTAGTAATTGTCATGGCTGGTAAAGTTTCCAGGGGGAACGGCAGGTCCTGAGCGCAGCAGCAGCAGGTGGTTGGGTGTCAGAGGCTCTAGGTCACGTGGATCATCTGACAGCTTTGTGATAGGTCGTCCGTTGATTATTGCCTCTACCTCACACATCAGGGTGTTGAGGCCCTCATCGTCAAGCAATTGCTCTTTTATTAGTGCCTTCATGACCTTGCGCACCGACCGTATACACCTCTCCCATACTCCGCCATGGTGGGAGCCGGCTGGTGGGTTGAAAGTCCACTTGATATTCCGTTGGAGGAGAAAGTCGTGAATCTGTGATTGGTTCCATTCGTTGATCGCTTCGCGTAGTTCGCGTTCTCCCCTCACGAAGTTCCCGCCGTTGTCGGATCGCATCTCTTCTGGCTGACCTCTCCTTGCGATGAATCTGCGCAACGCGCTGATAAAGGACCCTGTGTCCAGTGAGGACGCCACCTCTATGTGGACGGCGCGTAGGTTGAGACATGTGAATATCACGCCGTACCGCTTGACCTTTGTCCTTCCGCGTCGCACTTGGAATGGCCCGAAGCAATCCACACCTGTATAGGTGAACGGCGGTTTCGAAGGCGTTATTCGATCTTCGGGAAGACTCGCCATCTTTTGTTGAGCTGTTGGCGCCTGACGTTTACGGCAGCTGAAGCACTCGTTGAGAATGTTTCGCACGGCGGATCTTCCGTTTATTATCCAGTATCTCTGCCTGGTGAGCGACAAAGTGTATTCCAGGCCCGAATGTCCAGCAACGTGGTGGTAATACCGGACGAGAAGCTTGACCACGTGATGTTTCTTAGGCAAGATAACTGGATGCATTGCATCAGTGTTGATCGGCGCTCGTTGCAAACGACCACCGACTCGTATGAGACCTTGAGTTAGGATCGGGTCAAGCTTGAAAATGCTGCTAGATTTCTTCAACAAGTTCTGTTTGCTTGAGGTTGCCTGTTGGCCCAGTTGCTTAAGGCAGCCGAGTTCCTCCTTGAAGAATCTGCTCTGGACGTGCTTGAGGATTTCGAATTCAGCATTGTTCAGTTCTGCTATGGTGATGGGCGTGGGTTTGCCGGTTGACTGGTTTGGACTGGTTACTCCTCTCCTTCGTTCCTTGCTAAGATGAGAGAGGTTTGACTTGTAACGAAGTATCCACGCTACTATTTTCCTGAGACGGGTCCAAGATGAAAACCGTTTAATGATCTCTGAAACGGGATCTGGAGTAGAAACTTCGCTCACGTACGCCACCGAGTCTTTCTTGACTTCCGGGTCATCATCAGGAATGGTAGCGTTCATGTCAACAGGTCGTTGTGGCCATGTCTCCGCTGACTGAGTTAAGAATTCTGGTCCATGTATCCAGCGTCTGAGAGAGTCTGCTGGCACGCCTCTTGATGCATCGTCCGCTGGATTGAATTGTGTGTTCACGTATCTCCACTGAGAGTGAGAAGACGCGTCATGAATCGTTGCTACCCGATTGGCAACGAATGTTTGAAAGCGCCTGTCTTGATTTTCTAAGTAACGTAGGACGCAGGTGCTGTCTGTCCAGAAGAATGATTGATTGATCGGTAGACTTAACTCCCCTCGAGATATTTTCTCAAGCCTTGTAGCTACGACGGCTGCTGATAACTCCAGTCGGGGAATAGTAACTGGTTTGATTGGTGCCAGTCTGGATTTTCCCATGACAAACGAACATTTGACCTTTCCATCATGACCCGTGATTCTGAGGTATGTGACGGCTCCGTAACCCTGCTGTGACGCATCGGAGAAGTGGTGAAGCTGGCAAGATGTTATCTCCCCGAGGTCTGGTGACTTGAAGCAACGGTCGATTGTGAGTTGCTCTAGTTTGGGTAGCTCTTGCAGCCATAATTGCCAGCGGTGTAGGAACTCGTCTGGAATCTTGTCATCCCAGCCATACTTGTTACGACAGAGGTCTTGCAGGATCAGTTTCGCATTGAGAATAAATGGAGCGGCGAACCCCAGGGGGTCGTATACTGAGCTGATTATGGACAGTATACCTCTTCTTGTAGCAGGTCTGTCCTTAATGACGATATTAAAACCAAACTGATCCGAGGCTACATTCCATCGTACTCCAAGAGCTCGCTCCACTGGTAATTTGTCGAAGTCAAGGTTTTTGACTTGAGCTGCCCGTTCTGACTCTGGCAAGGACTCGATGACCTTTCTTGAATTAGACAGCCATTTCGTGAGCTTGAATCCACCTCGTGCCAAGAGCTCACGCAGTTGTCTTGCGAGTTGAATGGCGTTATCGTCTGATCCAACTGACTTGAGGCAGTCATCGACGTAGAAATTCCGTTTCACAGTTTCAATGGTTAGGGGGTCAAAATCTTCTTTGTTGTCTTCCGCCGTCCTCTTCAGCGCGAAGTTTGCGCAGCTCGGGGAAGATGCGCCTCCGAACAGATGGACCCTCATCTGGTATTCTTCTGGTTGATTGTCGAGATTTCCGTCTGGCCACCACAAGAAACTCAGAGCATCGCAGTCACTTGGCCGGACGCGTACCTGATGGAACATTGCTTCCACATCAGACATTAGGGCTACTTTATCCTCTCTGAATCGGGAGAGCACACCAACAAGAGAGTTAGTGAGGTCCGGCCCCTGTAAGAGCTGGTCGTTCAGCGAGGTGCCATAATGCTTGGCTGAGCAATCGAAGACAACTCTCACTTTATCAGGTTTCTGTGGGTTGAACACGGGATGGTGAGGAAGATACCAGCGAGTTCCTAGAGGGCCAGGGTCGTGACTGTTCACTTTCCTGGCGTAATCTTTAGCTAGAAGATCGTCCATAAAGTCTTTGTACTTCTGGTGGACGAGCGGTTCCCTTATCAGACGCCTTTTCAGCTGGAGGAGTCGGCGCTCTGCTAGTGCTCTATTGTTCTGTAGGCGTGGTGGATAGAATTTCCAAGGTAAAGCCATTTCGTAGTGGCCGTTTTCTAGTTTTACTGTTTCTTCCATAATGCTGAGAGCCTTCCGGTCGTTGAGCGACATAGACGTTTTTGATTCGTAGAGTGTGTCGTTGAATTCTAAGTTGCAGAACTCGTGAAACTGTTCATCAAGGGTCTTGTTTACTTGAACAAAGTTCGCAGTGGACACTTCAGTCGTGGCTGCTCTGCCTAACGGGCCGTTAATCACCCAGCCTAACACTGTTCGAGTAGCGAAGGGACCGCCATCCTGACTTGGTCTAACTTCTTTAGGTTGCAGAGCCTCCGGTACGTCGCTTCCAATTAGAAGACCGATCTCAGCATCTATGTGAGATATATTTACTCCTTTCAGATATGGCCAGCGGTCGACATCCTCTTGCCGGGCGATAGCTTCAGGGGGAATAGGCAGGCTTGGCCTAGAGTAGACCTTTGGCAGCTGCACTGTGTTGTTCTCGCCTAGATCAAAGGCTTCCAAACTGACTAGGGAGCATTCAATTGGCTCATTTTCACCTTGCAGGGTTGTCAGAGACAACTTCGTTTTAGTTCCTTTGACGTTCAGCTTTTCCAAAAGGCTTTCGGTGCAAAACGACGTGTTTGAACCAGAGTCCAGGAATGCATATGTTTCCACCATCTTACCATGACCATTTGCCTTGACCCGGACTGGGACAATCGCAAGCGCGGTTACTGAATTACTTGATGTGGAGTAACTGGACTTGATGTAGCCATTGTTAGCGGAATCAGAATTAACGGGCGATGGCTCGACGCCTATGCCTTGGCCCCCGATTGGGCTTTCCATTATGGTTGAAGCGGTTGAGACGTTTGTATTGCTTCTTGGATGTAGGAAGGTAGAATGTTTACCGATACACCCTTGTACCCTGCAGAAGCTTTCCTTTGGGCAGTCGCGCACGAAGTGACCAGCCGTCAGGCAGTTGCTGCAGAGTTTATGGTCGTCCACGAACCTTTGTCTTTCCTGGAGGGACTGTTTGCGAAACTTGTCGCAGCGTGACAGCCAGTGGTTAGAAGAGCATGAAGGACACTTGAGTTTTTCCTTTGAAGTTTTAGGTGGTGGCGGTTTGCCTTGAGTTGAAAAGCCCCCTCCTCTTGGTGGTTTTCTTGACGATTTGCCGTTAACTTGCTTTCCTTTGTTTTCGTTTACTACCTTGCCGAAAATGGGATGAGTTGCGGCTCTTGCCTTAGCTTCCACAAAGTCCATGATATCTTTAACGGTGACGTCTCGGTTTTCCTTTTCTATGATACGATCGACAGCATCACGCCACTTCAGTCTAATTCCAAATGGAAGCCGATCGATTATCTTCTTGAGGTTGTCAGGGTTGTCCAGCTTGTTGACGTAACCGATTTCGTTCAATGTATTGACGCAACTTGAAAGCTGGATAGAAAATTGCTCAAGCGCTGTTCCGTCCTCAGGTTTAATCGACGGCCCTTCAATTAGTCGTTTAACGTGCGCGGCAGCGATCTTGTAGCTACGACCGTACTTTTCCTTCAGCAGCCTTCTCGCTTCCACGTAGCCTTCCTCTTCTCGCATAGAAAGACAACTCTTCATTAGCTCCTGGGCGGGGCCAGAAGTATACTGCACTAGGTAGTACAGACGAGAGCTTGAGCTTGTGGTCTTCTGTTCCACGAGGTGCTCGAACGCGTGTATGAAGTCGCAATAATCGATGGGATCACCGCTGAAAACTTGCATACTCGGTTGCGGAAGAGTCAGTGCTGCTGTACTTTGCTGCTGATGACGTACAAGCTGCATAAGGGCTTCGTTATGCCGATCTTGCGTCTCCATTAGACGAACGAATGATGCATCTTGATTGCTTGGGGGTTTGATCTCATATGGCAAACTTTCTTGGTTCGGTATCGTATGCTGATATTCAGGTGCTTCAGGGTTCAGCGGATACCTAGATGACTGCGGAATTTCGTTTGGCTCATGGGGCTGCTTCCCTTGAGGATTGATCGCTGTTTCGTCAATGACATTGCTTGGGAGGCCTCCTTCCATCGGCGTAGACGCAGACTTTGCTGGTTTAAGTACTGCTTTGGCCGGCGTAACTTCATCCCGATGAAACAACTCACGCTCACGGTTTTCCTCGGCCTCTGCCTCTTCGAACACTCGCCTCTCGGCCTCAGCCTCTGCGATGTCGGCTTGCAGTTGGATTTCTGCTTTTCTTTGCTTGATTCTTAATTCCTCGATTTCCAGGTCGTGCAATTTTTGAAGGGTAGCTGCCTTCGCCTCTAATGCTGCCTTTTTTGCGGCGGACCTCGCCTTTGCACTAGCGGTACTGCCTGTGCAAGAACCAATAGCAGATCGCGTGTGGAACGAGTCACGCGATCCGGCGATACTCACAGAATCTTCGGGGCCGACATAACCACTTTGAGCTGTCAACAACCTTTGAGCGTCTGGTTGCGTGATCCATGAAGAGATTTCTCTGTCTAGTTCCGACGCTAGTTCTACGAGTGAGTCGTAGTACTTTTCCGATTCTTGTCGTTCTCTTTCGGTCTTGATTTGGCTATGATAAGCTTCATGAGTGATTTTGAATTCTTCTAGAACTTCGTTTAGCTCAATCTGGACCCTTTGAATGGCGTCGGCGGATTCGCGCGCAGACAATAACTCGCTAAGTCTATTGACCTTTCTTGTCACGTTTGTTTTCGCAAAACTGCGGGCGGCCTTTAGATCATCCGGTGATTGCGGTTTTGCGGAAGCCATTGTGGAGAGTTAATCCTTGATAAATCCGATTAATTGCGGTAGATAAGAAAACGACAATCGTGGGTTGATACTGACTGACGAATTGCAGATAACGCGGGAATGAACTGCGTTGGAGTGATTGACGTGCAAATTAGTCAGCGAATTCTTCGAATTCCTTGGCGATGCAGTCAAATTCGAACTAAATGTGGCTTACAAGGACAGAATACAGCGGACCAAAAATCCAAGTAACCACATACGTAGAGCAGTGCGTAGCGTAAAAACGAACTCGACAAGAACTTCTGACTATGATGTAAACAGAGTTTAATTGACGGAGATCAATGTTCCATACAAATTCAATTGAAGCGAAGCACGTGCCAAAGCGAACGGGTAGAATTAAACCACGTGCTGTAAGCCTAGCAGTAAATTGTATGATGCAAACCGCGTGTCGATTCGAACTGAAATACAATAACGAAAGTAGAAGCTAACGTAACTAACAAATCGAGGAATAAAGATAAAATAATATAATGAGGGAACTATCGCTAATTTTCGCAGTATTTAACGTCCGTATCATGAAGTGTAACATAATCGGCACTTATACTGATACTAGAAGGCTGGAAAACGATTAACACACTACACGGTGTCTAACTTTCGGTAGTTTTATGGCAAAGGTAATGATCCTATATCGGAGATGAACCTAATCAAGCGAGATTCCGAGGACACAAAACTAACACACCGATTTAGTAACGATATAGACTATTTGATAGGTGATAAAGGGAAACTAACTGAAACGAATAACAATAGAAAAACCTAAGAACTAAGCCTAAAAATAACAATTAACAGATTACTCACTTTGGTTTGCACACGCACTGAACTTGACTTGATAGAGTAGATGAGTAACAGTGTAGAGAGAAACTATGGCCCAATGCCGAGTAGAAGTTGACGCAGTGAAATCTACACTTGAACTGATCTAACCTAGGGAAACCTCGTGGATATATCTAACCAAAGAACATGTACGCAAAACCTAGCGGTTATGACTATTTCCCTAACGGACATAGCAGCCGAGGGCTGGTCAACCACAGTAGATTAAATAAGTAAAAAGACTTTGTTTGAAAGTGACAAGTAATTGATAATATCTTCGGTATAGTAAGTTCTAGGACAAGAGCTAAATTAACATCACGTTTCAAAACCAACACCTAGGTTTTTTTCAATTTAGCCTCCATGGATTCTTATCAAGAAATCACCAAGGTAACTTTCCTGGATAATCTTTCTTTTTAGGCTACCGATGTTCTTGTAGTCATGGGTATGATGGCAGTTTATATTGAATCATTGGCAATACAGTATTATGGTCTTTTAGAAAGTAACCCAAAGCAAATACGCACGCTGATTGGTTTAAAACCGTGTTTCTATAACTCCATAGAAACACAGAGCTAGCACGAGCTGTTGACGTAATGATGGCGCGAACAAAGAGAATTTACATTTTGATGATCGAAGTAAACAAGTTGTTTTTCTTTTTCTTCGTCGCAGAATTTTCTAAAAGAAATAGAAAACATGTTCTCCGTGTTCCTATCGAGTTATAGAAACACTCGTGGAAGTTTGGGAGAACTCGAAAAAGCTGTGAAACACTCGTGTTTCTATTAAACAATTAGATTATGAGCTCGAGATTTCTATCGCGTGATAGTTGACGAGGGCGCAGCCCGAGTCAACTATCGCGCATAGAAATCGAGAGCGAATAATCTAATTGTTTTAGTATAAATCTACTAGTCGTTCAAAAATTTAATCTAAATCCTCTTCAAAGACACTTCAAAAACACAAAGAAACGGCCCCTAGTGCTCGCTGCTACGCTACTCACTATCTATCACAGAATAGAACGTGGGTAGCGTAGCCAATCAGAGGACGTTATTCGTGATAGAACGCTAGTAGATTTATACTAAAACTCGATAGAAACACGGCACATGTTTTCTATTTCTTAAATAACACTGCCAGTGTTCTGGCTATTTTTTGTTACCTGTTTTTGTATTGCGAGGGAGGCGTGGTGGCCTCATGGTTAGTGCGCTCGACTCCAGAGCGAGCGCTCCGGGTTCGAGCCCTGGCCTGGGACGTTGCGTTGTGTTCTTAGGCAAGACACTTAACTCCCACGGTGCCTCTCTCCACCCAGGTGTATAAATGGGTACCGGCGAATTTAATGCTGGGGGTAACCCTGCGATGGACTGGCATCCCATCCAGGGGGGAGTAGAAATATTCCTAGTCGCTTCGTGCCACGGAAACTGGGATAAGCTCCGGCCTGATGGGCCACTTGGCTCGTATGCAGACTTTACTTTTGTATTGCATGTGATGTACTGTATTATATATGTCAACAACTCTACATTTTGAAAATAAGAACCTGTGCTTAAATGGGAAATTTTAGCCTAACAGGTTCTTAATTATACGCGGGTTTTTGTTGTATTTTAATTGCAGTTGCCAGACCATATAAGAATCCCCTCCCTCACTTCTGAAGGGCCATACTTCATTCCGTCCGCCTTCTCCTCGCAAGAAAGACACATTTTTACTTCGGCCACCCCTTTTGAGCACCTCTGGTTCTGCCCCTGGATTGAAACACGGTTTACAAACGTGGAGCATGACCACGTTTAGGTGTTATTTCGTACAATAGTCACTTGACTCCCTGCGTGCAATGAGCAACTTGCGCTTCATGTATTTTCTAAAGAAACCGTTGCCCTATAGGCAGCGGGTGAGTGAAACCCTTACTTTATTATCAGCTATGAGTTGATTGAGGACAAGGTAACTGCCGTGGTGAATTTGAAATGCTGATGTAGCCGCTGGGCTAATATATTCGCAACGTATGGCAGCTAATTTACCCGGCTATATCAACTCACGATCTATAGTGCTGATCTAAAACCTTTTTTACCTCAACTGCAGAAAATCTCGCGCGCTCATTGGCTGATTTTCGTTGCCAAGGAGCGGACAGACTCATTTACTGAGTGCACCAAAGTGCAGTGACCCTGTTCAATTAACTACTGGATTGCGGTGCTGTTAATATTCGCCTCTTAAGAAACGTGAAGAAGCCTGGGACAAGTCTCATCTCGCAGTGACTTGTGGGAGCGTTTACTGGAGGCATTGCAAAAGACTAGGTAGAAGCTATGTTGTCCCCAGTAATTATCCCACAAGCGACTGCGAGATGAGACTCGCCCCAGATTTCTAACTCATAGTGTACTTGTTACAATCCTGTTCACGTTTTCTTAAGTGGCGAATACAAGAAATTCTTTCTTGTCTCTTGTTCTTATATTATTGTAATACAGTCCAAACTCTCTATACCCAGCGACACCACCGAAAAACACGCGACACCTCTGTACTGTGGACAGAGAGACTAAAATACAGACACCTCTAAAGACAGGGTCTTCCTAACATGGACACTTCGCCCTGTCCCTATTGTAATGAAGAGCGGGTTTGACCTTATGATAATAGTAAACACGTTGGTACCCGAAAGAGAAAACTGAGATTCGATTGGCTGCAGCAACAAGTCCACCTAACGAATTGACAAACAGTCACTTAAGTGACTGCTGACCATGATAGCGAAGGTGCAAGCTTGTTTACTCATTATTCCCATCTACTTATCAATTCCCGAGAATCGAGTATTTGTTTTTGGAGGAATGTCCCGTTTTGTTAAGCCATTAATTAATATTCATTAGTTCACTTTGATTTAAGGCGGGGGTCCACCTGAAAGCCGTATTTTGGCTTGGTATTATGTTCTTAATGCAAATATCTCGTTTACGTTTCAAGCAATCAAGAATCTGTTCACTCATTACACACATCTATGTTTTGCGCCGTTTTGTAAATTTTTGGGTGATTTTTAGGTTTATTTGGAGACAGATAGTTTTTCTCAAAGGATTAGTAAAATTTATGGAAATAGGAAATTTTGAAGATTTGGTGTTGTTTTAAAATTAGAGTTTGAAGTTAAAAATTGATAGATACACACCAAACAGTTGCCCAACAACCCGAGTGCCATTGTGGGGTCGGGCAACTGTCTGGTGGTGTTCCATAACCTTTTCTCCTCCTTTCAATCTCTCTTTAAACTTCCTCAAATTTCACTTTAATTCAGGTAAACCCCCACCTTAAGTTTTATCATCGTGATGATCCCCTCAGAGTCTCGAACTTAACTGAAGTTTAACCTCAAGCGTATCATCCGAAAAATATTGTCATTTTTGGATTCAACAAATTCAATAATGCAAGTAAGGACTATGTTTACTAATCAGATGTTATGAAACAGATGTATTAATGACCTATTGTTTACCTTTGCCTCCAAGTTGATTAACCGATGGTATTTCAAATGTTATTGTAACGGTCATTACCCTATTCATGATTCAAATCTTTAGTTGAGAGCAAAGTAAAACAGATCTGATCTTAAGCTCTGTCGGCATGGACAATCGAGTATGTTCTTTTGTTGTACCAACAGATACATTTCCAGTGTACTATTTTTGAAAACAAAACGATTTAATTTTATCCGTTCCCCATCCGTTCACTTCCATTTATTGCCCTACCTTCCGGACCTATCAAACTCACAAGATTGATTTTCCAGGGCTAACTATATATAAAGCGAGGTTTAAGCTGTCATATGAGGACAAAACACAACATTCTATGAAAACACAAACAATCCACTTACCACCACCGGGTATAATGATGTTAAGGACCAAACAAACCACAGCAGCTTTGAATGGTAAAACAGGGATACTCTTAACAACATAACCAGCTGTACTTTTCTCGTCACGGGATTTGTATACATTGTTGTTCTCGCCATGTTTACCGTATTCTCCCGACCTTTGAGAGCTGTTTGACTCAAATTTGAAATGATTTCTCTCAGCAGTTGTTTGACCTCGTAGTTCAGAAAGACTTAACTGCTCATGAGTTTCAAATGGATGTACAGACTCCGGGTAGGGATGAGCAAAAAGCGAACCTCTTGGTAACAGAACATGACTAGGTACATGAAGGCTGTTTTGAGCAAGAAGCAGTGGCTTCACAAAATGTTTCTTCGTTGCCACTCGTTGATCGTCTTCATCACTGTGGCTTTTCATTTTCCGCTGTAACTGTCGTTAGCCAAGTTCAACCGACCGCGCAACACAATTCTGACTGTAAGAAAAAGCTTTGTTTACCGAAGGTCACATTTGCATTCGTCCCATAAGTCTTCTTAAAGAAATTTTCATTTACAAGTAATTACTCTTTTCACTGCGACAGCTCTCTGTTTGTTTAAGCTGTTTGTCGTCGAGAGTTTTTCGGCTTTTCAATTCTTATAAAGAAAAGCGGCATAGTCGCTCAGGCAATGCCGATGTTGTTTTTGGTCCTTCAGTTCTACTGAATCAAGAAAATATCAACGATTAAGAATTTATCTCGCCTTAATGTTAAATTTCATACTTTCAATGTTAAAATCATAACAAAACTATAGTATTTCATAATATGAAACGGATAATTGTCAGAATTGTTCCCCGTTTGTCAGTATATTTGCATCTCATGAAATTTGTGTCAAATAATGGTTGGTCTTAAATTTTTCTTTTGGCATTGCTTTGGATCCTTTTCTCGCTAAAAGTATAAGTCGTCTTAAAAAAAAAGTAATTGAAGGAACGGCTTGATTTCGTATTTGCTCTGCGGGCCGAAAATTTTCTTTATTAAGCGCAGAGCCTAAAGGAAATATAGTTTGAACTAATGAGAGGTAACCGTGGAAACGGGGGCCTGGTGAGGACCAGACCGAACCTTTCAGCTCCGTTAAACGTACAGCTTTTGCTGCTTGCTAGTTATATAATCGCTGTCTTCCTGGTTTTCGATTAGGAGGCAAAGTGACCAGCCTACGATATCCTTACAAATATGCAAATGTTAGAGAAACAAAAATGATAATAGTATTATCATCATTCAATTCTTCCCTGTCATTGACCTAGAGCCCACCACGTGACCTGCAAATAACGGCCTACAAATAATCGTTCTCTCATGCGTAGTACTGACTAAAGCAGCGTATTTTGCTGCAAAAAATATTCTGCTCGCCACGTTCTTGTGTGAAAAATGGCAGATCGCTTGCTTGCGCTGTCAGAGAGTGATTTAAATATAAAACAAACTTGGTGATCGAACGATAAAACAATTATTGAACTCGGTTATCGCAAAATATCGTGATTTGTCAGGTTCTCGCAGATCAATTATTTGCCTCAACCTTCGGCTTAAGTAAATAATTGATCTGCTCGCTACTGACAAATCACGATATTTGGCTAGGCTTCGTCCAATAATTGTTACTTATTTCGCCTTGAATATAAGAAAGCATGTGTACAGAAGTGTTACGTCATGTTTGCTCTTTTCTAATTGCAGGTTTTCTTCAACATCGCAGGATCTCTATATACGACTTCTTCCTGTTTAAATCTCTGTTGCGCCATCGTCACGACGACGTTATATACAGATCTGAAGCCTTTTCACTCCATTCCGGGGTA
Source organism: Micromussa lordhowensis (assembly GCA_964020085.1). NCBI lineage: Eukaryota > Metazoa > Cnidaria > Anthozoa > Scleractinia > Lobophylliidae > Micromussa > Micromussa lordhowensis. The sequence continues at coordinate 34,226,685 of OZ026600.1, forward strand.
TAGCCGGGCCACTGACGAATCGTTACAGAAATCCACAGATTGGTACAAAAGAATCGATCAACCATTTCCAGTATGCAACACCCCATTCACACCAGCGGTCTTTGCCATGACAAAATGTTCAACTCGAATACGTGGCTGCAAATTTATGTTTCAACGGTGTGCGCTGTTTATAGTTTGTGGAAAAAACACTTTACGACATTAATACCCTACACAAAGGTATCCAAACTAGTGTAGCCAAAGCTATGAAAGTGCTGCGGAAATTGGGATGTTGTTTGCAAATTGAAGTAGGGATTGTATAGAGCTTGTGTAGAAATGGTTGTCATCAAGGTTATTTTGTTTGGTCAAGTCCCAGAAATTGTTGAGAAAGATGTGGTTATATTCAATTCATGATGTCATCAGTTACAGCAACAATAAAGTTCGTAAGTTTAAGATTTCATGAGCAAAATTAACTGATTTTGTGCGATTATGCAACGGCTTGTTAAAAAATATCGAATGTAGCTGTGCGAATTAGTGCATAAGTGCGAACACATGAAAGCCTGTCAAAGTTTGCCGCGATGCTTCGCCAAGAAGCACATGGCAACTACACGAGTATAGGAGAAAGCTAACAGAAAAAATACTTAAACTACGTTTAATTTTTGGCAGACGACAGTGCTATCCAAAACCTCAAAGTGTTACTTGTTTGCGGCAAACTCGACCTGATCAATGTATTCATCGACATGTATCCACCTAACAGTGTAACTTATTCAAGGCGAACTTGATATCAATCTATTGACGACATATCTACTTAAGGTATCAGCCACACCCGTCAGAACCGTCCGCACGCGGATCTCTGTAGCGCTTTCATTGCTCTTATAAACCCAACAAACCATACATTTTCTGAAAGCTTAATATTTCCAGATTATGGCTCATTCCTTTAAAAATCTCAAAATCGTAAGAGATAGCGTAATTGAGACGTTTTTTGTTTGCGAAAGCATATGTCTGTGTAAAGTCAGCTCCAGTCCCGCTATTAAAGAATGGTCGGAAGAGAACGATAATAATCGCGTTTGCTTCTTGACACGTTCTACTAAAAAACCGTGTCTCCGCTCAGTTTTTATTTGTTTCTTTTGTGACAATAGGAAAAAGTCAGAGGGGACAAATCATTAGCACTTCCTTCGAAAAAATGACGATTATTCGAAAACGGAAGAAGAAAGTAAAAATCGCCGATACGCTTTTCAAGAAAACAATCTGACAATAAGCTGGCCAAATTTCAGCTAAATCGTTTCAGGGGCTGCCAACTTGGAGTTAAAAACGCACGCTTAACTTTCCAAAATTTTCGTTCCGAGAAAAGAAGAAAAAAATATTTTTTGCGGCATCTTAACCGCAATAGGATTATAACACCTAATCATCCATTTTGATGTTTACCAGCGAGGCATCATCTTGCAACAACAATAGGCATTTGACAGGTGATATGCAGCGGGCCAAATCTTTACGCGGGACGTGGCGGAAATACACTGCATTTTCTGTTTACCGGCGATAGACCAAGAAAACTTAAAACCTTTGAGACTGTCGCGTGACCGCCATCGAAAGCTCGAAAGCCAAGAACCGATGCACAATTTATCGCGAGCGCCGTGCTCGCGTTGATCTTCTCCTGCTATCTTTGACCGCCTACCATAGCGTGGCCATAGAACTTTTGCCATGTCTCAGTGCTTTCCAGATCTGCAAGACGTTCTTCAACCGTAATTTTTGACCGGCCTGCACTACATGTTGACGAGGAAACCGACGAATCGCATTCGGCGCTTGGCTGCTCGTTCAACTCCTTTAGCCATTGCTCCTGGTCGAAGTATCTCCGCTAATTTTTCAGCCCAATCAGAGCTAAACGAGTCTTTCGGCTTCTTCCGCCTTGCCGTTGCAGATGCAAACAAACACGACCTCTTCTTTTTTTTCCGCAGGCATTTGAATCAATCTTGCGGCATGTAATGCGTGATAAAATGACACCACTATACCTTGTGAATTATGTCGTGACACGTTGACCTACAAGTTAATCCAGAATGAAAGGACTTGTCAATGCGTATTTAAAACAATTAACGTGCAGTAAACTTCAAAGTCCAACGAAAGAAAGAAAGCTCTTGAAAAGCTTTGTCTGAACGTCTCGAAATCAAAGATTTCGAAAATTCGCATTCTGAACCCTGGCTGATACCTTAACATTGCAATGAAATCATCATCATGCACCGGCACTCACCTGAACTGGCGTCGAAACTCGAAAAAGCAAGATGACAGTGTAAAAGATCTTATGTTATGTTATGTTAGAACTTCTCAGTTGCTTGTTGTCTTGCAATGCGCAGTGCATTCTGGTCTGCTGAAAGCGAGGCTCTTCACAGCGCAGAGCATTGTGGTCCGCTGAAAACGAGGCTTTACCACAGCGCAAAGCATTGTGGTCCGTTGAAAGCGAGGCTAAAAAACCACAGCAAAATCTCAAATTTTTGTACCTTTCTTTTATATTTAGATTATGAACTGCTGCTACGCTCGCTACGCTCGCTCCGCAGCAATAATTGCTCTTTTTACATAAGTCGACTGCGATGAAAAAAGCAAAGTCTTTTTGTATGATATATTCAATCCATTTTAATTTTAACATCAGCCTATCTCTAACCAAAATTTGAGAAAATTTATTTATTTATGTGTTACTGTTTTGAATTTAAACTTTAGTTTGTAACCATTCAAATGAAAGTTAGTGTGGATTTTTTTCATGTGATACTGTCTGTTTATTATGATGTACGACAATTTAGTTCTTAACTTTGAGGGGAAAATTAAAACTTATTTGTGACGTCCATTCAAATGGAATGTTTAAAGCAGTACTTTTAAGTGGTGCTGTTTTTTATGTCGCGAACATGGCAGTTTTAACTCGTAGAAATGAGAAAAAAACTTAGTGAGTAACGATTCAGACCAGTGGTATGAAGCAGTAGCTAGGTTATTCGTCAATAATTTGCAAAACGGGTTCCATCTGTTGTGTAATATGGCGCGCTTTGGAGACTTTCCATTGAAGTCAATGTAAGCTTACAACGCAACTGCTCTACAACAGCAGTAGTTTGGACCACATTTGGACACAGTGCATGAGTGGTGACGAAACACAGCCAAGCCTAGTTTGTGAGAATCTATATCTTCATCATAATTATCTGCCAGGGCAGGTTGTCTTTTGTATACATGTAAAGACTCGGTGCAATCCCACGTTAGGTTTCGTATTTCCTTTGGTCCTTGTTGCCGTAATCTTTTTTCCGTACAGATGTGCTTGCAGTCGGGTTTCTCCCCACAAGTCCTAAAATAAGACAAGACACAGGTAACGATTCACGCGAAAATAATAAGCCTCAAATTTCTTGACCTATGCATTTGATTTTAAATGGTGTTTTCCTAACTGTCTTGCCATCCTCAGTTCTTTTAAATTTAGTAGAACATTAGTTACCGTCTGACTGCGTAAATAAGGCCTGGTCCGTTACTGGGAATGGCTGCACACGTTGCCATGGCAATTTCATCCAAGTAATTGTAAAAGTATGAGCGGAATCCTCTTCGTACACGGACGTGATCTGGGGAGAGAAAATAACAACGCCTTAACCTCGCCCCAGGGTCCTCTCGGTGTTGGCATTTAAACTTACTACCAGAATAGAGTCAAACATTTTCGGCATTTAAAGGGTAGGAAAATTCTGGCGAGTAGGGATTTAAAAATTCGAAGATTCGCGGTAAAAAAGTTGTTAACGTATTTAGTGCTGTTGTCTTATTATTTAACAAGTTGCACAATAGTTCAGAACAAAGTCCACGAAACATCCTTGCTATAGTGTAGAAGTCAGCGTCACATACCCAGGAAAAATTGACCCAAGTACCTTTCCCCGGGCGAAGGGGGGAGGGGGGGGGGGAAGCGGGGGAGGGGGATCTCACACGACGATCACACTATAAACACACTACTCATACCTCTGGGGTCAAATTTAATTATCCCAGACTTAACAGTTTGTGCCGTACGTTTGTGTTTCTTCCCCCGGCCCGTTCTTCACGGCGGTTTAACAGAAAGGAAGAAAAGCAACTCTTCTATTTTATAATTTGGAAGAAAATACAGCACTGATGAAACAAGCAAATGATAATGTCTTTAAAAATTCGATCAATCGGAAGACAACCGATATCGATAAACGATTCCGAGCCAACTTGGACGAGGTGAAACAAGTCAATACAACCGGCATTGTTCCACGTGCCTTTCGCATAGAAAGGTGGCAATAAATATTGTTTGACGTGCCCGTGAACGTAACAATCATTTTTAAATATTTAACAGATTTCGTGATCCACCCTACATTTATATTTGTGGGATATATTTAATTTCTTGAAATAAATAAAAACAAGAACGCTTTGCTAAAGCACAGTTTTGGCAGAAACTTTGAAATCACTTATTATGACATGTTTCAGCAACAAATCTCAGACATTCAAGTTGTGGCTGAACAATCGCCTGAAATCACGAGCGTAGAATTTCCTTACCTTTAACGTTATTTCTACTCAGGGAGCCCGCCCTAAGAAAACTGATGTCACCAGCGAAACCGACAAGCATAAAGATTATCTTGGCAAAAACCATGGCTCACAACTGAAACGTTTCTTTCTATGGATCTTTCTCTATCGTTAGGGGAAGTTGTAGACTTTGAAGGGTTAAGACGATGATTTCACCGTCTGTTGTCACCCTGGGGATGTCAGCTACTGCTAAATCAGTCGCCATTTTGCTGTCGAAAATAGCGGTCACATTATTTCCGGCAATTTTCTGTCGTGATCTACTGACCCTGGACAGCAGGTGGATTGACATCTCAACGTGCTGACTGAACAGGTCAACTGATCAACGTGGTATTTCTCCTAACACAATCTACACATTGTTCACAAGTAAGGCGACGGGAATATTCAAAATCATCAGTTTGGGTTATCGCTTGATGCGCAATCAAATTCCCACAACTTATGTGACGGTTAAAATAAATTTGTGTAAGTCAGTAGGAAGAATTGAACGGTCGATCACTCTTTAATTATCAATGAAAGTGGGTTCGTTTATTGGTTGAGTGGCTGATCTTTGGTGCCTCGATCTTCTCCTGTCTATTTTCAACAGGCGCAACTGAACAACAATGACTGTTTTCTCTGTCGATCTGTTAGTGATGTCAGTAAGAGTTTAGTCTGCTTAATCCAGCAAGACAGGAGCCATAGAAGATTTTCCTCAACGGAAGACACACAGACTCTTGTATATCGGCAGGTCTCTATAATAGCCTTATAAGGGTTCCTAAATTGCCTGTAGATACCTACTACTTAAACAAGACCAGTGAAAGATGTCAATTATCAAGTGATTGTACGGGCGGTTTGCTGGCCTGTGATTGGTTGAAAAATTCCCTAAGCTGACAAGACGGTCGGATACATGTCAAAATTAAAAATTTCTCTTCGAGTGGTAACCGGCCGTTTTCACAGTGAATAAAAATAAACTCTGATTAACTTCTATATGGTATACCGTATGGATTTTTGCGTGTGAGTTTGAGTGCCGCTCAATCAGCGCCAAGAATGAGTTTGAAACAGACCATTTGTTGATTCCATGTCAAAAACTGGTACCAGTACAAAATGAGTCTAATTTTCCTGAAAGATAAATAGCTTTACCCTCTAAAACATTCTGTCCAGGGGGGGTCTTTTAATCTTGTACACGACTTGTCATTGCAAACCAGGAAACTTGACATTAAACAGGACCCACTACGTGTTCTATTTGTCACACAGGTTTGCTCAGTTTCGTCATTGTGATCAAGCTTGAAGCCCGTGATACGTTCGTATCTTTATTTCGGATACTTTCCTTACTAAACCGCCAGAATAGCTCACTGGGAGACTTGGAGAGATGGTTATGATTCGATGAGAATTTTCTGCATGGAAACACTGCCAACACCGTCGCGTACAGGGAGGCCGGTATGTATTGTGCCATAAGAATTATGACAATTACATGTATGGCGGAACTTAACCCGCGCGTAGACTGCGGTAAGAAACATCTGTATGCCAATGGCGAGCAATATGTTGCAATGATGTCTAAATCTCCGGCGGTTTGCCTTTCAATATTTTCCTAGCTATTTGCAAGTACAGACGATTGCGAATCGTAAAAGCCACGTCTTGGAATAAAAGAGGTTGTTTTTGTGTCTCGGCAATCAAATGTTCATGTCGGAATAAATTATTTTGGCGGGAAATACGAGGTTGCGAAAACCGCGCGGCGTTGCCATCAATCCTACGATCCACGATGTCATGGAACAAAGAGAAGACTGCAATGGTAAGTTGCATTGAAATTCTTAAATGTGCTGTTATCGAAGAGCTTTCATATTTGCATAATTATCAGCCCTGAACCAGAGAAGAGAGTGCTGTAGAGAAGTGTTGTCTTGTGTCACAATCAAGCGAATTATCTAATTCACTTTGCGCTTAGTATGTGATTAACTCAGCTAAAATTATTCTGCTTTACTTGGGTAGTCAGTTCTTTACTGAGGTGTGCTGTTATCTGTCGACCAGCGCCTCGCACGCTACCTTATTCTGTTTCACCTGGGCAGTCAGTTCTTCATTGAGCTGTTGTTATCTGTCGAGCAGAATATTAACCTTGCGTGCTAGCTTATATTCTGCTTTACCGAGTTGGGTAGTCAGTTCTTCATTGAGCTGTTGTCATCTGTTGAGCAGAATATTAACCTCGGGTGCTAGCTTATATTCTGCTTTACATGGTAGTCAGTTCTTTATTGAACTGTTGTTATCTGTCGAGCAGAATATTTTCCACGGTCCTAGCGTAGTCTAGCTTATTCTGCTCTACTTGGGTAATCAGTTCTTTATTGAACTGTTGTCATCTGTCGAGCAGAAGATTACACTGGAACGCTAACCTTCCCTGCTTTATTTATTTCACCTGCCTGCGCTCTCGGATTTCTTGCTTTCTTCATTGGGAAGTCCGTATTTCGAGTTGTTTCTATATTTTGATAAAGGAATTTCTATATTTTAAGAAAGGAATGGTCCTCTTGCTTACATAATATCCTCGTCTTTTTTCTCTTTCTCTACGAGGAATCTGGTCCGCTAGTTATAGCGGTCGGTATTTGTTCCGCAAACACTAAGTTGGCCCTTAGTATTATTTGTTAACTTGAGATTTTAGGACATTTAATAAATATTATTACAGTCATTTTATGGAAGCATAAAAATAAACACAAAGCCGCGGCCCGCGTGAGAAAAATAATGCCGCTGCATGGGCTTTGTAACTAAATTAGTGTTCTTATGTGCTACTGCAAATGTTACAGATAAAATCTTGATGGAACAAAACGTGTGAACTTAGCACTCACTGCAAATGAATGTTTTTGTAATCAAAACGGCTCAAACAATAAAATTTTGGTCAAAGTTGTTCACGTTTTTACGACGGTAACACTCCAAATCCCTTTGCGCTACATTTCAAGTTAAAACATGAGAGAAACGACCTTTCACTTTGGGCGTAGTTTTTAATACTAAATTAGACAGGAACGTTTTTAAGGTCGCGAAGCGGCCGAGCGAGCGACGAAGTCACGAGAGGTCGACTTGTCTCGCTTGAAGAGCATTAATTTGCGTTTCGCGCCAAAAATGACGAATGGCGTTACTTGCAACTGGTGTCTCAGATTGCATTTGGGGAGTTGAATGGCGGAAAGTATGGGTTCCACTCCCGGGGTTCCACTCCGACCAAAATAATCGATCGTGTGTGCGTTTTTCCTGCGTCTAAAGACCAATTTTGTTTACTCTGTACTAAAGTGATTACGAACAAAGATTTTAAATGAAAATTGACGATATCGATATATTGTTTGAATCTTGAATTGATCGCCGGAAAGGGAATATCAAGTGGCGAAGGATCATTTTCGACAAACATTTTGTGCCGAAACTGCGCAGACAAAAACGAAACCGAAGTTCGGAAGATTCTTCAAGTATGAAAAAACTTCGAATCATCGAGGAAGTCCATTGAAGCCGAGAAAGGCGGGGCAACTTCCGTAAAAAGGCTTACAAGCGCCGAAGATAGAGGTGGTACCGGCGAAGAAACTCGCAGCAACAAAGAGCGCTGTTCGTAGTAGCATGCGATGATCGCACGTCGACCGCCAGCGCTCTAAGATCCAGAGATGCATGCACGCACGCAAGTGGACTTCGGGGATTTACACAAAGAAGAGAGCCCTTTAACCGAGGTTAGTTTGAAAAAAATCTATCGTTATATTCCGTGGTTTTTACGCTACCAGGAAAAAAACGGAAACTATATTCCCACACTCGATAGGTTTATTTTCTTTTTAATCCGCTTCCTTTACGTTCAAACTTTAAAATCAATAAGCTGCAAAGTCTAAAGCTTCTCTGTGAATTCAGAGTTCTAAACGCACAGTGATTTTCGTGAATTAAATAACATCAAATTTGACGCGTAGTGTTCTCGGATTACTCACCCGGTTCTTATTTTCTTTCGCTTATAGGTCATCATACACTTCCCAAACAGAAGATCTTTGAAAACTGCTCACAAAGCAGAAAAATGCGAATGCTTTGAACTTATTGTAAAGCACGAAGGCCAGTCACTGCAAGTTATAAATCAATGTTGGCTCCAACAGGGCTAGATTCTGATTGCAGAATACCTGGCCCACTTATTTGCATCTCATTGAATAAGAATAGCAACTATTATATACCTCGTTCCTCGAAGCACACCGGCACGTGCACATGTAAATGCTGGGCCGAGTATTCTACAATCGCTCCGAGATTAGCGGAACCACCACCAAGACGACGGAGTTGCTTGACCTACATTAAACAATCAAACGCATACGGAGCTACAGTAGCTCGAAAGTCAAACTTTTCCAAGCTCCGGTTGGCGCAGAAACCCCGGGCAGAAACTAAGCATCTCTTCCAGACAGATATGCTTCCACTATTTCATTCTGGTAGTCACGCAATACATCATTATCTTTCGCAATCGACCCCATGTTGAATTTCACTGCAAGTCACGTTTCGTTGAGCATAATAACCTGTGTTTGACAGTTCGGTCCCCAGGGTATATCCAGGGGAACTGACTCTGATTGGTCGAAGTGCAGCGACCCGTTGAAAAGTCCTTCGTCCGGCGGGAACTGAATAAGCAAGACGAGGACTTTTCAGAAAGTCTACTCCGGATCGAGCGGTCTGAGTTCGAGCCCTGACCGGGGACATTGTGTTGTGTTCTTGGGCAAGACACTTTACTCCCACTGTGCCTCTCTCCGACTCTCTCCACCCAGGTGAACAAATCGATACCGACGCTGGGGCGAAACTTTCGATGGACTAGCATGTCATCCAGTGGCGGAGGGGGGAGGGGGAGTTGGTAAAAATACTTTTAGTCGCTTCATGCTACGGAAACCGGTATAAGCTACTGTCTGATGGGCCACTTGGCTCGTATACAGACTCTACCTTGTACAAACCACCATGCAAATACTTGAAAGGAAGACCGGGCAAAAAAATCGATAAAGAAATCATCTTTCTGAGACTGAGCTTTAATTTTGTAAGTTTTATTTTCATCAAGCTTTTCCCCCTAAAAGAAAACTACATGATCGGTTTTTTGTTGTTGTTTACTCATCCGACAAGCAGGGGCAAAAGTTAAGACGGTCATTAAAAACACAAACTGTCTGGACGTCTTTCAGGTCATTTTCTGAACTAGTTCTGAAACTAAACCATATATTAGAAAAAAATGTTTTCATTTTTCTGCGAAATAATCAACTTAGTTTAATGAGGGCAGCTTTCCACCAGGACTCCTACTGGCACAAGGCAGAAGTCAAAAAAGGGACGGATTTTAAATATGACATTACACTAAAAATACCTTTCGTTCTAAAAGTTATTAGTGATTATGTCTCTTTGAAACATTTCCCACACGAGCTACAAAAGTTGCTGGTTGGCGAGCATTTTGTTGAACATTCTGAGCAAACTTTCCCCAAAATATTTGTTTGTTCAGTGCCGGGAACAACATTGTACGCATGCTCCTTTTCACTTGCAGAACAGTTTGGTCTCAGACTACAGTTTTGTTGGTGTAGGTACTCTACCATGGGGTAGGAGAAGCCTGGTGCTGAGCCGTAGAGAGGGTAGTGCCCAGACCTCATAGGGCCTTGATAAGGCGGTCTGGTTTGGCGAGCAATAAAGCCTGGATGCATGCCTGGGTTATACCTTACTACAGGACTTTCAGGAGATTTCAGAGAAGCCATAGCCTTTTCGTGACTTGGTAGAACGCATTCTATTACTCTCAACACGTCTCCATGGCAACCTTTTAAAATCAGTTCCAGTACACTTCGTTTCTGAGTTGGAAAGAGTCTGGTGAGGAGGTCTAGTGGATGCAGTCTTGCACGGTAGCTGGGAATGTGGTTTCCAGGATCCTCTAGTTGCCTGTCGGCCGTTTCGTCGACAGAAGCGCGATAAGCATCTCTTTGCTTATCGTGATTGACTGGCTGTGGATATATCTGGAAGCTGCCACCATTTGTTTCGCTATTTGTTTCGTCACTATCGTAAAACACACTATCATCTCCGGCTGCAGGAGGAGACGGATAAGATGATTCCACTTCTGAGAATGTGCGCTTTGATCCTAAAATGATAAAAACAATGTTATAATGCAAATGGTGACTATGTCCTTGCAAGCTCGATGCATGTTCTCTAAAGATATCGGAATTAAATTTCTTCGACCAAACTCAAATCATTAGTAAGGTGACGAGAATGAGAAGAGTCATCCACCCAAGAATATTGAGCTGAATGTCGAGTTTCAGGACTGAAAAATTAAAAAAAAACAACAAACCAAAAATAGTTTGAGCCTGCTCTTTCCCCCCTCTTTGCAGCATAGTATCAAACATTGTCCGATCATATGGTCATTTTCGTGACCCCCATAAGGGTTACCATAACGACAGCAGAGCCCCTTAAACACCATTATACTTAGCATTAAGAGCTTATAACTTAAAAACCCCTTTTTGTCACGCAATTGTAATAAGCATATTAACATACAAACTTTTGCCAAGTTAAATAGAAATAATGGGAGACGGCTCAAGAGCCTTGAATTAACGTTTCTTTGTTGGAAAAGAACACTGAGCAGCAAATAAATTCCATGTTGCACACTCGGCGATCACCTCGTGTGCCACGGCAACGTGGAATCTATTTGTTTTATATGAAAAAAAGAAACCAAAAAATAATAATGACGTCATCTATGCGTCATTAGGTCCCTTATTATTTTTAATTTATATCAATGACATTGCTAATTCATCTAACAAATTGTCTTTTCGCCTCTTTGCCGATGATGCCAATATCTTCTATACTTCAGATGACATAAATGATATTGAATCAGTTATGAACTGTGAAATGACTAAAGTTCTTAATTATTGTTCCATTAATAAATTATCTGTTAACATGAAAAAAACTAACTTCATGTTAATAACCTCATCACGTAAAAAAGTTACTCCTATAAATATCTTAAAATTTGAGCAGAAGGCTTGTATTAAGTACCTCGGGGTCTATATAGACCAACACTTGAATTGGAAAGATCAGATTACCCATGTTAAAAATAAGGTATCTAAAAATATTGGGATCCTGTATAAATTAAGACACTATGTGAGCATACATGTTCTCAAACAACTTTATTATACACTGATATACCCTTATTTAAGCTATGCAGTTGTAGTGTGGGGAAATACTTATCAATCAAATTTAAACAAGTTATGTTCTCTTCAAAATAAATGCATTCGTTGTATGTTCTTTGCTGATAGTAGAGAGTCATCTCAGGTTTTTTATAAACTTCTTGATATTCTTAAATTTGATAACATTGTTAAACTGAGTACATGCACACTCGCACATAAGATATTTAACAAGTCCTCTTATATTCCTTCACTGTTTCATGATTCCCTCACAATAGTCTCTAGCTTGCACAAGTATAACACCAGATATGCCTCCAAAGGTAATTTTCATCGACCAAAAGTAAGGACCAACACTGGCAAATTTACCTTTGTGTATGCTGCATCTAAATTATGGGAAACGGTACCGACAAACTTGAAACGGCTCTCTATTAATGGCTTTAAAAAGCGCTATAAAAATCATCTTCTCAAATGTCAGTCATAGTTCACAATTTCCAACTAAGTTTCACTTTGTAATCATATCTGTTCTTTTTTTCTGACTTTTCTGTAAATAATATTTCCATGCTATTTTCATAAAATCTGTGAAGTAGTTTAGTTAATAATTTTTATTTGTTTCCTTCTTTCCTTTCGTTATCTGTAAGTAAGCAGCAGCCAACTCGAAAGCTTTGCTACTTTGGCTGCTGCACACTAATTCACAAATTTGTATCTATATACTATATATCTCCATTATTGTTTTCTGTACTTTGTTTTTTCTTTCCTCCTTTTTGCTCGTACAGAATGCCAACGAGACCCGTTTTTATTAAAGTCTAAGAAACGACCGGAAAGTGATGTTTCATTTTCATTTCCATATAAGGTCAAACGCAGGTATAATGGCTGGTAACCGAGATCTAATGAACTAATCAGAAAGCTAGAATTGCATTATCCGAGGTTGAGAATTTAATAAACAGTGATAACACTGTTCTTGATGTGCTGACAGGTCTGTTGATTTCTTTTTGAAAGAGTTGTGGTGATTGATGGCTTTCGAACGAACTTGTGAAAACCTTAAGTCTAATTAAAATCGAGCTATTTTTAATACAAGTAGACCATTCCCAAATTACCTTCAGCCTCTTTTTCAAAGCGAGTCCTGGTGCCTATCTTGTCACATTAAAATTAGATTTCTTTCACATGCAAATTTAAGTTTACAAATGATTGTGTACGAGGCCTTGCTTTGATAAAGCGGCTTAGGTCAACTCGGAAATAGGCTGTTACCTTCCGTTGAAACAGAAATTAAGGCTACTCTCTCAACGAAAATGAAGAAAATTTCCTTAAGGAGGCTCAAAACAGTTTCCAGTACTTTCCTAGACCTTAAATGTTCGAAAAGTTAAGGTGGCTCTGAACCCACATATTTATCACAATTCGATAATGAAAAATATGGGTCATCCAGGTCGTTTTTTAGTTATGAGCGCTTAAAGCAAAAATTAAGGGTGCTTTAAGTAAGTCATATTGTTGCTATGGTAACCTGTTATATAAAAAGGATGACTGCAACTTGTTTAGCATGTTTGTTTGGCATGTTATTGTAGCATCACTTGTTAAACAGTGGCAGTATGCATCCTTCAAAGTATAACTGTTAGAAAAGTGCTGGAAACTGTTGCCAGCCTCCTAAACCGGGTTGACATTCATAACATGAAATGACTTTTTTTCACTCCTCAAAAAATAAAGACAATTTAAGGTTTTATTCCATTCGGATAAGAGACTTGGTTGGTTCATGTTTTTTAGTTGCATACACGTTCATATTTTGAAATCAAGCCTACTTAGCTCCTAGGCAGTCTAAAGCGATGATTGGTTGATTCGGGTTGTATGGAAAACCAGAATAGCAAATAGTGGACAGCGAATAGGAATAGCCAACTCAGTAGGGATGAACTCGATCGCTTATTTGCATCCCATTGGATAAGATAAACAGTAGTAGCTGTTCTTATCCAACAGGATGCAAATCAGCGATCCGAGTTGATCTGGTCCGAGTTTTCCTCCCCGATAGAGAACAAACGCGATCGCGAACTGTGGCGAATAGTCGCCTGTTAGTCTGAATAGCGCTTCGGTTCGCTTAAATCAAAAAGTTCTCGGATTTGGAAGAGCCCATATAAGAAAACATAAGAAGAAATACCGAAAAGTTCGCTCAGCGAACGCGAAAGTATAAGGGACTCTTCATCGGTCTGCAGTGGTACAGAGTGATGTAACAAGAATTTCCAACCAAATACCCCAAGACATAAAACTAACCGTCTAACCAAAATGGATACAATGATGTTGGTCGTAACTGTATATATATAGATTTACATTTAGGAAAGTAAACACTTTTTAGAATGCCGCAGACTTTTTGTTTGCTAATCGAGAAAACCTTTCAAACGCAAGTTCAATAGCTTATCTGATAATGTATTGTTTTCTCAGCGCTTTCAGTCAGTGTGCGTTAGTGTCTAGTTTAAGACTTCTTGCTCATATTTCTTGTTGAGAGCTAAAACAACGCTTTTATGAGAAGTTATAAAGATACGCTATGAATACACCTGGTTGTGATGACGCGGATCAAAGAAAAGGAACTCTAGCACCATTTAGTAAATATTGCTTTCCGTTTCTTTACAAAATGTTCCCATCCCAAACTGCCCTGAGAGTAGCCGAATTATCCGACACCTCATTTACAAATGCGAAATAAGCCGACATGTTAGCTGAATTTTTTAAGGAACTATTTAATTTCCTCACCTTGGTCTGATGAAAGCGAAGCGTGTTTGGCCCTTGCTTCAGCCCTGATATCCAGCTTATCCGGAGTTGCGCTGTTATTATTTGTATCAACTTGCACCGTTGCCGGACAAATAATGTTTGAAAGTGACTCACTCGAAGGCTGCGGTGATCTATAAACAACACATGCGGGTTCAACGCTAACATCCTCCCCAAACTGGCTTCTCGGCGGTTCGTCGTCATCTTCTCGTTTGAGCGCTATTTGCGCCGCCATAAGTCGCTGTCGTTCGATGATCAAGCTGCATTTAGCGCACGAGCAGTCTTTCCACGGACACTCGTTCTTGTGTCCTTTCAATTTCTGTGTTATACCGTGATTCCGGCATCTCGCACAGCGCGGCCTCGGTTGAGAGCGACTCGCATTTTCATCGGACATGTTGTTCGAAACAGTTCGGTTTCCACTCTTGGCACTCGCGACAGCTTGGACTAAACTGTTAGTTTTTCAATTTGTGCTTTTCCAATTAATTACCGTCAAACAGTTGATATATCACCTATGGTATTTCCACTGTAAATGAGTTCTATTGTTTGAGCTGCAAGTGATTCGCTCCGTGATTGGCGGAAGTCGGATTAGCGCCATTTTCTTTCAGCAATGGCTTGGTCCTTTTCATTAGCCTGGTGCTTGTATTAGTATGAAAGAACAAATCTATTTTTATGGTAATTTGTGAACAACCCGATAAAGTTATTCTTTCATTTTGTTTTCTTTTTAGATCAACTGGCTGTCGCGATTTATAGTTCTCTTGAGGCGAGGTTAAAGCCATAAATAATAAAACTTTCACAAGTAGAGTGGCGATCAGTGGGTCCGAATAAAACGAACATGTAAAATTGACTGCTCTTAATTTTCTTGTCATTCTCTGTTTACCTTAAGCTTTCTTTCAATTTGAATGTAAATAGCGCTTCCTCTGGGTATTGCTTTTAAATTTCAGAAAGATATTTTAATTCAAAAAATGCGACAGCTTTTAGACGGGGTCTTTGTGCGAAGTGTAATGACTGTCTACCTTTTGCCTCTTCCACTCTCTTTATTTTGCTACTGATGACAGACCTTTACTTCTTTCCACTTGTCTTTCAATAGTAAATCAGCTTCACTTAGTTGCTGTCACTTAGGCTTTGTTAATTTCCGTTCAATAGTCAACGCGACCTACTTCATCTTCAACTTCACTTTTAGATTACGCGGCGTCAACACAAGAGAAACGGTGAAGGAAAACAAAGGACTCACAGCCACATTAAAATCTTGTCTATGGCGTTACATTTTCGGCTAGTTTTTATACCTTGATGTATTCTATGGCGCTGACACCAAAAAATTGAGGAGAGCAACTTAATTCGTTGGGGTTGAAACACTGTGCATACCTCACGCAATGCTGGTTAGTTGTTTGTTTGTTTGGTTTTTTGCACGAAGATGTTTGAAGTCCCTCCCTTGTGTCGCGAACAAAAAAAACGTCAAAAAACAGTGCAGTGGTTTGAAGTTACAATCTTTATTGCATTATTTTTGGAGTGAGGACCTATGACGATACAAGCCTTTTCATCTAGGCAAATAAAATCTATAAATACTCTTTTTAGAATAGGTTTTCTATAGGCTAAGTATACTGGTTTGTTTGAAAATAGGACGCGACTACGATATACAAGATTACTGAACTGAAAGACAGAGTTGTTTTATCCTTGAGCGCGCTTTTAGCTGAACGCCATTGCTAGAATTACGTAATTTGTAACTAGAGTTTCCCATAGCTTGTTTATGTTATTATACAGCCGCCGGTATTGTCCAATATCGGTAGATCAGAGAGTTTTCAATAGTTTCTCGCATTATTTTGTTGGTTTTTCATAAAAAGCATTGACAACAATAGACTTGAGCCCACCTATACCAAATGATTGCTTCCAATCGGCTGAACTATAGATTTTCGAGATCCTAAGCTGATTCATCTATACGAGTTAATGCGAATTTGTAGTTTTTTCTTTATGCTGTTTTATTTTACCAATATTTATGTTAACCCTTAAACGTGCGGACTCAAGTTATTAACGTATAATTTCTCCTTACTGTTTCAATATGTTATCAAGTAGTCAGGTGATGAGATATCACCAACTGAACATTGTCTTGGTGTAATCACCAAATTCTTCAAACGCAATCATTGAACGAAATAATTGACAATCAGCGGGAGAACTGAAGTTCTGATCTCATGACTACAAGAGTAACGCGCGAACCTAAGAAACTCGAACATTTACCTTCATATACAATATTTCTCAGTGTTTTGCACTACACTCTGTATCATTTCCTTCATCAGTAGATAAGACTATGAATTTCCTCGAAAGGGGATGTCCAAGTTCATTTCACAGTTTATATTTATCAAAATAAAGAAACGACAAATTTTAGCCAAAAAAAATCTTTCACAAAACTAAATATATTACAAAGCCTTTTTAACGTCACTTATGGTGTTACGAATTCTTTCCACTACTACTAATTTTACCTAACGGTAAAAAAGAACTACATGTAAGTTGACTATCCATTAAGCTGCAAGATCTTACAGAAACAGTTTGCTAGCCGACCTGTCTATAGCTCTCTAAGACAGGCAGCTGACCAGCCTATCTATTGCTCGCGGACCTAATTATCTATCTCTAAGACAGGTAGCGTACAAGGCATGCTACCTACCATGGTCCTATTTACTATTCTAATTGGGTAAGAAAATAGTTTTATGATACAAGCTCGCATTGTCCAATCAACTTTTGGCGTTATTTACATGCATGCGTTTTTCCTGTTCTTTCCAAAAAGGACTTTTTTACATGTTAGCTTCATAAAATATAAGAAAAGATTTGATTTGTAAAAATGAAATCAGCCAATGCAATTTATATGTACATCTCAAAAAAGAACTACCACCAATGCTCTCTTCTCATAGCATTTTCTACTCCCATCAGTCGGCTACTTCAGCTGACATATTGCCGGTTGGAGGGTCGTAATTCGTACTGAAACGTCTTGAAAACTTTGAGTATTTAACGTACACCGTGCATTTCTGAAGACGACCACTGAACTGGGTGTAGCTTATCATATAATCTCTATTTCTATGATTTCATTTCTTTGCCACATAAGAAATAAAAAAGGCATAAAAAATTATAATACAATGCTGTAGAAGAAGCATTATGGAAGTAGTTGATTGGACACCTCATGTGAGGAGTGATATATATTTACATGTTCTACAACTTATACTATCTTTAGGCAGCTTGGCTGATAGAACTGGAGTGAAAGGTAAATTTAAGTCGCTCTGATACAGTCGAGTGTATATTGTTTTAGTCATATTTTAGCGTATGTAACTTCTAAATTACAGCACAAGTCTTCAGTCTGCAATTCTGTGCTGTTTCAGCGTTAGCTATTCATAATACTTGCATCACTAGAGGGTAACATTAAACATCAAAAATAACATTCATGTTTCCAATGGAATCTATTCAATTAATTTTTATCCAGTCTTACTGGGTACCTCAACTATTGCATATTCGTGTTTCATATCGTCTGGATGGAACTAACTTCAAGCTTTTTCGTCAGCCTCGTTTTTTGGAGACCCACGGGGAGAAAGGGTCGGTGGGCTGCGATCATTTCTTGGTAGGACCCGATCCCCAGAAAGGACTCGTCCAGGCGTGCTCATGGTCATTAAGGCGGCAGTTGCTGACCGCATACTTTGACTGTACCGCATGTCTTCAAGGTGGGGTATTTTTGCCAAAGCTGGAATCGTAGACATCGGCAGCGAGTTGTGCTCTGAGATGGACGGTATAAGCGGAGTTGGCAGATCCGGGTTTTGTCGCTTTGAGGGATCCTTCAGTACCGGCATAGGACCAGTCCCCGGATAATAAACACATCCGGGACATTGGCCACTGGCACACTTAGACGCCGCATGGTACTCAACAGCACTTAATGGTATGCTGTGAGGAATTGTGGGAGAGAGAGGCGAGAAAGCCGAATAGCTAGAAGGTGGCGGAGGGCCTGGGAAGAGGCCACGTGGTACACTGGCAAGTATTTGCCCTCGGGCGAGGGCTTCCTCGTGACTCGGAAGAACGGTCTCTATCGTTTGAATGACATCTCCTCCGCACCCCTTTAGTATCAGCTCCAGAACATTTCGTTTCTGCTCCGGGAAGAGCCGTGTTAAGATGTTCATGTACCTGGAGTGGTCCGAAGTTGACATCACTTTACCGTGATCGCCATTGTTCAGAGAAGCCTTCTCATTTCTTTGCCGTTTTGTGTCTGGTGACATTCTAAGCCGTCGCTCGTCTTCTTCTTCTTCTCGTTCACGTTTCCACCTGTTGGGCAAAGCGTCGCCGCTGTTTTCCATTTGAAATTCTGAAAAGAAAAATGATGAGTATTAGGAGCTCAATTATCAGAAACTACTGGCCTAGTCACAACAAAATGTTCTCAGCTGTTACCAATAATGCGAAATATCTTTATATCATCCTCCCCAAATATTCAACGTTTATGAAATTTTACACGCCAAGGTTTGACTTAAACGAGACGTTTATCCGTGTTACTTAAAATTGACTGACCACCCTTGAAGTTGTCAGGTCGCTCGAAGATTGAACGCAGCTTGTCTCTGAACCTTGTGTGGCATGGGAAATATAGCTTAGTTGAACAAAAAAGCGTCGAACGTTCTTCCTTCAAACGATTGTGATAAATGATGGTAATAGCATAAACAGCATACAAGATTTCCAATCTACGTGTTAAAGCTTTAACGCAAGTAAAAGTTTAAATTAAGCCATTTGAATTCTTATCTTTTACCGTCTAATTAGATCTTCATAATACGGATAAAAAGATCTAAAACTAGACTACACTGACCAAGAACTCATTCACATACAGGACACTACCGGTCTACAGAAAGATTACCTTCAGTCCACTAAGACTGGCTATTTTTTGTTTCGTGCAAGTCTGTGGAGGGCGCCTTTGCTTTCGTGACTGAAGGCGATCCGATGTGAAATGACGATTAAGTTTCTTTTTAATATATGCAAATGACCAGTATAGGCTTACAAGAAAGGCTAAATCCACGGTCCCATTATTTACGTTTTAAATGCCTCTGAGAAATACGGTGGAACAGTTTGAGATCGATTATTTTTTTCGTGAGTGTAAAACTTCCGATTGCCGTTTTACCTCCATTTTGAGTCAGCTTGACACGAAAAACAATTTCTAAAAAATAAATTTCTAAATCCTTTGGAATATAACTCAAGCTCTTACAGGTTACAATTTTGGACTATTCCAGAGGCTATTTTAATTTTTCAAGAAGTTAAAAGGAGCCAGATTTTCCTCTTTACTTGCTTCACCAATGAAACCAACTAAACAAAAGGTGACTTAAAATTACCTGCCTTAACGTGTGGCAATGTTCTGTTTAAATCTTTTGTAAGCACTGCTGGGGTAAATGCACAGCTAGAACTTCCTGATTCTTAAGAAATTTTGCCAGAATGCTGCGGTGAAAGTTGGCAGAATTTTTAAGACCACTGGCAGCGTTTACAAAAATGCGGTCTGCAATAAACAATGCAAAAATTGCCAATACTTTTTCATCAGGATCGATACACTACAAAGACTGTTTTTCTGCGATTAATTTAAAAGCGCCTGTCAATTTAAAACAGTTCCCTCTGGTCCAGGCACGAAAAGAAATCAGTGTATTAAAGTTCGATAAAACCCAACGAGAAAAATAAGATTTAAGTTGAGTTTACGTTCTATAAAATGTGTATCCCGGCAAATTGTAGCTATATAAATGTGATGACCAACAAAAATGGTTCAAAGTAGATGGGGAATAATCGGTAATTTAATGGTGTTTGAAAAAGATTAATTTTGATATCAGAATTTTAAAATAAGAACTTGTTTCAAAGTCCAAATGCCGTTTGAATGACAGTCATTCGTCCATAGCTTAACACTTAAATGGCTTCCTATGGCTTATATACATCAATCAACTTTAAACTAGCAAGCTTATTGAGGTAATGAGGCAATTAGCAATAAAATCTATAAAGAAACCGCAGCTAGTCTTAAGGCTAAGAAACAACTATAAGCGCTGTGTTCTAACCTCGCATGAATGAATGTTTCCACTAAATCAGCGAGTGAGTTCACCGCAGACCCTGATGCAGACGAAATTGTTTTCCATTTGAAGGGATATCGCATGCAAAACTAGGGTTCATTTTCCGCACGAAAGAGCAAATACTCGAATAGAACATATTTCTGTCAACCGCTTACAGGTTACCAAGCTCAATATGCTTACCCACAAGTTTTGGGGAACTTGGAAGACATAGCAATTGAAATGAAAGTGTAAACCAAAAAGTTTCTTTCCTCAAACATCAACAGCATGTAGTTTGTTTGACCTTTATCCTTTACTAGTCGAGATTATCTAAGAATTTGCTCAATGCCGCTTTGTTTTTTGCCTTGTAGTCACTACGAGTTGATTTGTGCTGATCAAACCCCGAGGGTTAATCGTCAATAAAATTCCGTTCCACATAATAACAACAATAATAAAAATATATTAAAGCGTTATCGGGTTAAAATACTTAAAAGCTGTAGTGATAATAATAATAACTACAACCACAATTTTCTTGAAAATAATTCGCTTTCTAATTTTAAAGTCAGCTTCGAACAACTTTGGCATAGTTACTGACAAATTGACCGTGATCAAGTTGGCTTCCAGACAAACGTCATATAGTCCAGTGAAGTCAATATCGTGTGGCCTTATTGAGAAAACATCGCACAATCTTCAATAACAAATATTAATCGACCATTTTGTTTTTCAGGCAGGGTTCAAATCTTACGTAGAACGTTTTGCCATAATCACTTCAGTTTAACTTCTCGGAATAAGAACTTATGATTGAATATAAACCTTTGTCATTTCGTACTCCCGCCAAATACAGTCAAACCGGGAAACCCCACGAAATAACTAGGCGAAGTCGTTGATTTTCCTCTTCGCCTTATGTCATTTATTTTGACATTTTATTGTTAACTCTCCGTGGAAAGCGACGACGAGGTGCATAGAAAACATAGCTATTTGAACATTCACACTCACCAACGGTCAAATAAACGGTTTTGTGGTTGTTGCGCGGCTCCTGAACTTAAAATGATATCTCGGCTGATCGAGAAGAGCGGCGACTGCGGCTGCAGCCCGGCGGAGCAAGTTCAGTCAACTCGCCACCAGGTAAACTTAATAACAATCAAAACCATGCAAGGTCTCTACGAGTTTTTTTCTTTTTTTACGTTAATACAATAGCTCAGTAGGGTCATTCGCACCACCGGCAATTGTTTTCAAGTAAACATGATGCCCTTGAAAATTTCGGCTTCGTGATTGGCTCCGCAGAAGCATCTGCATGTAGCGGCGTTAATTTCTTATAATTGTAAATAATTGTTTCACTGCGAAGAACAACGTGGCTTCACTGTCGGCCTCACTCAGCCGCGGTTAAACTTCTTTATGGGCTTCAGCTGTCTCGTGATGAAAGGTCAAGGAGAGGTTTAGATCACATGTTCTTGTCACAAATTAAACCTTTTCTAGAGGTTCGTTTACCAGTTATAAAGAAACCTTAGAAACGTGCTCTTACTAAGACACTTGAAACACGTGTTGGAGACAAGATCGTTTGCACAGTGTATTGTTCAAATTTTAACAATTTTCCAGTTTGTCTCCTAAATATAGATCGAAGATAAAATTTATTTTCCTTTTTGTAGCTTTCGCCCAGTTACATTTACAAGACAATGTCTATGTCATGTCTATGTCAAAATATATCTTGAAACCCTGTATTTGATTTGATAAAAATCTTATAAACAAAATACCTCGAAATCCAAATTTCTACTGACAAAAATGTGATGTGAACTTTTGCAAAATCTTTAGGAAATTGATAGAAAAGAAATGTGTAACTAAATATGTATCTTTTAGAAGAAATGATCAATGGCTGATTGAATAGCATAAAGCAGGTTTCTACCTAATTCACAGAGAAACAGCCAAAAATAGATTAAGTACCAGAAGCTGCTTAGAAAATAAACACAAAACTTCCCACGGTTCATAAATAAAACCATAAAAGACTGTAAAATAAAAACATTGCGGTCGAGACGTAAACACAGGTTTCTATTTTCAAGGATCAGAGTATAAACATGCAACACTTAAACACTTCTCAACCCATAATGCACTTCACTGAACGTTGCAATTGTTCTGTTAGTCATCAGAATGTCGCGTGTGTATTTAGTTTGCAGTCAGTTGAAAGTTTCAACAGAAATACGCGCAGATATTCTATACTAAGTACTTCCATAGACACAGACAAATGAATCTTTCTTATCGAAGTCCTTAAATCAAAAACTAGTGATCCGAGAAAGCAGTTTAATTTGCATGTTTTTGGCATATGAACAGCTAATGCAAATTCTTATGTTGATACAGTGTTTTATTTTATAGACAGACAACCGGTTTCCAAATTTGTGAACACCTAGCTAAGCGAGTCACTCGAACGTCTTGGAAAAAGATTAATGTTTTCGTGATATTTTAAAGATATTTGCCCAAATAAAATCTGAACTTTATCAGTAACTCAGTATTTTGACTACCACGTTTGCGTACGACACTCGCTCTTTTCAAAATACATCAGTTTTTAATAAGCGTTTTGTTAGAACAGATATTCTGTCAAAGTTTTTTATATCTACTACAGTTTTGTTTTTTTTTCTGTTCACGCTAGCCAAGGAATACTGATGTACAAGTGAGCACTTAG
Source organism: Micromussa lordhowensis (assembly GCA_964020085.1). NCBI lineage: Eukaryota > Metazoa > Cnidaria > Anthozoa > Scleractinia > Lobophylliidae > Micromussa > Micromussa lordhowensis. The sequence goes on from OZ026600.1 coordinate 34,249,703, forward strand.
GCAGAAAAGCAAAACAAATGTTGGAACTTTCCAATTTGTAACTACAGTTACAGTTAATCAATTATGTTTACATAAAGTGATAAGTGCTTTCCTTTTCCGACGAAATCAGGTGAAAATAGCGCCTGCATTTTGTCAAATTTCCTCGATTCGAACAGTGTGCCTAGTGTCTGTGCTAGCTGAGTTTGAATAAATATCGACTCTGCTCAGACTCTAACACTTTTGTACATATGAAGAGACTTGAATGGAAATGTTGTGTTTACACATGCTTTCTGCTTACAAACAAACAAACAAACTAACAAACAAACAGCAACTGTATTAGCTGCATTAGACAACTTAATATGCTAACAATTTAAAAACAACTGATTACGGCTTGCATGAGAGCTGACGGAGTGTCCAGACTGCTTTTGCATTACTGAGACGATGATAAAATTTCCTATAAATTAACTCAACTAACTAACCAAAGTGCGCTATTTTTTGTGTATGTAAACTGTACTTTTCAGCTATTCATAAACTCAACACTGATTGATAGAAGTATGGAAATAAACTGATGTAGATTGTATAGATTTTATCTGGTAGAGAGAATTGACTTACATGAGATGCATGGCTCACACCAGCTTAGAAGTACGTATTCAACATGTCATTGCAACCTAGCCGCAGGCATATTGAAGCTAACCTCTCAAAAACTCTTTAAACAAAGCCAAGGCTTAACTAGTGTCGTTTTTTGCCGAATGTGAGTAAAAACTTCAGAGCCAATCAGAAGATTGCAAGAACATTAAGCATTCCAAAAGTTGTCCACTCGGTTGGAAACTCGGGCCTGAGTCAAATTCCATTCGAAAAGGACATTTTTTTTTCTATTTGGGGCATGAAAGGAAAACGCGGTTAAAATAATAATAAGTTCATCAAGCTTACCTTCGTTTGTACTACTTGCAGGAGATTCGAACTCATTGCTGACTTCGTCATTTGGCGAACTTGATCGCGAAGATAAACTTGCACTTCTCTGCGTGATTTGACCTTCTCGCGGAGATGTTGGCGAAGGAGGAATAATTCTTGATGCCTTGTGCATATTTGGATTAAAGCACAACTGCATCGAACCATAAGAATGATGGCTCGCCGCCTCGTCGCTTTCTTGCTGTCTTCTAAGCGCCACTTGCGCAGCCATTACTCTTTGTCTCTCGGCTATAAGATTGCAATCAGAGCATGCACAATCTCGCCATTTGCAAAATCGTTTGTGTCCTTTGAGAATAGAGATGACGCCGTGGTTTCTGCAACGAGCGCACTTTGGTGAACGTTGTGTTATGGATCCCATTGGTGGCATCGGAGTGGACTTGATTTCGGTTGTAGAAGGCTGCAACAAAAATAACATAAATTCCAAGTCAATCTGACGACTAGTGGGTCGAGTTGAAGCGACCTCGAGGACTTAAAAAGCAGACATTTATTTTACCACAAAGATAGTTTTATAGCGCCTCTTTAGTTTGCATGTCTGGAATCAAACACAAAAGCCTCGGATAATTTAACGCAAAATGTGCTTTGTGATTGATTGCAAAAACTGGTCAGACATTTTCCATCTACCTTGGTCTGTCGTTGTGAACTCCGTAAGCCAAAACTGCACTTCGAAATTACTGTTAAACGTCAGAGAAAGCTTTGCAAGCCAAGGAAACTATCTATGAGGCAGAACTACAGCAGAGGTGTCAATTGTTATACCTCAAAGACACTTTTTAAGTGAGACAACAAACTGTGCTATTTCGGTCCGAGTGGCTAACTAAATTTAGCAATCTCAATAGAATAAATTAAGCTGAATTGGCGAGAAATTTGCCTATTATTGTTCACGCTCACCGTCCGTAAAATATTTGTGACAAAAATGTCTCGGCTTAATTTAATAGTTGAAGTATTAAAATAGAAACTTCTGGAGTAACTTATCAGGGTGATTACGTCGCTAACGTGAAAACGTAATTTAATCTGGACTCTGGACGGAAATTTCTGGTAATACTATGAACGTGACAGTCTAGAGTTTCTTTTTAAATCAACACATCACTTCTTTGAGCTGAGATACTTTTTGAAAACAAAAGAAAATGAAATTATCCAACAAACAAAAAGTTCAGTTAAGATCGATCTTTCCCAGTTAAGTTTTACAAAGCCTGGGTTCTGCAGATATTGTTACCTCTTAGTGATTTACAATTACTTATTAATGAAGAAAATGACAGATTGGAATTACTTTATCAGACAGGAAACTATATGTACAAAGTCAGAACACAAAATAGAAAAATCCTGTTTAGATTTACTCTTTCCGTTGGCAATCTTTGTTTTAGCTTCGTTTGAGAAGGAAAGAAAAACGTTTAGAAGAAACTTTGTCTCTTTAAAATAACATCAAAGACTTTGATACACAGTGAAGCACTCAAGCATAACAACAAAATAGGAGAGTTTTACACAATAAGTCAAATCTAAAGAAACAGAACACACTTAATCAAATTCCCTGTGTAAAAATCCACTTACTTTAGCGTCACTGACTGAGGTTTACAGCTTCCGTCGTGATGTTTTACTAAAAGACTAATCTACTAACTGTTACTATTAACTACTCTATACCGACTTCAGGGGTCAAGGTTGTAGGTAGCTTTTCTAGCACATTCCTCAGCCTAAACAAACAGGTTTACCGCTCGGTGTTGTTATGGCAATACAAATAACCTGTCAAGGTACAAGTGAAACAATTCGCCAAAAGAACGTCTCGATTTTTTATAGGCGGATTAGCACAAACTGTTATTTTATCTAACTCCGAAGCTATGTTAAACTCACGGTCGTGTAAATCAAAACAAGGGGCGGTGCGTTTTCTCGGGAAGGAAAGTTACGTATTGTGTTTTGTAATACGTTTTAACGCTTCAGCGAAACGAGCAAAAAGGAGGCATTGGAAAGATTTCATTCTGTTGCAGAGTTTAATTGAACAGTCTAAATGCCGAGACATGTGCCGTGCGAAAAAAAAAACTAAGGAAAAAAAATGACAAACTGGTTAATCTTGAGAATTCAATTTCCTTTCACAATATGGTTTACCTGGGTTTGCTCTAGTTATTGGAAACAATTTCTTTACCGCAGTGAAATAATACAAAATTTATAAGCCTGTGAAGTGTAAATAATACTTCAACAAAGGTCAACAGCTATACGACAAAGGAACGTTATAAATGAATATCTTATATAAACCTCTTGTTGCTCTGCGGGACATAGAAAGGTATTGATGACTTAGTTCACCTTCATAAAGTTTGAAACATTTCCACGTGGCCCCCCTAAAGAGTTCGAATAACAATGAACGGTTTGTTATTTTACAGACTCAAAAACTTTATTAAACTTCGTCAATGACATTAAGGAAGACTCTATGATTACCCTGGCGTATTGTTGTCAGATTCATTGTATCAAGAAAAAAAAGCCAGCTGTATATACTAAGTATCAAATAATGCTGTAAATAGAAAACGTTTTCAACTTGAAATAGAAATTAACACAAGAAGACAATCTGTCTGTACATGGTGTATTTCCAGTTGAGATCTATTTTTCAGAAAACAATCTTTTATGTCTTTTTAAAAGCTGTCACTAATGTCATGACATGTCTGTCATAGCTATTTTGAGGACTATAAAACTAAAGTCAAAACTCCGAACTCCAAATGCCTTGGCAATAAGGCCGGCAGAGTTTCCTAGATGATAGGTATTTCGCAATCACACCTTAATGGGCCTCATCACAGTTGCTCTCTTTGAGTCCGTGCGTCATTTGCACTCTGAACAAATCGACCAACACAGCGTGAACTAAATGCGAACTGATTAACTTGATTGGGATCACATCGTCATCATAGTCTAAGTTCAAGGGATGCTTTGTCCTCGTTGAAGTTATCCAACGCCACAGAAACCTCCTATGGATCAGGTACTAAGTGATGGCTTTTCTTTGGAGCGACCTCATGACGGGTGATTATGTGGCGTGTACAATTTTAGCATCCCAATCTAAACTTGTATCCTCTATTCAGTACTGTGTTATTACACACTACAAAATCTAAATTTAACCGTTAAGTTTTAGTTCTTTTCTCGTGGGATGTGTATAGAGCAGGTGAACCTTGCTCTTCCTACGTCACTGAACGGCTTGAAATTGTTTAAACTCCATCTTCAATGGAGGCCGCCAAACAACAGCAAGACTTCTACTTTTAGTTAAAACATGTATATTGAGACGTAAGACAAGGCGTTGTATTGAATTCAATAGCCCATTTCGTTTCTTCATTTAACGCTTGTCTTTACTTGATTGTATATTCTTTGAGACCGAATGTCTCAGCGATAAGTCAAGATTATTTGCCGCTTGTGTTGATAAGGCCCAACTCGGTCAAAGAATCCACTTACATGACGACAATTTGTTACAGGGGGAGGCTACAGCAGCATTTATTAATCACATTGTCATCTCAACTATTCAGCCATATTGTATGAATTCATCGCTATTTATAGCTACCGTTGTTGACGAATTGAAAACTCCAGAAACTTGAAGAAATGATAGGATAATTTGTTAGGCAAATCGGATGAGATTCGGATTAAGTGTCTGAAAAACAAATTATCAACCTCTTTCCGTTTCCGTTTCTTTTTTTCTCGCTTAAAATATAACTGCTTAACTTCCACTGCACAAACATTTTTCTAATCCGCCTTTAAGCCGTTACTCCTTGATCAAATCTAATCAATCGACAAACTTAACGCGTTTAATTTCAGAGAATATCGTGTTATTTTTTAGGATAGCAATGGACCCGGCCAATTCAAGGCTAGTGAAGGGCTCAGGAGGAAGGGCTGATTGTGAACAATTCAATTCAGCAGGACATTTTTACTTTAACCCGATTTATGCAAGACTTTCAGTATTGTTTCCTTCCCTAGACTTTCTTACACGCAAAAGATCCCAAATGTGCCTGGATGCCATTATTGCCTGATGTTGAAAACATCATAGGGCTGGTCAATTCAGTTATAAACTTTAAAAGTGAAGACCACTGACAGACTGATAACTGACCATTGCTCAAGAAAGCTACAAGAATGCTCGATCTATAAATATTGTGGTTACATTTCTATGGTTTAAAGCACTATAACAACCCAATCTCAAGATTTTTTCGCAGTTTTCTCACACTTTTTATGCTTTCTCTTTACCTCCACACGAAAGTAGATAAAGCTAGTAATGATAAAATCCATTCTCTAAGTTTAACAGCCAGGGATGAATATAATATTCCAGGAAACATCATGAACAGAAAAAAGGTTTACAAACTCCGTTTGGTAATTTTATATATGTTGCGACTGGAGTCTGTTCTCGTGTGTCTTGTTTAGTCAATTCATTTTACACCATCCACAGAGCTTCTCAGTCTTGCCCAGGATGAACGAGTAAATTACGTTAGTGAGGAAGCCTAACTACTAAAATAGCAGAAAGTAGCCTGCAATAGACCACCAGCATAGCATCCAGAGCAAATAAAATACTGCTAGCTTTGAATTTGGCTCAAGCTTACTTGACTGCAACATATATCCACTCTTCAAGGGTAAGCCTGAGTTTTCCCTTATAATTGTGCATTGTGTATGGCAGTGAAAAGAAGCAATTTATACTTCTAGCTGGCGACAAGAACAGTTAATTCAATTCAATCCAGTACTATGGACTGACGAAGAAATTGAATGCTCATCACAAAAGACATTTTCAGTTATAAGTTTAAAATACTGAAACATTACACTGAATTACAGAGCCAACAGCAAGCACGAACAACACTAAAAATTACCTTCCTAGTTAATCTAACAGAATAAAAGTCATGCTCAAACAAGGATACTTACTTTGCCTCCAGAGATGCGGTACATGCTTGCTCGAGTAAATCTCAAGAGTTATTCAAAATGATTTGCCGACAGTTTATACAAGATAATGAAAACAAAGTAATTACACTATTACGTCAACTGCTGGACAATCGTTCCAAAATAAACTGAAGTGAATTGAAGTTCATTTAGGTGACTGGTGCTGCATCTTAACCTCTCAGTTTCGCCTTCGTGAAGCTATTGTTCACCATCTAGTAGTTCTTTGCAATATGAGCCCGCCGTTATGTAGGCAATTCTAGAAACTGTGCCGCGCCCTCACCCAAATTAATAGCTGACGTTATGTGACACTAGCACGAAAAGTCAACCTTTTGATCTAAAAACAACTGAAAATAAGTTTATAGATATACTAATTGGATAAAGCAGACAGATTAGGCGATAAGTTGAAGAAGCAGACCGGAATTCGAAGAGCAATAACTGTTATTGACCTAATTGCCGTATTGTGAATTGTCTCAGTTTTAACTTCGTCTGCCGCGCCGGTAATAATTCGCCCTTAGTTTATTACTCACGAGCTAGGACTCAATCAACTACAGGTTAATTTAGCAAATAACCTAATTTACTTACTATGGGGAAATCATCCGAATCAGCCATGAGGGACAGTAAACAGACAAGAGGCGTCGGAATACCTTACGGCGCTGTGAGGATTCAGGGTAGCTGAAAATGAACGGCAAGCTAAGCTGAATTTTTTTTTAAATGTATCACTACCCGCGGAAACACATGCTCGCCAACAAACATCCCGATAAATTAACCGGCGTAACTGAATATTGGCTACATTTATAACATATAATTGCAAACTTATACTATAATAGCAATGAAGGAAAGTTACGTCAAAGGTCCCCTCAATGGAATGTTCTTGAATTTGTCGCTCCAGTCAACACACAGGCTCCAAATATTTGTAGACGTACAAATCACTCCACGTAATCCTTATTAAAAACAAAGTCCAAATAAACCAGAATTTACTCTATTGTGATCTGGGCAGTTTAAAGCCAAAACAAAACAAAATACTACCCAAACATAGTTGTAAAGCTATGCTGTGCATAATCCTTATATAAGATAACATGTATATAAACGAGAATTTGCTCTATTGTATTCGCGAAGAGTTAAGATGTTTAACATAAAAGGGCCTGAAAATAGCACTTTAAAAACGTGGATGTAAAGGCATAATCCGTATAAAAATTTACTTGTAAATAAACGAGAATTTACTCCATTGTATCGGGGAACAGTTTAAAACAAATTCAGTCGCATTGTTATAAATAAATCCATAGTCACGAAGAGTTAAATCATGAGCGATAATGATTCTTAATGAGACTTAAAAACGGAAATGTACTCTACTCTATCTCTTAATGATGAAGGACGTTTAAACGGAAAAGCTAAATATTGCATTGAAACGCAAGTTCTCTACCTTCGGTTTAAGCTGTTCATCACACACTCGTCTTTTATTTATTTTTTATTTGATTTTACAATAATCACGTAATTCTTGCTTTCTTTCAGTTTAACCGTGCAAAAAGGGACCAGCTAGCGCAAGTAATATCTACCTACTATAGTAAACATGAAAACTTAACACACGAAACATAATTTAATTTTTTTCGCTACAAGGCGTGGTATAATGACAAACAAATTAAATCAGTCAAAGGAGACACAGCTGCTTTTGCGGTCTGATATTTTCTTTTGTCATCCGTATTTTTAGCAGTCAACCATGACCCTATAAAATGTGTCATTAAAAGTTTCATCTTCCTTTGCTCCCAAAGCCGGTAAAGTTAAAGTTCATTTAATGATGTCTAAGCCTTGAATATCGGATATTCCAATCGTCTTTATATGTTCTTAAAGATTGGACCCAAGACTTGGGTAACGGAAATTTGAGATTCTTGAGTCGAGTTACTTACTAAAGAATGCAACTTTCCCGAGGCAACATATTATTGCACGACAAGTGATTAATTTAACATACGGAACGGCAGTGTTCACACTTAGCATGATGATGTGTGGAAATATGCATACATGGAACATTGAAGAACTGCAACACTTAATCACACACCCACCCACGGACACTTGCCACTTGGTGAAGTTTTCAATTTGCCAAGACAACGCACGACAAACAGAATTATGTCCGCATTTCCATGAAATCGGCAAAAAACGCCCACGAAAAAACTTGTCAAGTCTGACCCACTCGCCGGAAATTACCAAGCTTGAGTAACATTTCCTGGATAAAATATTATCACGCCAAGTTTTTCTCTCTTCTCTTAGCGAATTTGTCAGTAATAAGCTATGTTCACATGTCTTACAAACGATTGTTCGAACAGTAGAGTAAGTTTCAAGACTTTGTCGCGTTGAAGTACAATTTAGGAATCAGTGAAACAACCTGTAACGAAAAAACAAGCCAATAAAAAACCAGGGTCGTCGGGAAGCTATCAGTAATTTATTTCTCTTTGCATGTTTGTTGTTTAAATTCAAGTCGCTGGGAAAGAAAGTATGAGAATGAATGACTGAGCTTAACTGGCCCCAACACAGGTCAGGATAGATAAAAGAAAAGGAGTTCCACTAGTTTTCAATTGGTGAGAGGTTGCAGGAAAAGAAATAACTAGTAATCTTTTTTCAGGACCTTATCAGTTATTTGGTATATGACAGGTTTCTTTTATCTCTCATATCGCTCTTTTATTCTCTCTTTTATCTCATCTTTCGACTTACCGTTTGTTTCTCGAACTTTCGTCTTTTCTTGGTCCAATCAGTATTTAAATATATTTCTTACTAACAAGGGAGAGACTATTATTATAATCAGAGTTCCTGAAGGTTGATCATGGAGATTTAGTCTGTTACTTCAGTACGAGCCTCATCACATTAAGATCTAAGGTCAGTCTTCGCCAACGTACAGTTTTCTTAATAAGTTAGAGTGAATTTAACAGCTAAATAAGCTTACCAAAAACTAAAAGAAATAAGTAAATGTACATTTCCGTGTAGAGAGGATTTCGATATGTTGAGAATGTATGAGCTAACATGTAGTAATCCAGTTCCTGTGAGTGAGGATGTTGGAAAATCATCTCTTGAAAGAAGGGAGATGAAGACAGATTTAACTGTTAATGAATACAACTGAAGAAAACGGAAATGCTGTAACAAGGTTATATGTGAAGTTAAGCTCACTTAAATTGGGTTCCTGGCAAACCACTGCTGGAACTTTCTGTACTTCAGGGTTAGCTGTATAATTGTTTGTGGGCGCCACACGGAAACAGCGTTCAGAACTTTCCTTCGTAAATTGTTACCACGTTTCTTTGAACTGGCAGAGAGCGCAGTCAAGAAGCAATTGAGTTATAAAAACAGCGTTGTTTATCGAGTAAACATGGTGGTGTATAAAGTAGCTGGAACCAAAATCCAACCAACGAAACTGGCGCAGTTTTGAACTTACTCGTGTAAGCGTCTCCTAAGCTAGTTTTCAAGTAACCAAATCAGATTTAATACCTTAGCCTGTTTACGATTTTTTCAGTCTATTTTCAAGGAAAATGTTTTAGAGAAAGATCTACACAGAAGTTAAACCCCATGAGTGAGGCCAAGCTGTTTTTCGACCTACTCTCAACTGAATTTTACATTATGCAGCCAGTAACAGTAACTAGCGAGGTTCAAAGCTAAAGAAATGGTACATAATGTTCCTTCCAGAATGCTTCTCTGTAAAACTAGTGTTCTCTCAGGCAAACAAATACATTCAAAACTCAATTGGCACGAAATGCAGATTTTTTTTGGCTTCAGTTAACCTCAAGTTGTAGTCTAAGATCAAACGCAAGTTTAGCACCAAATTTATCACATCACTGACAATGTTACAGGTTAATAGACTGACATTCGGTGATAATATCGCCACATTTCAGTGTCTGTGGCTAATTTTTATCGATAAAGAAACACACGGAAGCTCCATCAGAGTCTGTAGCGATTAAATCGTCTGATGTTCTTTTCCTTAGTTTGTTTTCTGTATGCTACTTTATCTTCACGCGATCACCTGTTTAAACCACATGAATTGCTTGCGGTTTCCGAAAAAAGAAAAACATATTAGTGTCGGAGATGGGTTTGAATATTTAACATACTGAATCTCTGACCCTTTATTTAACAAAAAAAAAAACCAAGTAAATGCGAAAGAAGTGTACTCTTCAACCAAGTGAGCTACTAGAGGAGTCTAGATTGGTCTAATCAGTTGAGGGTTGAGCTCCCAGAGTACAGTTTCGATCGTAACAAATGGAATACTCCCCGCAATGTAGAATCAACTGATTCGAAGGTGCGATATCTTTCTAGCAATTCCAATCTCAGAAGTCATTTGTGAGCAGAATTAAGACTGCACTTCTATTCTCTAAACTCAACTCTTTGGATTGTAATCCAGTACCAATGAAGAGGTTTTCTGTAATTTGTTTCTCTAGTTCTTTGATCTTAAAATTTCGGGACATATTCTTAAGTAATGTCATGTAAGTGATGAATTATAGCCAAAACGTCCCTTTAGGAATTTGACAGTTCGTGAGCTTGTTTCGAACGCGCCGGCTCTTTGTAAACCGGCGGAGGCGGTGAGGCTGGAGAAGGTTCTTAAGTTTCTGGGCGTGAAAGAGAGGTAACTTAAAGCCAAAGTTCGAATATTCGATGGAATATTTTCTCCGTAAAATACCTGCTACTCTAAAACCTTTCGAAACCCAAAGTTGATGAAAGAACTTTGTTTGATCTCCGCCGATAACGCGTGCTCGTAAGAAACCATTTCTTTTCTACATGATATACGGTTTTCAGTCGGTCGTTAGTTTTGAGTGAGTTATACATAATCATTAAAACAAACGCTACCTCATTTTTTAAGTTAAAACGATAAATCTCTGACAAATGAGGTATCAAACAGTTTAATCAGTCATAGATTTACCTTCTTAATCAGGTCAATTACACTGTAACATGCGGCACGAGGTGATCAGAGTGAGCAAAGCAAGCCGTCATACCTTGCCACCAAGCGTTTTGCTACCTCAGTACAAAACACATATCACGAAAACAAAACTAAACCTCCAAGAAATGCGAATGAATACACTTTAATGTTTAATTAGCCGCAATATTGAACTGAAGTGGTCCACTGGAGGACTACAGTTCTCCTTCTGGAGCCTGCTGGCGCGAAGAATAACTATTCTTAATACCTGAAAAAGAAATAAGTTCAGATTAACCTTACCATTGCGGAACAGGTCGCTGTGTCAATCGAAGCTTCGTTAGCAGAAGGCGATGTTTCCTCTTCAGCAGCCATAGTCCGTTTGAAACTTGTCGCCGTATCCTTGGACACGCTGTCTGCACGCCCGACCGAGCTGTCAGCTCCTAGCTACATTGAGGTCGTTTACAGCTATTTTAAGCTCAAATCTAATTGTTTTCAGAACTCCTGTGTAGTTTTTTCGTTGTTCTATTGTTTCACGTACGGCCTTATAAAAATAAAGTCGCTGCTATTTTGGGAATAGAAAGGCGCTCATAAATCAGCCGCCTCCTTTTATCAACCGTTTAACAACTAACATTTCTGTGTTTGTCGTGGCGTGCGGGTGCAAGCTATATACCTCAACGTATGAACTTTTTATGGCACCTGACTGAGACATAAGATACAACAGCCGAGCGGGCGTGAATAAAAACTCTCTCCACCCACGGAATGACGCGATCTTGATGAATGACTCATTCAACGGGCCAAGTATTAAAAGACTGAGTCTTTTTCTGAAAACATTAGCCTAACACGCTCAAATATTTGCAATGGTAAACAATTCAAACTGATAAATTGTTTAGCAGCTAAGCTCTGTTCCAGCAGTTACTTATTCCTTCACTTGTTACAGAGTTACTTTTTACGACACAGGAAATCTACCTGATATTGGCGACATGTCGCAGGCTTCACGGCCCCGGGGCTAAACCTCTGAACGTTGCACTACACAGTAGTCACGATAACTGATAATTATTTTTTAAACTAAATATTTCAACAGATCTTAAAAACAATAAATTTGAGACAACTGGAATAATGCTTGAGTGTTCAAGGAGCATCTTTCGACTCTTTAGTGTGGGCTGGTTTTGTTATTATTTTTCAAGGAGAAAAATTCATGTCTTTGGGTTAGCGTGACAGACAGAATCATGTGGAATGTTCTGTCTCGCCGGCGCTCACGTGGGTTAGTCAAAAGTGTTGAGGCAAAAGCACGCGATGCTAATATTAAAAGCCGCAATTTTACAATTTCATGACCCATGAAGTCTGCGTTTGTTTTGTTCAAATCTTGCCATTTTTAGCTTTGTTTTAGACCCTTCTACACACTTAGCGTGCTTAGCTGATTGTCATATAAACGAGAACAATTTAACGTAGTAGGTAGGGTTTGTTTTTCGGAAGTTTGAAGTCTAGGAAACGTAATAATGATCTACACAAAGTATTGTTGACATGTTTTCGCCTCAAGCATGTCTGGCACACGAAAAGTAAAACAGATATCGACACCGCTGCTAATGATACAGAACCATTCAAAGCTTAACACTGATATTATTTTAAATCATGATTTTGAATAATAGTGGATGGACGCTGGACAAAACACTCCGGGCGTTCATAACATATGTAGCAATTTTGTTAAGGTGCTGAAGGGTCTATTAAATAACCGTGGTTATTCACTCTAGCACATTCTCTACTTCTGTTTCTTTCGGATTGCGTGCACTAAGTTAATGTCTTTTCTTCTTCAAAATTCTTCCAACTGATTAATCAAGTTAATATTGGCAGGGAGAGTCATTTCAAATCAGTTGGGCGACACAGTTCAGCCCACAGGCTATTTTTTTTTCTGACGTCAACATTCCTGTAAAAGTACTTAACTTTGAAGTTATCTTCGATTATCAGCCTTAAGAATTTCTTTATCTGTAAAACGTGCATTGATTGCAATTACATTATAGCAATTGTGCGATTTTAATTATATTGTTATCGCCATGCAAAAATAACAAACATTGTAAACTATTTTCGAAAGACCAGGGATTGTGTCGACGCAAACCGAATACAACACCTTCAGTGAAGCAGTGCCGTCGGACTGACATAAATTTTACGATCCATTAATGATGCACCCTAGATGAGAGATTATGTAAATTATGTAATACATCGAGACACATGGTTTTGAAGTAAAAATTTGTGATCTTAAAAATGAGTTCGCTTTAGTTCACAAGACTCCAATGCAATAGAGGAACGTATACCAAAAATAACTGGAAAATGAGTCTTCAACTGAAATCGATAAACAAGTGTTTATTGCGGAAAGGGAAAAAATTGGAGTTCTTTTCGCCAGTTTGCTCGAGCAATCAGCCGCGAGTGCTATAATGAGCCTCGCAGGAGATAAGCACTTTCTCCATTGTCACCAGCTCAGCTGCAAGAACATTGAGGGGCGAACTCGAATCCCAAGAACCCGGATTAACGATCGACTGCATCAAAAAAAGGAAACGATTTCAAACAACTTCAGAACAAGGGAAACATATAGCTCGAATTAAATGGCTAGACCTTGTAAAAATACTTTCTAAACAAACTACTTATGTTTTACTAACAGAAGAAGCCTTCTTCGTATCTCAGTCATGCACTTGCTCTAACAAGAGTTACCTTACCTACTGTGGCGTTTTACTGGTTTTTTTTTCTGCGTTTTGAAGGTCAACCGGCTGCGTAGGTGTGAAGGCTAGATGGTACGCGTTGCTTCTTCCTTTGTCATCATTGTCCGATTACGTCTCTTTGTTACGGATTGTAAACTTTATTCAGCAGCTGGCAAACTGCCATCAAACTTAATGTCACATTTTTATAAATCCTGCGATTGTATAACTTGTTTCCATGTCACTTGGTGGGTCAGTAGGCATAAATTAATTGAAGAGATTACATAACCTCTCTGATAGATTTTGTGAGGTGAAAACACGTGAGAGTAAAGGATCGAAGGGGCTATGCTAGCAGGGTAATAAAAGAATAGTAAAGAACAATTGTTCTAAAAGTTGCCAGCCAAGTTGGTTGTTGTCATGTCTTCCCCAAAGGTATATGCACAATGTGCTTCTAACTCCAGTAAGTAAATTTCTGTTCATTTGTTCCGATTATTCATTTGTTCGATTACTAGTTAAGAAAGGAGTACTGGCAAAATCGGCATCCTTGCAATCGTTAAGCTCAAATTAAACTCATCATTGCAAAAACTCATTTCTTCACAACATTACTAACAGAAGGAGTCTTCTTTTTATCAGACACTGTATCTCAGTCATGCTGGTTGCACTTGCTCAAACACCTGTGTTAACAAGAGTTACCTTACCTACTTCGCCTTACTGCTTCTTTTTTTCTGCTGCGTTTTGATAGTATGTTACTTAGATGACAAGCTTTAGGCTGAGAAGGCTCGCGTCGTTTCTTCCTTTGTACTCCTCTTTCATCAGTTAGCTTGCTAGACAGAGATTCCCTTCTCTTTCTTCTCGGAGACGAGAGGGAACCTGCTTTCCTGTCGTGCATGCACGAACTAAGTACGTCAGCATGTCACATGTGTCGTGCTTTGCCATGCGTTTGCCTTAGCCGTTAATTTTTGGCAAATATTATTTTTTCTAGTGCTTAATAATGTTGTCACTGAGATGACGTCAAAACGCCGTTTTAAAACGCTAATATTCATTGTGAAATGTAGTACTAAATTTTCGCTTATTAGAATTACTTGAATTCCGACCGTTTATTTGTTAGAGAATTCGAAACTACAGAAATATCGTAAAGTGCTCGAAGTACTGAGCGACAAATAAACACTGAGACGAATTAAACCTAAATTGGCTTCAAAACCGCGCTATCCAGCGCGTGCTTCGCAAACTGTAAGCTATAGCTGCAGATAAATAAAATGCTTCGGAATAACTAAAAAGTAAGCTCAATAATCTGCCTATCAACCCTCATATCGTGCTCCTTTGACAATGATCAGCTTGTTAAGGGGAATAATGTGCAGCAATAGTTCCTGGGACTGCGCAAACAGCAAAAGATCAAAGATTCATGGGACAGAAGTTTTGAATTTGATGCGTAAGTGACGAACCCATGTTGCCAATTGTGATTTTGTAGCTAGCAGAGGGCGGCAGTGGCGGCAATATCGGCTGTGTCGCAAACGGACAGTGTTTTGAATCTCTCTGTCATGCTAAAATGCCTGGTTCCCTCTCGTCTCTCACCGAGCGGCGACTGATGGGGATCAGTGCGTTTTCCCGGCCGCTGAAGGGAGCTGAAGCAATGATCTAGAGAGATATTGATTCATATTTTTTTACTTTCGAAATTTCCAGTTGTCTAGATCTGCTGTGCGCACGTGTAGGGCTCAAAACTTGCTCAAGCTAAAAGTGCGATGCCAACGTTCATACGAAAAATTAGCCGCCGTTGTTCGAGTTTTCCAAAATACGTAGCACTTAGTCATTTCACGTTGTTTTGTTTTGCAGAGGACGGCAAAGAAATGTACAGAGATTTATAACGCAAGTGCACAGCTATTGTTCTGCTCATCGAACACTTTGTTCGGTGACGTTCTCATTAGCGTCGCCGTCGTTGCTTGCTTAAGCTCCCTTGTTTTGTCGGACACCACAAATAATGTAAGCGTAATGTAAGCGGCGCAGGGTAACTGCATTTAACAGCAGGAAAAATGCGCAGGCTGTCACACTACAAGATATATTGCGACTGGATAACGTAAATTATCTGAAAAAGCAAAACATGTAGTTAAGTCCCAACCAAACAAAAAAGGGCAAGTCAAAGGCTGCGAACAAATTCGTGTGAGACAATAATAAAGATGAACGGACTGACATTTAAAAGGATCGGAAACTAAATGTTAAACTAAGGAAAGAAGTTCAAATACACATTTCACGGTTCCACAAGTGCCACTAAAAGTAGACATCGCTAGCTGCGATTACGTAACTTTCATTCACATGCTCAGTACATGTGAATGAAAGTGTTCATTAAAAAGAAGGAATTTAATTACGAACGTCATTTTGAGTAAAGTTCACATCAGATTCTCTCTTTGTTCCTCTCAAGAAATCTCGCTAATGATGACAAAATCATGCTTGTGTTTAACAGTTCGCGAAACAAATGGCGGCAAGAGTTGGAAACACGTTTAAGCGCGCGTCACGAACTATTGAACTGAATTAATAACACGTGAGTTCAAAAAGTTAAAAAAACAAAAAACAGAAAGAAACACGTGAGTTCAAGTATTGTAATTTAAGTCAAAGTCTTCACCATCTAAAGGTAATTTGATAAATGAGTTTGTGTATGAGGTGTAAATGAGTCCGTCTGTGGTGTGCCACGCTATGACCCAAAATCGCGGAAATGTTTTCCAGTGTTTGTAAATGGAAAATATATTATACTGGCTCACTGTACCAGGTTTCTCATACAAAAAAGATCAAACTAAAGACAAACAAGGCAGTTCGTGTAAAATGTGATGCCTCAAGTAGGTGTCTAATTAGGTTCCAAATTATTTGCCCTCGTGTGCACACAGATCAATATTGGCGATCCATTGGTCTGCTACTCGTCGGATCATATGTAAGGTAACAAAACCTATTATTGTTGGTAGACAAAATGCTTCTTAGAAACAAAATGTAACCCCACACTCATTTCGTTTCCTGTTGTTGAGAGAATTCGAATCGGAAGTTTCTCTTTAGTGCACTTACACGAGTGAATCAATTTTAATTAGCAGTACTTGGCTGTTTCACTCATATATCTGTTTCAAGATTGTTCGGAAATGGTTGAATTGTTTTTCAGTTGTCGAGTGGGCGGAACCTAACCGTTGCACAAGTGCAATTATAAATGTAGAAGGGTTCAGTTCAGTTCCTATCGCTTCCCACAGTCACGGATACATTCCACCACCTGATTCTTGAAACAATGATTCGAAATGATCTTATTGCCAAAAAATCCCACGATTCGCTAACAGCCGAGCTTTATAGATCAATATGGAACCAGTTTAGACTGACATAGAAATAACGCTTCATTCCTGGTCATATAGCTGCCATGATGAGTCTCGGTAAACTCGGTACGCCCACTTATTTCGTTCGAAATCAATAATGCTTTGAAAGAAGGACATCACAGCCAATGTTCGTAGCTTAACAGTGTTTACAGCAGTAAAAGGAACATTTCAACCCTCTGATGAAGGCTTCAGGTTACTAACACTCACTAGGGTGGCGAAAGGAGATATCAGCACTGAGTTATTCAATGGAAACGTTAGAGAGGGTGATGAAATTGCCTATATCAAGCCGGATACTTCATATTCATTAATGACCTTGCTGAAAGCCTTGGGTATCTTACTTTGAGGGTACAGGAAATTATTGCTGCGATGACATGCACGTTTAAATCTAACAGATTACGGTGATTGTCTTTGTTATAGCCTTACTACATCTGTTTACCTTCAATTCTAGGAGTCCTGATGTCAAACACAGGTCCGCATTGCGTACAGACCTTTGCGTATCGTGCTTAGATTTTTCCAACTGGAAATATAGCTTGTGACCTCAAATAAAACACCTTTTCCGTTTTGCATTACTTTACACCTTCGCTTTCTGTTATAACGTGAGCGGTGGTGATACGAGAATTGAACTTCTGGAAGCATTTTTAACAGCGTATGTTTTGCCAAGTCAAACATCGAAGGTGTGGTCGATATCAACTAGGCAGCATTGCAGAAGGCTGTACCAATTTCTTGGTAACAAAACTTTTAATATTCCTTGTTAGTTGTGGTCAAAGATAGACAGGCAATACATGTACGGCTAGTTAGCAGCCCACGCTGTGCTATTCAGTTTAAGTGCTGACGCAAACCTTTTTCACCACAACTTGGTTTAATTGTGATCAATGAATAATGTAATACAAGAAAATACCCAGGTAGCTACCAAATCTTTTAAGTACTTCTAATTCCCAACTGATGAGGTACGATCTAGCTGTTGAAGTCTAAAGAGGGTTTTCATAAAGTATGCCTGACAGAGAGCGCGAAAGGCGTTGTCTGGGTCTTACTTCAAAGGTTGTTGCCTCAGTGGGACTCACGTGTATCAGCAATGCCATACGTTTATGAACAGAACTGACGCAAAGTCGATTAAAAAATAAAGACTTCTTGAAATTCCTTGCTGATTTCCCTAAATATGATATCAGCGATATGTTGATAAATATATATACCGTGAGTTCATTTCCTTTTCGCCCGCCTACCAGTAAAATTGATATCCGTCAAGGTCACACTTTAGGAGGTTTAGTTCACAACATTCCTCAGTCAAGCTACATTTCATCACGAGAACAGAAAGGGCTGATGTTACACGGCTTTGCAAAGATTTGAGCCTTAACTTGGCCAAGTTTTAATCAGCAGTCGGTCAGTTGTCTGTTGTCACATGACGCCTCTTTCTACGCCGCGGGTATACGCAAGTTATAGAAACTACTCTTATTATGGCCAGACTTCAAGGCTGAGATATTTTTAAACATAATTTAATGCAGGTGAGCTTTAGCATTGTAAATTAAAGTATTATCAACATTTTAAATGCATTGAATTGTTTCGTTATTATTGTTGCCAGCTGAACCAATTTAGACGTAAAGCTGCCCACCGTGATAATTACCTTATATGGCTGAGTTTGATTATTACTGACTCTCGTGATAAATATATTTCTCAGTATGCCTGCCGGAAAAGAACGGAAAGAGGACACACTGCAACTAAGTTCTTTGTAAATGTCATAACCTGGCTCTCATTGCAATCATAAGCTTTTGAAGAACCAACCAGCGGTGGACGAGATTTATTTGAGGAGATTTCAATCAGTTATACCGTTATTTGTTTGAAGTTCTCACTTTAATTATAAAACCTACAACTTCTTTTCCCAATTCTTTCTTCGAAGAATTGCTCAGTTTAAGATTCGCTAGTCAGATGTCTACTGTAAAACCTAACTCATTGAATACTTGAGGTATTGTTAGTTTATTTCATGCATTAAATCATGTTTTTGTATGCCATGTGATGGGTACTATGTTCCACTGACTGAAGTACACAGTTGTAATCGGCAGACACAGCCATGATGCACAGACGAACGATGTGTTCGATCTGGCTTTGCACTACTCGCCATAAAGAAGTTGATTTTGGGCATCTACTAAAGGAAAATATTGCTTCAGAAATCACGTGTGCAAAATTACAAAGAGTCATCGCTCTCTCTTTAAAAGGAGCTGTGCCATTCTACAAAAAAGGGTGGTTTGAACTGTCATGACTTATCACCTAGTGTCTCAGTTCCGTGTCTGAGTATGCTGAATTAAATGTTACTACCAAGAACTTAACTTGCAAAACGATGAATAGGACCTATTCTAACTTATGCAAATGGTGACAACTCAGTCAGTATCCCCAGATCAGTAACATTATCACAACTGACACACTGGGAAACATGTTGCAGTGTTTCCTTTCTCCTGGAAACGTCACCAAGATCATGTTTTCATGATTCAAGGCCACACTTACTCCTTCAGGGTAGAATAGCTGGTAACACGAAACGATAACAGAATAACACTTTCAGAAAGTATACACAAAGAGGCTTCTTTTGAAGAGTGAGTCCGCAACTAGACTTAATCCGCTAAGCAACGTGCATTCAATAGCACCTGATGGATTCAGGTTCACTCGGCTACGTCTACTTCGATTGACAAACACTCGGCGAAGTAATAATCGATAATACGGTTTCTCTTTAATTGATAACTGCCTCTTTAAACATCTCTTCACGTATTCAGATTAAAAGGAACGAAAACAGAGAAATTGCCAAAGAATATGAGTGCCTAACACCATCAGAGCTGTACACAATCGGCAGGCACGATTTACTGATTCAAGTCTACTCATAGTTGCTGACTAAAGCACTGGCAATCACAAAAGCAAATTTCTCTTCGAGTGTAAAAATGACCATAATTCAAAGACTTCCATTATGTCGCAGTTTACACAGCTTGAGAGGACAAAACCTTTCAAAGACTTTTCGTAAAATATACGGCAAAGTTGTCATTAGTGTGTCAAACATGCAATGTGGTTTTCGTGAATGAAATATCGTAACAGATTAGTATACACTCGAACTGTTATCTAATAAGGTCTTGTTTCCGTGAACATATGTTTTGCATCAGATCTTTTAAACAGTTCTAATAAAAGATATCTTACTCCGTCGGCTTGTCGCCAGAGACAAACGGGTGTCTATTTCTAAACGAATGCCATTAGACATAAATAGCTACAGACTCCGTGGCAGTAAGTATACGGTTTACGAAATATAAAGAATAGCTTTATCATCCAATGTGCGCTAATTCGCCTTTTTTGGAAAATAATTCTTGTCAATTATATTTTTACAACCTGTTTTTATTTGCCATTGAAACAGACTTGCGGCCCAATCTCATGGATTATTCATTTAGTCATTTCATAGATTTAGCGAGGCATTGTTAAATATACTTTGTAACATTTTCTGAGCATTTTTGAGCATTCGTACCGTTATTGTTTTGCATTAAAGACAAGATGAATTCTGATTTTAATTAGATAAAGCCATAAATAACAGAAGCAATCAAGACCCATTCTAGGAATGATTTTGGCTTTGAGAGAATACAATATTTTGAACATCACTGAGCGCGCAGTCCCAACATAATCGTATTAACAAATTTTATAGCTAGATATTTACAGCTTTTTGCTCTCAAAGCTGCGCAAGCACTACTGAATAATTTACAACCAAAATATTTACGGTAGTATTAGATTAAATACCTGCAGCAATTAGTCTTGTTAGCTGCTGTTCGTTGCCTTGGGATTGTTTTCAGTGATCCGCGCGCACGCCGCGTGAAGACTGAGCAGCTCGGTTCAGTGACCTCAATAAATTCAAAATCGAAACAAGGGATTGTTTATACTTACCTCAGTAAACTGATCTGCGGAACTTTCTTTGGTTCCTTTGTGCGTCGACTGTTCGTCGGTGACCTCCATCGCTTCAGTTTCTTTCCCATCTATAAACTGAATAGCAGCGACGAGCGAAGCTGGGCTCGAATCCCCCGTCTCCAGTATAAGTGTTATATGGCAGAATATTGTCTTTTTGCAACACGAATTTACCTTTAAAATTGTCCAGATTATACGCGAACTGCACCGCTACGTTTTGTTGATTAATTCTTGCACGTGTTTTCTGAACGCTGGACGCCGTCACTGAATGTGCGCCAAACTGGGAGAACGTTGGCGGTTCTCGCTAACGCCCACACAGAACTTTAAAGATTCTATTAATGAATGTTTCGCGTGTGAAGCCTTTTTAATATATAGTAGAGAGCTGTTTCTAGAAAATTTTGCAGGTTTTCTTAACATAAGAGTTATCCTTGAAAGCCTCTTTTAATTCCCTCCAGAGAGATTTTAATCTTAGTCAGCTTACAAACACTATTCCAGAAGTTACTAATTTGTTTACTTGTTACAAAGTTACTTAGTTTCGATACAAGATATCTAAATTGTTCTGGAATCGTCGGGTCATTCGAGTCACGCTAGCGAATATTTTTGCCAAATATTCTCTATTTGCCAAAGATCAAATGGTTAAGCGAAAACTGGAGAACGTGCCGGATCGCACCGTTTTCAATTCAACAAAACCCCCCTTGCAATAACAGTTTAGCTTAGCTTTTAGTTAGTTTTTAGAAGAGAACCGTTCGCTTTATGTTAGCGTGACTAGTCACCACTGGAATATTCTGTCTTCAACTTCGCGACGTCTAGAATAATCTGTCTTGTAAGTGCATATTGACGAATTCATGGCGAATTTTCCGGGTGGTATAATTTAACGCCTTATCAATGCAAAGAGCTCCTCCTATCTTTTTGTCTTTTCAGGGTCCTTCGGAAGAGTGGAAGATCAATTAATTGCTAGTAGATTTAGCATTTTAGGCGTTCGTTATGTGGTCTATTTGGCCTTCAACTCAATCGGTGGACGCGGTGTGGATATATCGGCTTCGCCATTAGCAGAAAAGTAACATTTTCATCACAAAGAGATGCAGGGCCGCGTTAAGTATTTTCCGGTTTGCAAGTCTAATATAAAGCAGTTCATTCTGTCCTCACTTCACTACGTTGATAAGATAGGGCATTGATATATTACACAAGGCATTTTCAAATCGTATTGTCACCGCCGTCACCTTTACCGCGATCAACAATGAAAAAATCCGAATTGTTGAATAACAGGACGACTTCGAGAGGTCCGAGTGAGATCGCTAATCACTGCAAATTGTTCCGCAAATCGGCACCTTTAGTTAAGGAATGAAGTCACTTCCGTGGAAGAATGAGGACCGGAGGTCCGTAGGACAATGCTTTTAAAACTGATTTCCGGAGCAGATAATTAAAAGTGATTTCTTGTTTCCATGGAAACTGTGCACTGTGGGCGAGTAATTCAGTAGGACTAATACAAGATGGTCATCATTGGCGGCAGTCGGTCGAGTTTCGGTCGACGGAACCGCGCTTAGTGCAAGGCACAATTTAGGATCCACCTTTACATATTGCAAAGTTCGCAACAAGTGGCGGTATTGGAAGGTCGTTGGTGTGAGACCAACTGCTTGTCAATAAAACGATCGCACATGATTCTCAGCTCCTCACCTTCATGATACATCGTCGATGAGAAGGATAACGAACTCCGCCAATTTGCCGCTGCTGTATACTAGTATAGTATTAACAGTGTAAGGTTGATCGTACATCATAACATCTGGCTCCATCGGAAGACGGAGCAATCAGTAAGGTTTAAAAAAAGCTTTTGGTGAACAAAAAATCGTCGACGCACCGTGATCGCTACTCCTACGCTTTCTCTCACACGGGTTTTACGATGTTTTGCTCATGCTCAGTCACAAGTGTATCTCTAAGAGATCTTTCTTTTTTGTGAGATATTTAATAGAGGAATGTTGTGAATATTTCATTCAACCTTGGATGGGTCATTAGTAAATGTCAAATCTTTATTAACATTGAGTTCAGGGATATTGAGAAATTGAGCAAGATCCTTTATGTACTATTGTTAAATACTTGTGCATCGATTCTTCTCCGATAAGGGCTGTTTTAAGATGGCTGTGTTGGTGAATTTTATAAAATACGCGAAAGTTAAATCAAAGGTTCAATAAGCCTGGCAGTCCCCATACGTGTATAGCCTCTCGCATTAATTCCGGATCAAAATAATTCCTTCTGCGACCACTCTAACCAAGGCCACCCGACAAAAATTTCTACAAATTTAACGAATGAAAATTGTGGAGGTTAACAATAGTTTTCTAACAAATTATCCAACATGACAACAAATCTGTTGCCTTTGTGATATACAGCTTGATTACAAAGCTAATTTGTTGGAGAAATTTTGTTAACCTCCGCGATTTTTATTTGATAAATTTGTGGAACTTTTTGTTGGGTGGCCTTGGTTGGAGTAGTCACACTGTAAAAGGACCCTTTCCGCAGAGGATTTTCTGAACAGAGCTAGTGCTTTTCTTGTCTATGTATATAACTAGTTTAAATCCTAGAAGCAGCTGTGATCCTCCACTAGTCACGACCACAATGCGTAAAGGAAGAAATTCTGTTAGAGTTATTCGATGTCCGTGGAATGTAAGATGCGATGCTTCCGCAGAAGGTTTGATTTGATGATATCAAACTTTCGCTAAAATCTTCAGTCCTTCTTCTTAATCATCAATAGAAGAGTTAACTCTAAACTGATATTTGTGTGATGTAAGGCACAGTATGACAAGCGTAGGGTTCAATCTTTGAACTTAAGTTATAGCTTCATTAAAAATGTTCTATAAAGATACAAACTTCACGTGCAACTACGTGCACTTTCGTAACAAATAACATGGATTGACGGTATTTCATTAGCTTAGTGATGGTAATATTATAAGCGTATTAAACTGTTCGATCGCTGTCACCCTGTGGGATAACTGGGAGACTGACTTAATTCCTGTCGTTCCGTACGGAACATAGGTCGTCCACCAGAGTGCGCCATCCCCTCCTGTCCTGGGCCTTCCGCTCGAGCTGTCCCCACGTCAGGCCAGCGGCTTTCGCTTCGGCTTCAGTTGATCGCCGCCAGGTGGTCTTCGGCCGTCCACGTTTGCGCTTCCCTTGGGGGGTCCACCGTAGATAACTGGGAGACTCCCACGTGAAAAGGACGGCGGCGGGGGGGGGGGGGATGGGGGAGGGTTGGGGGATTTGGGGGGTGTTCGGCCCGCCTTTTAGGGGTTCAAAAGCGCTTTGGGTACCTCTTAGAGTGTGCAGCCTGAAAAGGTCCAAATCGGAACATTTTGCGGCACCTTCTAGGGTACAGGTATTGAGACGAAAAAATATGAGATGATTTGTTGTTTTAGGAATTTTACAACAATTTCAAGCCAAACCCACAGAACAGGATTTCATTTCAAAATTTCCCACCCCTGCATCCCGGGGTGGGATTCCGCCACTGTTCCTAATGACAATTCTTTATTTTAGGCTTTGAATTTAAGCTTATGTTCCTGCTTTCATGTAAAGATAAGTTTTAAAACACTCATTAAACATGGCTAGCTTATATTATTGATTTTTCTATTTATGTTTGAGCCAGGTTCTTTGATTGAAGCAACCGCTTCACATCTGAACAGATAAACCGGATGAAGATTTATGTAACGTTAATCTAACGTTTAAAGGAACAAAAAGTAAGAGCTGTAAATTTGCCTCCTATTCGTGTTTTTAAGATGTTAAACGAGTTCACTTTGAAAAAATATAGTTTCTTACGATTGAGGGACGAATTAGTGCTGAAGAAATTATTATTTTGATGGCACGATTGAGAGGCTCGCCTGGTGTCATGGGAATGTTTAGGCTTTTGGCGGGAGATTTAGGTCATTTTAAACTCGTCAGTCTTCGTGTTCGTCCACGTTTTTTTATTAAGCTTTTGTTTTAACGGCTTGTATGTATAATTGTAAAATGTTTTAGTTTATTTATTTTGTACCTTTTCCTCGGGGTCTCGAGTTGCTGTATTAGATGAGAAAAAAGTTTCCACGTATGTTTGGCCACTGTCCCATCTGAAGGGTGGTTCATTTAGTGGTTTTCGTATCAGGCGTGGCACAGGTTCTAATTGTTAGAACCAATAGTTGTAATTTGCAAGGATACAGATTATCTTATAAGATGGAATACATTTAAAAATACATCGAAAATGTTAAACTGAAGCAACTGACCAATAAGATCAATCTTTGCGCAAATAACAGCGAATAATGGATGAGATCTTCTTAGACGACAGTAGCTGATTGCTGGTCCTGGCTGAAGTTCTCAGACCATTCTCGTCAATGAACATATAAAGCTACAGATTTGTGTTTTTTTATAGTTGAAGGTGTTTAAAAGCAAGATGGTCGAGTTAAGATCAGTTAAATTCAGCAAACAGGCACATTTCTCTGATCGCTCGTATTACCATCAATCCTCCGCAGGAAAAAAGATGGCGGCTGAGCATTTACCACAATACCATGCGAACCTTACACGACCCATAAAGTACAAGAAAAGCTATATTGCAATCTTTGTCCCTGTACTAACGGCAAAAGTTGTTTTGGCGCACCAATGTTTTTCCCAAAGTTTTTATTACAAATTTCTCAGCTGAACAAATAACTCTGCCTCTGTTAATCTCGCTTTTGGCAAATGAAAGACTATAATCCATGCGAGAACCTTGATTATATTACCGACAAGTACGCATTTTGTGCTACAAACGAAAAATTTGCAAAATGCTATCTTCTTCTAGTGTTTGTATTTTAAAGAAGATTTATTTGTTTCTCACGCCATATACAGGTTTTCTTAACCACGTTCATCTTTCTCACGGTAAGCCGCTTAATTCTGAACAGTAGTGCGTTTGGCAATAGTGTCGTAATTTTTCGGCATAACACAGCCACATGCTGCATGTAGACTCACTAGACCTCTCTTGGTGGTCGGAACACCCAGACCTTTTCTTTTTAGTAGCCGAAACTCACGCGTAACAGCCACTTGGATTAGCAGTCGCATACTTTTTAATCCTTCGAAAGTTCAAAGTCTCGTTATATTGGAATCCGCTTTCGGTAAGTTTGGTTGGTTAACTTTGCATTCTCCCGCTTGGTCGAAGTTTACCAATAGAATGTCACAATCGCATTCAGTTGAAATAGTGAATCGAATTTCAACCATATCAATCGAAAAGGGACAGGAACAACAACAACAAAAAAAGTTTTGTTCAAAATAACACGACTCAGTATTATCCTACCTGGCTACACTCGACGGGCGATGAGCGAGCTGCCGGACAAAGCTTGGAGACACAGACTGTTTCATATTTTTTTACTTTTTCCAACCTGATGTGGTTTCTGGAATTATAAATCCATTCTTATGAATATTCCACGCCTTCTCCATTAAAAAAAGCGTTGTCCTATTTCAATGCCTTTCCTGTTAATATACTGATTAACGCCAGGACAGTATAGTTTTTCCCGATTGATGAATCGCGATTATCCATTCAAATTTTAGGTCCACCAGCCGCATACTAAGAGGGTCCAGGAACTTGGTTAACTACGATTTGAGAAAGAACTGGATACAAGTCTGGTACGACGATAGTCTGTGGTCTCATGCGGTCGTCTACTTCTCGCAAACCGCGAGATTTGGTGGGGCAAAAATGAAAAAGCTTCTCGGATGTGGACCACTGATAGGGGAATACACGATGAAGTGTGTTGCAGGCGCATAATGTTACAGGGAGGGTTTCGCGGTTCGGCGCATGTCTCTTAATCAAAATACTTTTGTTCTCTTCTTATCAATGTCATCGCTTTAAAACCCTCACTCAGACGTAGTTCAGTGATGGCATGCTATAGTTAGCCATGGCAGAATGACGGATGACCAAAATTCTCCGAAGATTTCAGTGAATTTTACCGACGCTGTCGACCGTTGAATTAAGTTTAGACCTACACAATTTGTTGATGGTTTTAGGGCTATTTGCATGTGAAATTAGGTAACTTGCTTACGATTGGTTCATAAACAATGAAACACTGGGCCTATGCCAAAAAGCATGTACAGAGGAATAAATGATACAGACATGCGCCGAACCGTTAAACCCTCCCCTTAAACAGTTCGTCTAGGACTCCTCCAGCAACACAAAAAAGCCTGGCGGCACCTATTTTGAGGATATGGCACACCGGTAAACTGCTATGAGAAGATGACAAAGAAAAAGAAAAAAATGTGGATAATAATGGGAGTTTTCCTACAAATTTATGGCAATTTCATAAAGTAGTAAAATAAAAATGGAAACAGAGATTTTTATATTGGTCATTTTTTCGATCGTTCTTAGGATTCAACAGAAACCTTGCCTCTAATTTGATAAAGTGGAAGTAACAAAAACCAATCCCACAAACTCCGCCAAGATGGCGGTGTAAAATAACCGACTGTAACCATAAGTGTGGCAATTTGTAAGCTTGAGCGGAACACCTCACTTAGGAGAAGAAAAACCAGACCAAGGAAGTGTTTTTAGAATGTATCAGGAGCTGGAGATCTACACTGTAACATGCAGGGAAGTCAAAGGTTCGCCGTTTCTACGAGAGCGATGATAGAGAAATAAGTTTTATTTATCCACGGTAAAAATTCGTCAGCTGAAAATATACCTACTACATAATGCCTACTAACTTATACCTAATGCTGAATACATGCCGTGACTTAGTTATCTCCTTTGAGTAGGCTTTTAAATTGACTCAGAGACTCTGCTTCCCTTAAGTTACAAGTAAGACTGTTCCAAAGAATGACGCCACTAGACCTAAAACTATTTCTGTAATAGTTTGTGCGCGGTAATGGAACTCAGAGTGCCTTAGGTTATATGCGGTTTCACGCCTTTGGAATTTAGAAGTGAGATAATCCGGAGCAAACCCGTGCAGAGACCTGTAAATCATCGTGCCTCTTTGAAATTTCTGCTGGCATGCTAGATTTTTCCATCCTAGAAGATTTAACAGGTGACCGGCATCTACGTCATAGTGTGAGTAGGTCAAAACACGGCTGTTCTATTTTGTGGCTTTCGTAACGTATTTCGTAACGTTATCTCACAGTTTCCCCAAACAAACGTCGCGACGTAGCCGCCGCACTTGTTTTATAGTTCTTATTAACTGCAGTTTCGAACTTTCTTGAAATATTCCTTGAATTAGATAGATTACGACACAGCCCTATTTTTTGCCAACGTGTGCGATCTTGGCCCCCAAAAAAGACTGCGAGTTTTGCAGTCAAGAGATTATGATCAGATCATAATCTGTCGTTGCTGTCTTTCAGTTAGACTACGC
Source organism: Micromussa lordhowensis (assembly GCA_964020085.1). Taxonomy (NCBI): domain Eukaryota; kingdom Metazoa; phylum Cnidaria; class Anthozoa; order Scleractinia; family Lobophylliidae; genus Micromussa; species Micromussa lordhowensis. The sequence continues at coordinate 34,277,655 of OZ026600.1, forward strand.
ACAGAGGGTGCCTTTTTTGTCGCTGACTAATCGGCTTTGACTTGTTTCTAGGTGTCGTTTTGTTTGTAGATGTGTTTACTGGGACGAGTACGTGTTCGAACAGACTAGAGACAAGACTGCCGACAGTCTTCAGAGCCATTGAAAGACTTTAAAAACAATACAAAGGTAAGAGTCGACCTAATCCTTTAAAGCGCGTCTGTTGTGTTGTCATAACAGATTAATAGTTTCAAAAACGATACTTTGCGTAATCCTTCACAGCAAATATTTAAAACAGGAATTGTAAAGATGCCGTTGTGCTTTCTCCCCGTTTTCCAGTCTAGTACATTTTGCTCTCAGTAGCTGAAGAGGCAGGTGTCATATGCGATCGAAAATCAAGGGAAAAAGTGCTTAGCCAAAATAACTATTTCTTCCTCCAGTTGAAAACATTCTTTGTGGCCTTTGTTTACAATACGGCTTAACATAAAAATTGTCTCCTAGAATCACTGGAGTCAGTGTATAAATAGCTGGCATGCCTAAAACAAGTGGCTCTAAGACTATAGATCAAGATAAATTGCAATGGAAAGGTGTTTACTTAATTGAAGTTCTTCCCACTGGCACATTCTAGAACTGTAGTCTAAAATGGTTCTAAAAGATTTCTCAATAAGCCGCCCTCTGAATTTTGTTGAAGACATATATTGCGCTTTCATAGCTTGGAGGTGTACCCGTGACGAGAGAATTTACTGATAAAAAACCTGCGTATAAGAAAACCTGCGTATAAGAACCTGAATTTTAAGAACCTGTTAGGCTAAAATTAAAAAAAAATAAGCCCCCTCCACATAAGAACCTATTGAGGCTAAAATTGTAAGTTAGGTTCTTCTAAGATGGGGTTGCTGTAAAAGTGTATAGGTAGAAACTGCTGAATAAAGATCATCATCTGCTTATATTTGAAAGTCACTTGACATAACATTTAGCACTGTACTGCGTCTAATGTGTTCACCATTCCAATAAATCCTCAAGTAACTCGAGTACAGTACATGTACTCTGCTAATGCTGTATTATGGTGCATAAATATTATATTTATATTTAAATGAATTTTATATAGAAATATAAGAACCTTTTTTAAGAACCTTGCTAGCCTAAATTTACTTTAAGTACCATTTATATAAGAACCTGTTTAGGCTAACTGAAGACATCCATGTTCTTATACGCGGGTAAACACAGCAAAGCAGGCATGCAGTTAAGTGAAAGGTAACCAGCCGTTTATCTGTTTTATTATGCAACAACTTATAGTGAAAACTACCTGAAGTTGTCAGTAGTTAATATTTAAGAACAGAATAACTGAAATGTCTAAGATGGAATAACCTAGAACAACAAAAAGTTCATTGGCGGCCAATAGCGGTTTAGGATTGATAAACGAAAGATTAGATCATTTTTAATAGCCTGACATAAATACAAGTGTTTTGTAAATTGTTCTTTAGTCTGAAGGTAGATTGTGGACAAAATGTTCGACTCGTCGTTTCGTTATGGCGTTTCACCATTTCCCCACACCGATAGTTCTAGTCGAGTCGTTGTTTTCCGAGTTCGACTCGCCGTTTTAAGAAGCCGACCCATCGCTTCGTGAGTTCGTCTCGTGATCATGTCGGTTTGATTCCTCGGCTGGCCTCTTCGACTCGTCGTTTTACGGGTTCGACTCGTCACTGACCGCATCGGTTCGTCGCCGTTTCGTCATTTCGTTATGTTTCATCGTTTCGACTCGTCCACTCTTCGACTTTTATTACATGAAGTGTTCCTTGATTCCATGCACTAATACATGGAGTACTTATCGAAAAGTTGCTCTCTACCAACTGAAAATGGATTTTTTTCAAGAGCTACCTACAGCATAGAATTCGTCTTTAATCGAGTGGATGATCGTTTTCATGAAAGTGAAAATGGAATTTACATAGCAGTGTAAAATGAGGTTGACTAGCCTACACGACTCCAAGGGTTCGTGACATTTGTACATTTGCCGTTCTCTGCACACATGAGGTTTTGTTTACAATACAATATTTGCCTCATTAGCATAAGCGATGAAGTTTCATTAGTTCTGAATATTGAAAGGGCGCAGCACGATTCACTGTCCCAAGGAATTTGAGCCCGATGTATTGAAGACTATTTGTGCGACGCGGTTTTATAAACTCAAAATTTATAAAGAATACATGAGCTCATTAGCGCTTTTGCCACCCAGAAATTTTGCAGTTTTTGAAAGCCAATTTCTCCTCGAATGTTCCACCCAAAGAGCCAAAGATGTCACAGTTAATAAGTTTAATTTTAATTTTACAAGCACCACCACCATCATCATCATCATCATCAAATGCTCTTCGCACTGCTTTTAATTATTTGTTACAGTTGAATACTTACTACAAAGCACAAACAGTTTTCACGGACATCAAGGTTGTGAGGCCGATCTTTCAGAGTCGTATGGTACAACAAATATTCTACTAAACATGCTGCTTAGAATTACAAATCACTGTGAGGTATATATAGAAGTATTTCTCTCACTTACAATGATCATTTGGGCATAATATTTTTGGTAGTAGTCTTTCTCCAGTTGTGAACAGCATGCCTGTTTTTCCAGTTACTGCTGTAATGGAAACTTTGGGAAACACTATGACAGAAATGTCATTGCGCAAGGTATTCATCTTGTGTTGTAGTCAGTCATAGAAACCAACAAATGAACACCTTCCTTAGAAAAATGAAAACCTCCTTATTTCAACTGCGGTTTATTTTTTTAAGGCGGACAATAACAGGCAGATAGCAAAAGTGGTAAAGTGATTGGTCACTTTAGCCATGATGGTATTGGCTGAAAGACTCGTGCAACAGATGTCAACAACTACCGGCGCCTTACAAACGACTTATCCAGGACGCAAACGAAACCGACAAACGGACTTCTAACAGACCGACTTAATTTGACTAACTATACACGGACCTCAAACCAAGCAATTTGACTAACAAAAGACGGATCGAAACTGACCAATGACTGCATGACAAACTTTACACGAGTCTTTCAACAACAGTTCTTCTCAGAACTACCCTCACCCGGACGATCACACTATACGAACTAATATTTCTACTCCCCCCTTAATGGGATGCTAGTGCGTTACAGGGTTACCCCCATCATTAAATTCGCCAATTATACACCTGGGCGGAGAGAGGCACTGTGAGAGTTAAGTGTCTTGGTCAGGTACATAACGCAATGTCCCCGGCCAGGGCTCGAACCCAGACCACTCGATCCGGAGACAAGCGCACTAACCATGAAGCCACCGCGACTCCCACAATAACAATTAATGGCAGCAAATAATGTCCAAACATTTACTTTTTAACTATGTGGCCAATCCCCAAGTAAACTGACGTGTATTTGGCAATCATTTTTTTAAGTAGTGTTATATGTTATAAGTTTAGTGTTTCAAAATTGTAAATTTACGTTCTGGAGAGATTTTAGATTTTGACACGATTTTAATGATAAAATCTTTCTGGTTTGTTGCATCTTCAGATTTTTTTCTATTTGCCTATATCAGTTTTTCAGTTGTCCTTACATTTACATGTACATGGCGAATCCAAGATGGCGGATAGTTTTTAAATGATGTCATTAAGGTGTCTTTAACGTGTATGACGTCGAAAATAACACGTGATTATTCCATTCCTGATGAGTGCACTCTTTTGGAATACCTATGGTCGGCTAAAAGAGCCTCACCCCTCCAGACACAGCAGGGACGAAATTAAAATCCATGCTAAACAGTGTTAAAATATGGAACTGACGTGATTTTGATGTGCTTGCTTACTAAGATGAGTGTATTGATATAAGTAATGGATATTGACTTCATTTCATCTGTTCCTTCTCACTGAATCATTATGTAACCAATAGCTTTGATGCGTTTGTCGCCATCTCGTGCCAAACGTGCCTCGTTTCCACAGGTGTTGGTGTCATCGGGTGTCCCTCCAGTGCCAAACCCGATTCTGGAATCAGTACTCCAGCAGTTAGTATGATCGTTACCAATGATACCTATTCTTGCTTTGGAGCGATGGCTTAAGGTACTCAAAGCATTGAACCCTTCCTTGTTACAGTATCGTTGCAATGAGACCTGAGAACCAATTAGCGTCTTCCACGTGTTACGACCCAGTGAGGTGCGGCGGTATTGCCCGTCAGCGATCAGTGAGTACAGGGAGTCGGCCTGCTTGTTGATAACAATGAACTTGATCTGTTGGCCGATCTTCATTCCAAGACAGATCTTAGAGAAGGATGTGTTCCAGTAGGTCGGTAACTTGGTCTCTTGTGTGTCAAAACCAGTCTCCCCTCCACGAAGGTTGTGTTCATTTTTATCAGTCCAGTATGCTGAGTCATAATGAAAGGTAGTCTGGGAATGAAAAGCAAAAACGAACTTTCTGTTCATTTTATAATATGGAGTGTCTCTCTCGTACATACAGAATGATATTTCACTTTGAACTCATCGAACTTTGGAGTTCTTAGGTATACAAAGTACCGATCCCCGAGATCCACGTAATAAGGATCTCGTGAAACACCAAACCAAAATCAGATACGAAAATCTCGACTAACTCGTGCTAAATCCCCTCAAGAATAGAGAATTCATTTCATCATGTCTACCTAAGTAGCCAGTTTAGTAGCCAGTTTGCACATCATGATTCTCGGAGAGTACGAGTAGAGAGGTGAATAAATGTGATACCTTGTTGCCGTCAATCTTCATGACCGGTGTCCATCCTCCATCTCCACATCCAAAATCTCCCATGTGACAGAGAACAGAAGTTGGTTTTGAGTCTATGTGGAGTGTAACCAGCTGACTCACGCTGGACCTGTGGGATGTGAATAATAATAAAAGCTATTGAATTAAAGAAACTTGAGATTGACATTAAGATTGGGTTTCAACTCTGCGTCCCTGTGTTTATTGCTCGACGGAGAATTTGAGTAGTTTATCTAGAGAACTCGTCTAAATATGACTGCGACAATAAAAAACTCTAAGCTCATTTATCTGAACTTGAAGTTGATAAAGGAAGCGAGTTAATTAAGGACGTTCGCGCCCAAAATGTTCCCACGCACAGATTTTGTTTAAACTTGCCACGCAGAAAGGTATTGGTCTACTTTTGCCAAAAAGGCCAAAAAAGTGGGGGGTCACCGTGCTCGTTTTCGAGATAAGGTGCATTGTTAGAAGCTTGCGTTACTTTAAGACGATCTTAGCTTAACAACTGTCAGCAATTAAAAAAGGCTACATTAGTGAAATTTAGATCAGGTACACGTACTCAGTTCAACACAAATGATATAACGAAATCAACTTTTGCGACTGATGTCTTTTTCTGAGGTAAAATAGACCTTGAAAAATGGTACATCTCAGTCTGAGAAAGAAAACATCGATCGAACGAGAGCATAAAAGGCGAAATATTTGTAACTTCTCAAACACAGATTTTTTTTGTTTTTTGTTAAAAAGGACAAAATCAGGAGAGGATCTGATCTAAAGAAAGAAAAATGGGGGTCACCGAGTGTTCAAGAGAGTAAAATCGCTGCGAAGTTCTCAAAGCAATTGCACTGTCACGCAGCACTGTCACGTCATTGCGTGACATTTCCGAGAAGACCTGGGTCCACAGCAGGTATCCCGCGCGGTTTCCCGCGCGTTTATCCACACGCTTTCACGTTCCATTCTTGTGCCTTGTGGAATATTTGCACGTTTAGCAGGCATGCTTTGTTGATATTTCAAGGGCTTTTAAAAAACAAAAAAGTCGAGATTTTAGGAGGAGCCTGTTATGCTACAAAAAAGAGAAGTTTTGACTGAAAATTCTCACTGGCACGTCGGCCGTTTATAACAATATAGGAGTTACATTCACACTGCACGTAAAGCAGGCTTGCTAATCCGTATCTCTTCTCCTCTATGATATTCTTTAACTGTAAAGGTTCCTTGCAGACACTACAGGCCTCAAGACCTTCCGCTAAGTCCGCTAACACTCCTAGCTCAACAACTCGCCGTCCGTCCTCCCAAGTAATTTCTGCATCCTCGCGCTCGCGTTCACCCAGTTTCTCCTCATGGACTTCTGTTGAGCTCGTATTTTCTCTACTAGCATTAATTATTTTACAGTGCATTGAACTAACTTGTCTTTTCCTGACAGAGGCTGCAGACGCAAAGCGACCCTTTGCCCGAGGGAGGATCAAACACTGGCTCGATGCCATGTTTGTTTACTCTCGCGTCGCACGACTCTCGCGCGTGGTCTGTGATGCATGACGTGTGCGTGACATGCGCGGAAAAACGCGCAGTAGCAATGGGCGCGAACGTCCTTAAGCTGACGTTTTGCGCGTTAGCTCTTCCTTTGTCTAAGAACCTTATTATTATATGGCTCTGTCTCGCAAGGACCGGGAACTACCAAATTCACGAATATAATTGGCTAAAATTGATATTGACCGCAGTCTAGATTTTCCCATGTAGACCGGCATCTAGATTATTCTACCTTTAATTTACTTTCGCCGTGAGAAAGTTGCAAACAAACAATACAAAATCATTTGACGAATGGCAAGTTTCTACCTTAGATCACAAACAAATGGAGAGACAAGTTGGAAGAGCCCAAAGACGAAGAGAAAAACGATGAATCAAACGAGAAATAAACATTGGTAAATTCAAATCCAAATCAGGCAATCAAAACACCAGTTGAACAAAAAATTGAGAAGTTTTTGCAAGCCCAGGTGTAAACATTGTACACGCATTCATTCGATGTCCTATACTAAATATGGACTTTTGAAAAATGGGTAATCATGTGTAACATTTCTATCATTGACTTACTTGTATACATCGTACAGTTCCTTGCATGACGTCGCAGCTGAAAACAGAAAAAAATAGGATATTTAATTAAAACGACTGATGCTTAATAGTTGGTTTCCATATCAGACAAATTATCGCTACGATCGCTGAAAAACGTTCAGCTAATCATTGCGCGGACCATATGGAAACCGGCAATTCTTCAGTAATCGAAGTGATCCTTGGAATGAAACCTTTACTGTACTCAGAGCATGGTTGGTTGATCCAGGTCCTTTCTGGGAATTTTTTTTTATTCACTAGCGATTGAAGCGATTATATGGAAACTGGTAATCGTAAGTAGTCGTTCAACCTTTTCTGGAGCGATGTCAACTTTCGTAGCTATCATATGGCCTCAGAACCACCTTAAAGCAGCTCAAAGAAAACAAAAACCCATCTTAACAAAGTTTAAAATATTGGCAGTCTACCTTTCTCACAATATTCACCAATGAATCCTTTGTCACAATGGCATTTAAAGGTGTCATACTTGTAATTCGTGACACAGGTACCTCCGTTTTGACAAGGAATGGAAGAACAGAGCGACTGAAATAAGAAGAAATAATTCATGGTTATAAAAGAAACGTGGCTTAATGATTTGGTGTAAAGTAGCAATATCAGTGTGATAAAGAAACGTATATATCAGAAACCAGGCCCTACCATAGTGAAAAAGTGATGTGAAGTCATATTTTCATTGTACTCTCTGAAATTTATGTACTTATCAGAAGACAGCAGATCGCACCAAAGTTTTCCATCCTCTCCTTTGGAGACAGCGAAGTTAAAAGAAAAGCACGAAGGATTGCTGAGGCATTCAAAGATGCAATCAAAGATGTCGTACACGGTGAATGTTCCAACTCGAGTCACATTCAGGTAATGGAACTCGTCCTTTGAAAACTGGCGCTGTTTAGCAGTTTGACCGAGAGAAGTGACATCTTGTTGCAAAAGATTTGCTGCTGGGAAGAGAAAAATAATGGATGAGCCTCACTACGAGCAAACAAGTCAATCAGAGCTTACACCACGCTCAGTTTTGTTTTACGCTCGTTGTTTTATTCCTAAAAGCGCGCTATCAGCTCATGCGCGCTATTATAAAAATTATCATAATCGCAAATTACTGAGTAGTTTAAAGCTTTCAGGGATGTAAAGAACTCCATTTTGCTGTTGAATTATATAACATACAATATCATTTAGGTTTTGACAACAGATTATGGAACTTCGTTATTTTAGTGGAACTTCAAGATAACTGGCCGAAGAAAAGAGGAGCCGGTTGCCCTTGGTTGACCTCTAAGATACAGAAAGCTCGATCGATCGATATTAAATTCTTTTCACAAGAATTGTGAAAAATGTTAATTGCTATGAAATGCTCTGGTCAACATGCATTTATCTCGGGACGCAATATTTTATTCGTCTGTATTACGTTTTTTGATTGAATTTAAAAATGCGAGTTTTGTTGAGAGTTCGGCTATTTTCATTCACCCTTGGTTCACTGTTTCCAGGTTACAAAATTAAACATATCTTGTTTTCCGGTTAGTAAGTAAAAATATAACCAAAAAAACAATTGTTGTAAAGAGTATTATGCTTCGACTTGGCCGAATTGATGCCTGATAAAATTTCGCTCATCATTGGTAATTTATAAAAAGAGCTGTTATTTTGGTGAAAATGTGTTATGAATATGCAATGATTAAGAGCTTGAGGTGATGTTTATAAATTTCTGTTTTCAGTTTATCTCAGTAGAGGTAAAGCAAAATGTACCGCCATAGCTTCATTCCAGCGTAACCGCTTGATCAGACATTAAAATCTGGTCAGATTCGGTTCTTAATGTACTCTACAACTTATCCTGAAATCAGTATCACAATCGCATTTAAACGTTTCGCCTCCCACGATCGATGTGTGTCCGGATGGTTTCCCCTGAATCAATGCCACAGACCCTCACTCAGATACCCTTGTCCCAGAACATCACTTTTTTTCAAAGTGAGCTATTGCGAGTGTTTCAGAGGTTGAACTCTTCTCATTTTCCATGCGGAGAAGTCGCACTTAGCAGGACGTACAGCTGGGTATTTTTGTTTTCGCTTGTATTTAACTTTCCAGCTTGCATGGCGAGTGAGACATCCGTTACCAAATATCATACAATTTTTCGCGTCAAAAATTATTATCTTCTGAATCTCACAATGAAAGTTTCTATTATTATACATTATTCTTATACAATCTTCTTTCAACGGTATAATTAAGTGATTTTACTGTATTTTATATTTCTAAATAATAAATTTTAGCCTTGCGGTATATCCATAGTTTGCTGAATTTAGCTTTCAATCAAAGACGGAGCTTTTTTTATACATGTACTTGTGACTTCGATTGATAGCGTTGAAAGCCGAGGTTGCCTTAAAGCATCACATTTTCCCCTTGTTCCTCCTTCCAGTGGTCGGGACTTAATTTATGTCGCGATAACTCTACGAATAAATTTACTTCGTAGCTTGCGAGCAACGTTTGTTAGCAGGCGAATCACCTTAACACGAGGAAGCTCGGCAAATTGCCACATTTCAATAGAATGCTTGGTTGCGGCTTGAAAGTGTTCGTGCGTAAGTTTACATTTTTGTAGGGTTTAATTAATATGATAATGTTTTGATCATTATTGATAATTTAGACAAAGAGCTGTTTCTAGAACTGTGAGTGGTTGCTTAAAGAAAGCATAATGAGTATATATGTACATATGAGCATAAACAGGTTAAAATTTTTAAAATATCAGGTGTGCCGTTGTATACTCAGTTTGGTAAAATGTGTTATTTATTAATTGCTTGAGGTGAGACATCTTACCCAGTATGATGCAATCTTCCGCGTCAAAAATTATTACTTTCTGAATCTCACAATGGCTAGCCTCTTTTATTATACGAAATTCTTATACAGTGTTCTTTCAACGGTATAGTAGTTTTTCTGTATTTTATTCTCAATCAAGACGCAAAAAAGTGTTTTTCAATCAATTTCATTCTTGGGTATGTTTTTAGCTTTGTAAATTTAGTTTAGGATGGAAAACGGAACTTTTTTTTTAAACAGGTGACTTCCATTGATAACGTGCTTCAAAGCATTAAGTTCTCCATTGCAATCGTTCTCTCTTTGAACGGTCGTGAGGCATTTTCAGTAGAAGCCGACACTTAGTATCAGTTTTCTCCCAAGCCGACAGAAGAATTACGAAAAACAAATGACGTTTTAAATATATTTCGCTGTAACCTTACCAGGAGATTTTCTTTGTAGCTTGCGATGAAAGCTTGTTGGCAGGCGAGTCACCTTTACTCCAAATAAACTGAATATTGATGTCTGCCATGGTTCTGGCAAACGTATCTCTCTAACTTTCAGCTCGTGAAAGATAATCGAGTGTGAAAAGAGGAATCGTTCGACCACACGACCAAGGTTGTGGTAATGAATGAGATTGCTGCATCGTTTGTATTGCGCGGGAACTGAAATTTGGGTGAGACTTAAAGCAAAATTGACCTCGCTCGTGATTGTTTCTTTAGGTTGTTTTTGTGGTGATAGCGATACTCATCCGCCTTTATAAAGATCTTATATAGTCGCTTACACATCGGGAATCGTACTCAAGCGTCAGCATTGCATGTTCCGAAAGACTCGGCCGACACAGCATGTAAATTAAGATTGCTTTTTTTTGGAAGTTTTCGGTTAAGAGAAGAGGTTTTAAAAGAAAACAAACTTCTTCGAAAAGGAGTTCTTTCTTAGTAAATTATGCTTTAAAGTATTACCTAAAATTTTGACTTTTTACAGTTGACTGCTATCGAGCAACTAACAAGGAAGTAGCCCGTGTTTTCTATTGTAAACAGGACAATTTTCTCTTATACACTAACAGCGGAACACTTGTAGTAGAAATCATACAATATGCGTGCTTGGGTGTTGCAGGATCTTCTTTAAACTAGAAAAAGGGATTAAAAATGCCAGCTAAAGCTCCTCTCAATTTACTTCATTTCGTTCAAGCTTTGAAACAGGACCGATTAACGGCGCACCCCGAGGGACATCTCCGACAAAACTCCACGAGCTCAACAGACAAGTGTATAACATTGATAATTTCCTTCGTCAAAGCCTCGTCATAATTAAAACAAAATAAGACATTCTCTCGTAGAAATGGGATTCTTTCCTAACCATTTCTATAAAACTTGTTTTTAAAGCGTGCTGGACACAACACCTGCCTAAGAGCTTAACATTATCAAGCAACTAACGCTTTAGATGCTTACCTGAAGAACAATTGGCCCGTACTATCAGAGACGACAGCAAGAGGAAAACACAAAAATAGGAAACAGTGGACATGATGGTTTCCTGAGCAAACACGAGGAAAGTCGGTAAATTGTTACGTTTGAAGAAACTGCGATAAGTTTGTGTTTTCCAATTGCAAAACAGATCAGTGTCAATTTTAACAGGGTTCGTGAATAAGCTTCCGCTTACGTAGGTTTTACTAAGCCAATAATTATCATTTATTATAAAATAACTGAGCCACTACGCGCGCTCTCATTGGTCGATAGGTGTGTTTAGATGAGAGTATGTAGACACGGTTGTGACGTTTTAGATTCGCGCTTATTTTTGAGAATCATTTTATAAAACAATAGAGCACTTTCTCCTTGTCTACGTACATAACCTCATCTAAACTTCATCTCGAAAGTTCTGCAAACCCTCGACTACGTCTCGGGTTTGCATAACTGTCTCGAATTCTCCTAATCCTCCTCGTGTTTAGATAACGTTTCGAATATCATTGGTAATTTAGATCTGTCTCTAGCGTTGTGGCTGGTTAGTTAAACTAGTCAACATATGTCTATATAAACAGGTGAAAACTCATTGATTAGATATCAACAGATCGATGTAGCGTTATGGTGCGTGTACCTTTCGTCCATTTCATTTTCATAAAGAATCAAAAATCAAAAATCAAAAATGTAAACCATGGTTTTCAATTATTGAATTAAATCAAAATCAAAATCAAAAATAGCTGTTCATTTTTCGTGTCTTTTGTGCAAAACGAAAATTAAAAAAACCTATCCATTTCGTTGATTTTAATTTTCCAACTAATGATTCTAAAGCAAAATGAGAAATCGACACGCTTTTCCCAACAGCTTTGAATTCCAAAAAAGAGAAGCTTCTTCTTATATCATTAGTTCTAACTACATAAATCTACAGAACACAGTACCGTGACCGAAATATCAAAAATCGAAATCGTACGTTTGATTTGCATTTACGATGAAAATCAAAAATCGAAAATCTTACAAAAACACCAAGCAGGGGAGGGGAGTGTAGATTCGCGCGCGGGAGGCGCGGTTACCACGAACCAAGATGTCGGCCACAGGAATTGGTTAAGGGGTGTCTTTGGGCGAGTAAAACTTAACCCAGCTTGGCTACTCAGTAGATAATCACCTAAGCCTGGCCAACTATGTGGCCCCAACGTCTATGTCGTTTATGACGATCGGTGAAGTAAATATACTGCACTGGATAAAACGGTTCGTATGCTTAATTGTTGTTCTACACTTCCGCTTTGATTCCGTGGAATGTTTATAGAAATGACTTTATCGTTATTGCCTTGGAGATTTAAATGATATGTGCCTGCCAAAATCCGTGAAGTATTCTCTCAACATTAATTTACCCATTGGGAAATCTTTTAGTGTAACAAAATCCTGTAATTTTGACACTTCCTGTGGCCGACATCTTGGTTCGTGGTAACCGCGCCTCCCGCGCGCGAATCTACACTCCCCTCCCCTGCTTGGTGTTTTTGTAAGACTTTCGATTTTTGATTTTCATCGTAAATGCAAATCAAACGTACGATTTTGTTTTTTGATATTTCGGTCACGGTACTGTGTTCTGTAGATTTATGTAGTTAGAACTAATGATATAAGAAGAAGATTCTCTTTTTTGGAATTCAAAGCCGTTGGGAAAAGCGTGTCGATTTCTTATTTTGCTTTAGAATCATTAGTTGGAAAATTAAAATCAACGAAATGGATAGGTTTTTTTAATTTCGTTTTGCACAAAAGACACGAAAAATGAACAGCTATTTTTGATTTTGATTTTGATTTAATTCAATAATTGAAAATCATGGTTTACATTTTTGATTTTTGATTTTTGATTCTTTATGAAAATGAAATGGACGAAAGGTACACGCACCCGTTATGCGCCTAATTTTAGTAAAATGTGTTATTAATTAAGTACGAATTGCCTGAGGTGATGTTAATAAATTTATGTTCTTCACTTAATCTCATCGGTCGTTAAGACAAACGTACCGCCATGGGGTATTCATAGTGTTATTTTAAGACTGAGAAAGTTGCTTCAATATAAGTGGCTGTGAGGAGGTCAATATATCGTTAATTATTAATTCGCCATGCAATGCAAATTAACGCGCTCACATTTATAATTTTCTTTATTGTATACAACTAAAATAGAAGGCAAATTACTGACTTGTGATTGACCGAGATGAAAGGGTCGCTAGGCAACGGTGAAGAAAACTGAAACACGAGAAACACGAGAAAGTCCATGAATTATCGAATTATTGTAACTTTTCAATAAAAATACGATGTGTTTATGGTTTCCATTTGCAAAACAGTTTCGTAGGGGAATAAATATTTTCCAGTTGCGCAGGTTCTGCTCAGCCAGTAATTATCATTTAACTGATAATATTTCGATCATCATTGGTAATTTAGACAAAGAGCTGTCATTTTGGTGAAAATGTGTTATTAATATGCAATGATTAATTGCTTGGGTGATGTTTATAAATTTCTGTTCTTCAGTTTATCTCAATAGGGGTAAAGCAAAATGTACCGCCCTAGCTTAGTCTGCTGAATTTAGTTTTTAATTGAAAACGGAACTTTTTTTACTGGTGACTTCGATTGATAGCGTTGATATCCGAGGTTGATTCAAAGCATCGCATTCTTCCCTTGCTCCTTCTTTCAACGGCCGGGACTTATTTTAGTGTAGGGCGATACTTAATTTACTTCTTCCAATCCGAGAAAGGAGTTGTGGAAAAAAACATAAAGTCCATGATTTATGTCGCGTTAACCCCCGAGGAGGGCTGCTTTGTAGCTTGGGAGCAAAGCTTGTTGGCAGGCGAGTCACCTTAACTCGAGGAAGGTCGGCAAATTGCCACCGCATTTCAATAGAATGTTTGGTTGTGGCTTTCAATTGCAAAAGACGTCAGTGGCAATTTTAAGTTGTTCATGCATGAGTTTACATTTTTGTAGGGTTTAATTAATATGATAATGTTTCGATCATTATTGATAATTTATTCAAAGAGCTGTTTCTAGTGCTGTAAGTGGTTAGTTAAAGAAAACATAACGAGTATCTTCATAAACAGGTGAAACCTCATTCAATATCAAAGGTGTGCCGTTATATACTCGGTTTGGAAAAATGTGTCATTAATTAATTGCTTGAGGTGATGTTCATTTGTCAGTTTATCTCATCAGGCGTGAAGCCAAATGTGCCGCCATGACGTTTTTCTAGGGTTATCCCTTGTGAGACATTAAAATCTGGTCAAAGGTGGTTTTTAGTGTTAGCCTAACTTAAAGTCAACCCTGAAATCACTATAACCTTCGCATTCAACGTTGCTCTTGGAGTTCTGCAGTCTTCTGAAAAAATCGTCTCACCGGATGGTGATTTATCCGGTTGCGTTAACCATCTTTCGAATAACCCAGGCCAGGAGATTTACTTTGAAGCTTGAGATGAAAGCTTGTTGGTGGGCGAGTCACCTTTCCTCCAAATAAACTGAATATTGTTGTGTGGCATGGTTCTACCAAACGTGTCTAGGTACTTTTAGCTCGAGAAAGCTAATTGAGCGGTGAAAAGACGAATCGTTCGACCGCACGACCAAGGTTGTTTCAATTAATAAGATTGCTATCATTGTCGTTGTATTGCGCGGGAACTGAAAGGTGAGTCTTTAAGCGGGTCTGACTTCGCTCGTGGTTGTTTCTTTACTGTTTCTGCAGCGATAGCAATACTCATTCGCCTTCATTAAGATCTTAATGGTCGCTTACACATCGAGAATCGCTCAAGCGTCAGCATTGCATGTTCCGAAAGACTTGGCCGACACAGCACGTTTACTTTCTGAAGTGTTGCTAGGAGAAGAGGTTTTAGAAGAAAACAAACTTCTTTAAAAATGAATTCTCTCTTAGTGAATTATGCTTAAAGTATTACCTAAAATTTTGACTTTTTACAGTTGAATGCTATCGAGCAACTAACAAGGATGTAGTCCGTGTTTCTATTGTAAACAAGAAACTTTTCTCTCACACTAACAGCGGAACACTTGTAATAGAAATCATACAAGATGCGTGCTTGGGTGGGTAGTCGAAAAAGTGAAAAAATGCTAGCTAATGCTCCTTTTAATTTACTTCATTTCCTTCAAGCTTTGAAACAGGACCGATTAACGGCGCACCCCGAGGAACAACTCCGAAAAAGTCCACGGGCTCAACAGATAACTGTATAGCATTGATAATTTCCCTCGTTGAAGCCTCGTCATAATTAAGACAAAATATAACGTTTTCTCGTGTAAAAGAGATTTTTCCCTAATCATTTCTCTATAACTTGTTTTTAAAGTGTTCTGGACACAACACCTGCCTAAAAACATTAAGAGTTGAACATTATCAAGCAACTTAAGTTTTAGAATCTTACCTGAAGAACAATTGGCCCGTACTATCAGAGAAGATAACAGGACGAAAACACAAAAATAGGAAACAGTGGACATGATCGTTTCCTGAGCAAAGACGAGGAAAGTCGGTAAATTGCTACGTTTTATGAAGCTGCGATAAGTTTGTGTTTTCCAATTTCAAAACAGATCAGTGTCAATTTTAACGTGTTCGGGAATAAGCTTCCGCTTACATAGGTTTTACTAAGCCAATAATTATCATTTATTATAAAATAACTGAGCCACTACGCGCGCTCTCACTGGTCGATAGGTGTGTTTAGAGCACTTTCTCCTTGTCTACATAACCTCATCTAAACTTCATCTCGAAAGTTCTGCAAACCCTTGACTACGTCTCGGGTTTGCATAACAGTCTCGAATTCTCCCAACCCTCCTCGTGTTTAGATAACGTTTCGATTATCATTGGTAATTTAGATCTGTCTCTAGCGTTGTGGCTGGTTAGTTTAACTAGTCAGCATATGTCTATATAAACAGGTGAAAACTCATTGATTAGATATCAACAGATCGATGTAGCGTTATGCGCCTAATTTTAGTAAAATAAAGTGTGTTATTAATTAAGTACGAATTGCCTGAGGTGATGTTAATAAATTTATGTTCTTCACTTAATCTCATCAGTCGTTAAGACAAACGTACCGCCATGGGGTATTCATAGTGTTATTTTAAGACTGAGAAAGTTGCTTCAATATAAGTGGCTGTGAGGAGGTCAATACACCGTTAATTATTAATGCGCCATGCAGTGCAAATTAACGCGCGCGCATATATAATTTTCTTTATTGTAACATATAACTAAAATAGAAGGCAAAATTACTGACTTGTGATTGACCGAGATGAAAGGGATTTTTCCTCTTGATTTTCTGTTCCGTTGAGGCCAAAATTCATTAAAAATGATTGGCTCTCAGGTCGCTAGGCAACGGTGAAGAAAACTGCTTTGCTATTCGGTTTTGAAACAATGGGGTCTCGTTCGAGTTGACGATCAAGAGAAGTGAGCAAAAGTGTAATCACTAAAACCAAAATATGCACTCTGAAAGAACGTTTCTATGAAACGGAGAAGTTGAAAATCAAAACGAACGGCCAGTTGTAGCTTTGCGTAATCTATGACTTTTCGCCCTTCCCTGGAGGGTACTCCTTATAATGACTTATACAGGCAGGCCCCGGCCGAAATGGTCTCAGGTGTATAAATGGTGTACAAAAGAGTTCAGAAAAACGGATGCAATGTTCTTAAGAAGGCGGTGAGAAAGGGGAAGTCATATGTACAAAAGAGTAAGGGGTTGAACCTCAGGGTGGAGAGCATTAAAAGTACTATCAGCGCGATAATGAAGGAAATGACTAAATTAATAAATTTTGTCCTCTATGTTATAAACAAGCAATCGTATTATCCCTCCTAAAATTAAGGCATAAAATTTTCCTCCTAAAATTAAGGCAGTTTACGTAAGATGCCGAAATCGCCTTCGTCATTGGCTCGCTTAACTTCTGCAATTTCCTAAAACACAAGTGATGTTAATCATTAATTTTCTCGGCTTTATGCGTTTAGTCCGTACTGATTCCTTTAGATTACACTAGCCTAAGAGCTCGTGTAATTTTGAGAGAATTCTCAAATATCATGTCATGGTCTGACTTTGTGATAGCCGTCATGGATATTCGCTTATCTGATTTTAGTTAGCATGGATGCTTATGATTCTCAGTTTTAGTTTTGATTGAGAAGATATATCAAACACGACACTGTGTCTCATCACATTCCCAAACTCTCTATCCTTGCTCTCTATCCTCTACCCTGTACTCTACTCTAGCCTGTAGCCTCTATCCTCTATCCTTCACCCTCCACTCAGTTACCCTCTATCCTCTAATCAGTCACCCTCTATCCTTCACTCAGGTACCCTACCCTCTACTCAGTTACCCACAACCCTCTACTCAGTTACCCTCTACCCCCTACCCAGCTACCCTCTAACCTCTAGTCTGTACCCTCTACCCTATTTTCGGTTACCCTCTATCCTCTGCTCTCTACCCCTAACCCTCTTCTCAGTTACCCTCTACTCTCTACCCTCTACTCTTCATTCTTGGTACAGGACCCTTCTGTAAACCACTAGTGAGTAA